>VXAV01011731.1:65212-80306 GCA_013399715.1 Alectura lathami
TTTACCTGTTTGGGGGACATCTGGTGATCATTCTGAACACAGACCCTGTATGTTGTAAAAGTGAAGTGATTAAAGAACAGTGAATCTTTAAAAGAAGAGTAAAGCATTTTACAGAGACATACAGAGTACAAAATAATTTTTATAAAAGGTAATCAGAAATGTTCTGCTGCTTTTACCCACATAAGGAAAGTACCCTCCCTAGTGTTTGCTGAAATCAATGCCAAACAAGCAGAAAGCATTCTTCTAGCTTACATCCTGGGCTGGTTTTCCAAAATTTTCAGATGAATCAAAAGATGTCTCAATGTCAGATGCTGTAGTAATAAACGAAAGCTATGCATATCAGTGCTCAGGATAAAAATCTAAAAAGCATTTACACACAAAGTCCACCTGCCCTCCAAAGAACAAGAAATTTAACGTTTTCTTGAGGATTTTGAATTCCACTGCTTTTCAGACCTCTATTTAGAGCTGAAGAATATTTAAGGCCAAATCTGAAGACCTACCTATCCACAGAATTTTATCAAAATTCTGAAGTGGTATTTTCTGACACGCATTTTATCCTGTGAAAGCCTCTAGATAGCAGCTATATCATCCAAACTGCTTTTACTGGCATAACTACTCAGAGTGTTCAGTGTGTATGTGGTAAGCTATGCTGGCAAGGACAGGAGTTTACAGAATATGAACTATGTTCACAGTAGCAGTATTTTGCCAGGACAACCTACCAGCCAAGCCATCCTACTAGGCCTTGCCTAACTTGAAGCTTTTCCTTGATCTCATCATTAGCATAAGAACCTGCTGGCAGGCTTTGTGCTCTGCTTCTACAATTCAGGATGCAGTGGCAGGTTATGCCTTCCAGAGACTCTCATCACTGCAGTTTTTCACAACCATCTATTCCCAGATGCTCAAAGTCTGGATCAGAACCTTCTTCAGCATAGCTGCAACCTGTAACTGCCCACCTGCAGTGACATAACCACAGTCACTGAATTCCCCTGCTGCTGTCAGAAGCATTTGGCATCCTTGTCAAAACATATAGACTCATATAAGCCATACGTATATAAACATGCATATACATATGGTACATACATATACAAACAATAGCACATCCAAGAGCCTAACACACATAACATTGTTTTTACATTTGCTATTCAAGTCTGGATGTCCCAGACCTTGCTCTTCCGCTTCCATGGACTGAAGGAAAGGAATCATCGCAAATCTTTAAAAACTGTTTTGAACTTGGATACCAAAACAACATTGATAGGGTCTGCAAAGGCTTCTGTTTGCCTTGTTTCAACTAGTAACACTTATCTTCACCAACTTCACTTCTCACTGCTGCAAGTAGCAGCAAACATTATCTTACATACTATATACCTATTTTATTCCACTGTGTCAGCTAATGGTGCTCACCAGGGACAGAGGGCTCTACACTAATATTCCTAAGCATAACATATTGCCACAAAGAATGTAGGTACTATTATTTGAATGCACAGCTTTCCAGTTCTGCCAAGAAACTCTTAATTGAATCATGCATGGTCTCACCCTTCTCTAGAAAAGACTAAAAAATAACCTCCACTTATAAGAAAAAAAGAGTTAAATCTTTATTCAGATCTTTTAATGACAACCATATCTTTCTTCCCATCTCTTTACCAAAGTAAAGAAATCCAAAGCCTTAAGATACAAGCAAATTCCCCCTTAATGGCATTCAGTTGACTCTGATCTTGCTGGTTATTAATTAATACATAGCTTCCATCTGTAATTATCAAAAAAAAAGTGCCTAAACAAATGAGATAGATGTACCCCAGAAGTGCAGTGGGATGGAGAAGTGAAGCAGTGGCCTAACAGATGGGGTCTGAGGCCCTTTGGCTGCACACAAATTTGAAGAAAGAATTTCACAGGGAAGCAAAGCCTCAACAGTTCTCTAGTACCTGCTCTTGACAGGGAAGAAACAGAGCCCATCAGAATATCTGATGTGATACTGGAAACTCTGCCCATCACTTTAGCCTGTCAATGAAATAACGATCACATTTACAGACACTCATATTCACTGCCTACTAACGCAAACCACATTGCTTCAAAGACTTCTCTTGGGCTTGATTTTTTTTTTTTTAAATAATAGTGAGTATATTCACACTGCAGTCTCTCAATTGCTTTTCCTGCCTAAGTAGATCATAAAAATACATGCTCAAGGAAAGGTTTTTCACACTGGTGACTGCCAGACAAAATCTGTTATTATACTTGTTTATAGCCTCCAATTTTTTTTCCCCTGACTTCTAGAACTCTGTACCTTGACAGTCTGTGTAAAATGTCACAACTTATCATCCCTTTCAGCTTTCATCCACACTTGGGCACAAAACAATAAAGAACCTTAAGCCCCATTACCTGTAAAGGAAACATTTTGCTAGCCTGGAGCCACAAACGCCATAAAAAGTGAGTTGATATTATGATAAATTAAACATCTCTAAAATATACAAGAGTAGATAGGCAAGAAGTCAAAATTTAACTATGTTTGACTTCTTTAACTTCCAAATTCACAGGGGTGAATATTTCTACCCTTATTTCTAGTGTACCACTGAACACACAAGTGTCACTTAGAGATTTTACCTACAGAAACCATTGAACACAGTTCTTTTTAACAGTTAGGCCAGAGGCAAACTACAGGAAATGCGTAATTTGCAATTCCCAGTCCTTCCCCCAGGAGCTGTAGATCTTTCACATCCCACTGGTCACAAAGACTGACCACCAATAAGAACTGAAGCATTAAACTGGCAGTAAATACAACAAAGCATTTTAGTTTAGATTAATATACGTAGAACAGTGATCCAGAAAGCAGCACCACAATACCATTACAGCACAGGCTGGACTGCCTTCTACTTACATCAAGGAGTCGAAAGGACACTGAGGACAATATCTGAATGTGAATTACATGAAGCCTTTACCACTCAGCATTGTAGATGCAAGGCAGCAATGCACTGCTGAGCTCTGATCATGCTCAAAAGCATAAACATTGAGAAAGAAGAAGGAAGTGTTACCACAATCCACACCAACACTCACAAGCATACTTTACACTAGTGGACCAGAGTAATTTAACCATACTTTTAAAATATACTAAGCAATACCTGGAAGGAGCCGTTGGGTAAATTACTTTTATGTGTTGGAAAGCCATGTCCTGGTTCAAAATTTGTTTTATCCATGTTCTTGCTCCTTGGCCAGTATCACCTGTATCACACAGAAGAGTACAGCAAGAATTACTCTGAGGGAAAAATGTCCAACATCAAATATATTTATACTAGACTGAGCTCATTTCTAAATCAAAGTTAATCCTCTAAATTGCTTAAAGAAGTCATCTTTAATAACCTCAATTACATTTACAATGAAGATGGACTAAAATACTTCTAGTATCAGACTCCTTCGGAAACTCCACAGCATAAGTTTAGTAAATACTGTATCTAGTGGCTGAAGTACTTCCTAATCAAGTGCAGGATTTGCATTTTACTTGTCACTTACCTTACCTGCTGATAACAGAAATAGAGAATACTGGTGGACATACCAGAAGTTGAGTTAGAATATTTGCTGTTCCCGTTTGAAAAGATGATCAGTTTTTACTATAGTATTTTATATCAACTCACTTCAGAAGTTAGCCAACCAATAAAGAAGATCTTCACATTTAATTATGCTAATTACATACAGGCTTTAAGGGAAGTCTCAATCAAACATCGCCAGCATTTTGTGAAAATTGTTCAAGATAGGTTGAGTTAAAGTATCTGGCAGGCTCCTCAAAGACAGCAATCCAACAATAATCCAACAGGTCTATTTGAAGACTGGTTGAGATCTGATTCTCAGCATGCTGATTTCTAGTCTTGCCAACCCAACCTGTAGCCAAAGCCCCTACACACACAGAAGGGCTATGAACAGATATAAAGGATGAATTCAAATTCAGCATGTGCTCCTCTCAAACAAATAGATACCAGACACTTCCTAAAGTTTGTCCTTCCTTCACCAAGAGCTTCAAATACCTCAGTGCCACTCACCTGAAATGCATGCACGTGAAAGTCTCTAGGAAGTGTAAAGACTGAGCAACCTGGACCACCAAAGAATATGGTTTATAGCAGGTAGCAACGCAACCTGTAGTAATTTTAACCTAAAAATGCAGTGGGGATTCAGCAAACGGGAATCCCACTACTGCCATTCACACAGTACAATTTTAGTCTTGGCTGAAGTCAAGACTCCTTCATATTCTCAACTCAAACCTCCACTCTGAGTTAACCATCTTTCTTGCATTACTTCAGATTGGTGAGGCTGACTTTAGAACTCACTTTATTTGATAATGTGGCTAAGCCACAAGAAAAATTACTGTCCTAGTCCAGGCTTACTGCCATCTTACATGGGTTCATTTGAACAATGACACAAACACACCAACTTCTTGCTACACTGATTATAATTCCCCAACAAAGAAGGTTTTCCCTTGCTTTACCATCACAGAAAGTTCAGATATGTATCTACATTTACAGTCAGTGCATCAAAATCTAAGAATAGGGAAAAAAAGAAGGATCCAAACCCAGAATTTTTTTTCCCCCCCCATTAGGCATGGTGTAACCATGAAGTTCTCTGACCTAAATATCCTAAGGGGTGAATAAATAAGGTCCCAAAACCAACACAAATCTCACTGTGATATTATAAATGTGGGGGGTAAAAAAAAAAAAATAAAAAAAATCAAAGTTACATCTTCAACGAGATGCTTCAGAACATATTCCCCCAGCACTTTCCTTACATGATTTGTAAGGTCTGAAATCCAAACACAACCTCTGATTCTTAGTGTTGAAGTGCAGTGTTTTCTTAAAGAGAATCTTAAAGAGGCTTGAATAAACTTTTCCCCCAATTACAAAGCAAGAGTCTACGCTCTGCCAGTACTTGCACAGGACCAGCTCTCAGGTAAGGAAACCCAAGCAACTATGTAAATGGTCGCTGGATTAGGACATAGGTCTTTATAGACTCCTTAGTGATGCAGGACATATTTACTCACTTCTTAAGCTTTGCCAACATCAGTAGAAGCATCTACAGTTCCTGAAGCTAGTTTGTCAATGAAAAGTTAACAGAAAACTTGCTAAGAAAAAAATCTGACTCTGGCATTCTGCATACCAGGAGTCCCCATGGTCCAAATGCTCTGCAATCTGTAAGCACTTGTGAAACACTTTGATTTGGTAAGAACATGACTGAGGAGAGGGGGAGAGGATACAGTGACACCCAACAAAACCCAGCAATCTTCCAGATGGGTTCTCTTTCAAGGTGTTCTTACATTTTAGCATTATGTTCTTCTGAACATTACTAAGAGGCAAACCATAAATTCTCCATTTCCAAACCTGTAATAAACTGAAGGCAACACTATTGTCTTTCTTCCCCCCTCTGAAATAAATAAAAAAATTCCTTTTAAATATAAGTTATTTGCAAGTTCTCATAGCATTACAGAAGGGTTTGGGTTGGACGTGACCTTAAAGATCATCTAGTTCCATCCCCACTGTCACAGGCAGGGACAGTATTTGTCATGTATGGTTGTAAACAAGTCTACAAAATCATTGTACAGATGAAGTTCAGTTTATGTCCATTTGCCTTCTTTGCTGAGCTACCAAAAGGATCCTCTGTTTAGCAATTAGATGTATAGCACCAAGTATTTTCCAGTATTTTTTCCATACCATTTTGCATGTACATTCTCCACTTCTTGAAATTTGTCTGCAGCAAGCATTATGAGCAAAACGGATTCCTGCCATCTGACTGCCACGTTCCATCACAAGCACCGTATAGAAGGTATCAATTCAGTTTTACATGCCAGCCCACAGCAATGGCACTGTGGCTGCTTCTGTTTAAAGTTTTATTTTGTGGAATTGCTAAACAAAACCAAATAAAAGCACCCTTGTACTTCCCCGTTGCAAACATTATGACTGAAATCACATTAAAAATGAAAAATTGTAGAGTACTTTGACCACATGTGGAACCAACCTCTAACCATAATCTTCCCTTACTCCGCCAACATGAGAGAATTATTTCCTCAAACATTAAAGCATTAGCATTAACAAGAGGGCTGAACACATCTTACCAACTCTTTCAACTTCACTTTTTAAAAAATTTCAGGATTTGAGAAAAACAAACTGTATCTATGCAACTAATACGTGCCTACATCTTTGTTAAGCTAAACAGAAGCATCAGCTAAAAACAAAGCCTAGAGAAAGGCCGAAAGAATTAAGCACAATGCCATGTGCACACAGCTCACCATAAAGACCTATGACTTTTTTTTTTTTTTTTTTTTTTTTTTTTTTTCTCGTTGGTAGTTTTTTTTTTTTTTTTTTTTTTTTTTTTTTTTGCCAGGTGGACTTTTTGTTGCTCTTTAACAGGGCACGTTAACCTTTAGGAACAAGCCCGCCCCTCTCGCCCTCAGAGGGCTGGCTGACAGCCTGCTGTATGGCCAGGACACCCATCTGCACTGCTGGAACTCCGCTCAACAGGTGTCTTACACAGCCTATAAACTCAGCCTTTAAAAAAGATGACAACAGTACTCCGACAACGTGCTCCTAGAAACTCTAAGAGCCATTTTAATTACGAAAATCATCCTTTGCACGTGGCTACCCTCAGAGTGGCAGAATTAACAAAGCATCCAACTAAGGGGAACACATTAGCTCTCAGGGGAAGGGAGCCGGACTGGTCCAGGACACCACCACCACCAGCCCCGCACGACTGACCCAAGCACGGGGAAAGCCCCGCCACCAAACCCACCCCACACACGCGGCGGTGACGGGGCGGAAGTGACAGCCAAGGCTCGCCCGGAGCCAGCTTTCCTCTCTCCAGCCCCGCCGTGACCGGCGCCTGCCCCAGCTGGAGATGGCCGGAGGGCTGCTTCCCCCGACCGGCGCCCTGCGCCCTTCCCCANTCTGCAGCGCAGCGGGCGCCGCCATGCCCGCCGTCCTCCGCCTCCTCCCTCCGCCCGGCCCTGCCGGCAGCGTGACCCGTCGCGCCGGCGCAGAGCCTGAAAGCTCCAGACTTTACGTGGGGAAAGAAAAATAAAATAAAATAAAATAAAATAAATAGGCGCATTAGGGATATTGCATGGGCTTGGTATGGCCTCACGGCAGCAGGGCCCGGAGCCCTGGGTTCCAGGTGCCATCGGCTGCCCCCGCCTGCAGCTCGACGCGTTCATTAGGGTGAGCAGGCAGCTTACCTGTGGTGCGAGGGGCAGCTCATCCCTCCAGGCCACAGAGAGAAAAACTGCAGCGTTACTTGGCTGTGTTCACTTCTCCACATCCATCTGTATTTCTTCAACCTTTCAAACAGCGTCAGATTTAAAATGGGGTTTCTAAAGGTACCTATAAATCTGCCATCTTTACAAGAGCAAGTAAAACTCTTGCCATGCTGTCCTGGTTAGGCCTGGCTCTGAAGTCCTTGCTTTTAATTCCATACCCTGTTACCACAACCTATTTATAGAAAACACCATATCTGTACAGACCCTATATTTAGAAATGCCATATGGTGAACAAAGCAGGGATCAAACAGGAAAGAGGGAGGGGGCTTTGTCCCTTTTATGTAGCCGTAGATGTTTGGAAAGGTGATTAGGCCTCAGTCTCGCCAGGTGCACATTTTCAAGGCCCCACTGGCAAATGAACTGAGGGGAAGCAGGTGGCACAGGGCCCTTTGATGGCTCCTTTAGACCCCATTTCAAAAAGCAAAGGGCATTCAAGTGCTGGCACGAAAAATGTCTAAAAGAGATTGTCTGACCTTAGTGTATTTCTGAGCATAGCGACCCTGATGTTTTTGGTAGGTTGTGTTGAGTTGCTATATGGGGATAAAGAGTAGAAGTGTTTTTTACGCTTTTATACATATATATATATGTTTAATATGTTAATACATGCTTTCATCAAGGCCATAAGGCATCTTTCTAGCAGTGTGTAGCTTAACCACCTGCCTTGGTGCTTTGAGGTCTGCAGCACTCGAATAAGGATGACCAAGCATAAATTCTGTTATTGCCATTTCACTAGCCAGGTGCAGCGTGATCCAGGGGGTGAGCAGCAAGTTTACAGATTAGTTTTGCAGTTCATCATGAAGTATTTTGGCAAGCTATAGGGGCGCACCTGTTAGTCCTTAAAAAAGTAATGAAACCTTAGCCTCTTGAGGTAGCATGTTATTACCTTAAGAACGGCCTGTGGGTTAAGTAGGTGAAACACTGGGGTGTGTGTGTAATATGAAGAGCATGCTGTGCTTGTATTTCTGTTCAAATTGCTGTCCTGACTACCATGTTCCTATATATCTTAGGGCGCCATTTAAACTCCAAGTGACAAAAAAGCAGGTTATGATGCCCCTTCAAAAAGCATGCGGCTGTCTTTTAGATGTAGCTAGAAGCATTCTGCAGATGGTCTGTGAAGTAAATAAAAGGAAAAACCAAAATCTGATATTTGTGGAAAATAAGAAAATTGCATGGTGGGAAGAGATGAAAGATGCATCCAAGATTTTCTACAGTCCCATTTGCCCAACTCAAGAACATGAATCCTCAGCAAAGTGATATCACCATGTCAGTCAGTGTTTCCACTGCCTGGTGGCTGAGATGTGGCTTACTTTTTCATTTAACATTCAGTATGCGAAAGTGATTGTGATATTTGAGACATCAAGGCTAAATGGAGTTTAGTAGGAAAGTTTAATCATCATTATACAACATGCCTATTCTTTTATTGAGACTTATTTGTAATAATTTAATACATCATGTCATCTTTCATGAGCATTGTAATTATGTGAAGATGACTGAACAAAGGTACAACAGTGAAGGGTGGCTTTGAACAAACTCTTCTACATAGTTTTAACAACAAACCATCATCGAGACTTTTTAAAGTTATGATTTGTCATTCCCTGCCTCCATGAGTTAGGGAAAAATGGAGGTAAAAATGTTTCTTTTTGCCAGTATATAAAGCTTGATGCCAGGAACAAAACAAAGGATAAAATATCAGGCCATGCAAAAATAGTACTCCAGGATTTGAGGATTTTATGCGTTGTTGTTTTTAAAGAGAAACAATCAAGTGCTTCTTTTCCACTAGAAAACAACCAAAGAAATATCTTTGTCTTTCACTAAATGGAGGGGAAAGACCAGCATTTTTCAAAAATTAGAGAAGCCTACAGTGTCAAAACCTGGGAGAGAGCAGGAGCTATGAAAAGGCATAAATGGGAATGAACTGACTTATAATTCTGATGACAACAGATTTACTGTAATAAATTGTTATTTATACCAGAGGAAAATCCATTCTTTGGGATTTTAAAATCATATTAATTTTATTAAAGTTCAATGATACTTGAAAATACTTTAAAGATATTGAAAAAAAAAAAAAAACACTTTCTAACTGATAGAGATTAATCAAATGCTCAGAAATTATTAGGAGATTTTTTTTTTCTTAATTCAGAGAGTTTTCTGTTGCTAGATAGAGCAACCTCCCTTGCCAGTTTTCCCTTGTACCCTAAGAAGGAGACAAAAGTGGGAATATGCTTGGATTTTGAACTAGAAAAGTACAATAATTATTTCTCTGGGCTAACCCTATGAAGTCTATAAAACAGACAGATGTAACCCATGAAAATCATAGCTGCTGCTTGAACTGGAAGTACTATCCTGAAGGAATTAACAATATGCTAATAGCTCTGGAAAATTATAGGCAATATGAAAGTAGCTTGCTAATTTTTTTTGAACTAGCATATGCTTAACTTCTGATGCTTGTATTTTTTTTTTACAAGTCTTTCACTGCTGACACGTAACATCTCCAAAAGGAATTTATTACATTTCAAAACCTCAGTAAACTGTCTTCTCACACCCTTAAATGCATATTCTGTTGCAATTGCTTCTCCTTTTAATTTTTTCCTTGCCTCGGAGAAATAACTGTATTAAATTTTGATTTAAATACTGCATAAAAATTTTAAATATAAATGTGAGACACATTTAAGCTTTCTAAAGAAAGTAAATGCTAAGTGTGAGCCGTATTTTGTTCCATATGATAAGCTGTTGCTCACAGTGCTCTCTGTTCAGAAAGTGTTCTCTCATACTGACTGTATTCAGGAGAAACCACAAGAGTTTAATTTGCTTGCAACTGTTTTGATGTTTTTCTCATTTAAAATGGCTTTGCACTTCAAAATTAACTTTAGCTGAAAACAGTATGTTGCAGAGTTATTTTTATGTGGAGCATGTGTACATGTGTAGCACCCAGAAACACAGCTATGACTGTATACGCAGGATTAATGCTCTTGAAACCCACATGGAGAAAACGTTTGTGGGTATTGTACATTTGCTGCATTTTTATTTTTTATTTTTAATAGATGTGCTGGGTTCAGGTACTTCATACATCGTTACAAAGAAGCATATCTAAATTCTACTTGATTATATTTACCTTGAGGTGATTTTGACAGAAGCAGGAAATAAAAAATACCAAGTATGTGGATCTTCCCAGTAATTTGACACAAAATGTATATGTCACATTTTATTTTAAGGTTTCGTCTTGAAGTGTCCATCTTGGTGTAGGTGATTCTAAAAAATCATCCAAACGTTGTTTGCTAAACTGCTGCAGCAGAGGTAAGAAGTGCTTTAGTGGTTGCTATTCAAGCACATGGTTTAATGCCCCATTTGTCATGTTTAAACATTCATGCCCTCACCAAGCCAAACAAAAAATGTATTTACATTGATATTTTTTAATTAGAAATTTGAGGTTTTGGCAAATGCTCAACATTCAAAATACGTGGATTTTTAAAAGTTTTTTATTTTTTATTTTTTTTTTTTTTTCTGTCCAGTGAGAAATATGTTTTTGGTACCTAGTTCTCCTGTTCCTTACTAGGAAAAAAACTTCCTGGCTAGGCTACATCCTTCAGCTTGTGTATTATAGATACCATTTACCATGTTAGGTGGGGGAAATCAGTCCACAAAGAGAAAAGCAAGTTGTGTTCTGCATTTGAACACTGTCTGGTGCAATGAGATCTTGATCCAGGGTTTTTAGTTACCAGAGCAAGGTAAACAAGTGATAAATAAACAAATCGTGTTCTTTTTGTCCCAATGGATAATTAGCATTTAGGTCTTGTGAGATAATTTTGCTAGCAGAAGCCAGATATTTACTGCATGCCATCCAATTAGTTTAAAAACAAATGAGGGCACAGTCCCAGGGAAAACAGGAGGCAGTTCCCTTCTTTAGAAATCAGAGTCTGCAGCTAGCCAACACCCTGCCAAGACAAATCCAGTCTTGGCTATGTTACTGGGACCAGTGTGTTTCTTCTGCTTGTTCTTTGCCACGGGTTTGCTGCTTCTGAGTCACTTGGACGTCCACGCAGCTGCTGCATCTGCAGCCATCTCCTAGGCAAGCGCCTTGGCCCATCTTGTTCAGCTTATGGCCTGCGGGAGCCTGGAGGGATGTTCCTCAAGCAAGATTCCCCAGGGAATCTCACGGACATGCTCAGGGCTTACCAAAAACACATTAACAGTATTCTCAGCAAATAGCGAAGCTGCTTTCTATTAACGTGGGCCCTGGTGGTGTCTGCCTTTTCTATGGTATGTTACTGATTAGAGCTACTAACTGGTATAACTGGTTTTACGTGGACTCCACAGCTGCTGGCAAAGGTACTTTAAGCATCACACAGATTTGCAGAGATGCTTACTCTGGTACTGAACTCACGTTGGCCACAATGGATGTGAGCTCAGGACTTTTTGGGGAAATCTGAGGCACTTTGGTTCCATTGGAGCTGGCTGTGGAAGGATGGCGGTCCTGGGAGCACAGTATTATCCCAATCTTCCGAAAGAATTCTGGTCTCAGAATAAATTCAAGCTTAAACAATTTGTTGTGTGTTTTGGTATTGCTCGCATATATGTTAATGAATATGAACCTCAGGTTCATGGTGCTTTAAAAGGACAGAAGCACTCTCGAATTGAGGAAAAGACTTTGAAAACATGAACCTAAACTCCAGACATGCAAGAAAAAAATCCCCAAGATTCTTGTTTTTAAACTCTCATAATTTGGATCTTTTTTTTTTTTTTTTTTTTTTTTTTTTTTTTTTTTGGTTCTGACTTAGAATTAGACGTTCTGGATATTAATAGGAATACTCTAGTGAGGCTGTTGCACTGGATTTCATAAATAAGCGTGCCTGTGCTGCCCTGTTCTACGTTCAAAGGTATGGGAACTGGGAATGTTAAACACATCACACTCTCAAATAACATAGCTGTGCTAGCAAGCTCTCTCGTTTTCTCCATAGAAATGCAATCTATCCAACTAAAGTATTTCGTGTCGATGTGGAGTGCTTTTGCCAGTATAAATTGGAAGTCTGAAAGAGGGCTTTGCTCATATAAATATATTGGCAAGTCTTTATACAGTCGTGACAAAATCTAAATTTGCTTTCTTAATGCTAAAATCTGGTTTGGGTTACATTACTGTCAATCTGGAGTAACTCCTCTGGTTGACCCAAGGCTAAGTTGGACCCATCAAAAGAGTCTTTTGGACTCACTAGGTTGTCATGCCACGAGAACATGGAGATGGTAGAAATTGCTTTTTTGTAAGTGGAAGCTATTTGTGTTCACATTTTCATTGTTTTTAGTTAATTTACCCCTTCTGAGCCTCAGCAGGTAAAATATAAAAATTTTTATTAACTCAGGAAACATATAGTATAGAACTCTATGAATGACCTATTTGTTGCTTTCCTCCTGCTGTCCACACCACTGGGACTTCGTTCTTATAGCTTCCACATTTTAGTATTTATTTGTCAAAACCGGGGCATGAGTGCAAGCATTTTTTTCATGCCAATTTACGTGATGCCATAAAGCAGCATTTTGCATTTTTCAACACTTCTTAGCTCAGCTCCTCAGCTGTGCAGCACCACACCCTGGTGTGAAGCTTATAGAAGCATAATTCTGAAAGGTTTATATTGTCCTAAATTTATAGCGTTTCGTTTGGGAAAATGCATATCTTGTTCGTATTTCCAGTACAATTTTGTGACTACGTGACACGATCAACCACCAGGTTCCCTGGAACGCTGGAAATCTGAGAGTATCCTAAATATATATTGCTCTACTTTCAGGCAATGGATTAGTAGGAATCCCATTTATTAAAATGGAATGTGTTGTATTTTTATTTTAAATTATTTTAAATTATTTTACTGTCAGTGTACCAAATTCTTCTAAAAGAGTGCCCAATATGTATGTACATACATACATGTATAATATTAGCATTGAGGTAAGGTGAGTGGTGCAGTGCCATACTCTGAGCTTTTAAGATAACGTGTGGTGTCTGAAGATAAAACACCGTGGTGTATCTTTTTCATCATAGACCAGATGTGGTATAAGTATATATGATACATCAATACGTTTTTGATACGTAGAAATTTATGGTTAAATGTAAGGTCAGTATGCAGAGTGTGTATCACATATACATTTATTGTTATGATTTATTTATTTTTCTTAAATCAATTGTGTCCCAAAAGAATTGTTTTGTAATTTCTGCTAATAAATGCTGAATGTACTATTTCTTTCTGTCTGCTAAGAATAATGAAAACTTTTTGTTCCTTACTGGTTTATTTAGTTGAAGTTTAAAGGTGTAGATATCTATTTCTGGGTCAGTAATACTAGGCTTTTTCTGTAGTCAAGAGGAACACTGGGTCTCCTCTATGGATGTTATAGGGTGCCTATGGCAATTAGCACGATTATGTGCACCTGGAGTCTAGATGTCTAGGTGAGATTACACACACCCTGTGTTTCTACTTTGGTTTTGTGTTGGAGTCCAGATCATTGCCATGCAATTGCTAGCAGATCACTGGATGTCATGTTTCTCAGGACTTAAATCCCAGTCTGGATCTCTAAACTGTCATAGTTGGAAGATGATGGCTGCATAAAAACAGAGTAGTTATTACCCAGTTTTGTCATGTCTGAAACGTACCTACAGTTTAAAAATTGACAGCAACAAGCTAGCAATAACTAGGACTTGTTTTGTTTTCTTGCAGTAGAGGAACTGTAGAATCAGAGTATGAAAAATATGAACAGGTCACTGTAGAAAATGTGCCTGCTGGGGTGTTGGACCTGCTGTAAGTCTAAGCAGTTCTTCCATTACATAACTGCACAAATTCTTATGCCTGCGAACTGCAAAATCAAGCCACAAATCAGGACAACTCTATGACTCCATTTTGAGCCAATTAAAACAGAGAGAGTTATGTAGAAAATTAAATAGACTGTCANCTGCACAAATTCTTATGCCTGCGAACTGCAAAATCAAGCCACAAATCAGGACAACTCTATGACTCCATTTTGAGCCAATTAAAACAGAGAGAGTTATGTAGAAAATTAAATAGACTGTCAGACAAACAGTGTTTTTGGAAACAGTTGTGGAAGGACCTAGGCACACGGTACGCGAACAGAGCTGGCATGAAGTATAATGTATTGTAGTATAGGTGCAAATTGCTAAATGGTGTCTTGAAACATGACCTTTAAAATGCCTATGAATTTGAAGAAAATTTGCTAAGGTTATGACATTAGAATTGCATCTCTTTGAAGGAGCTAACACCAAAATATTAAACTGTTTGGATGAAGAAGATCCTTGCATGGACTCCTGTGCTTTCCATTATGCAACATTTAGCCACTATTTTCAAATAAACTGTGTATTTCTTCAGATTCAAAGGGAATTACATAGTTGACTGAACCCTGCTTGAATTGGGTCCTTTCCAAGTGAAAGCCAGTGTTACGTGAGAGCAATTACTTTTCATGGTCCCTAGCACACATCATGTGATGTTGGGGAGTTCTGAACTTCTGAATATGCTAATTATTCTTTCCCTTGCTCTGTGGTAGATGCTGTTTTGCTCTATAAATTGGCTCAGGGATCTGCATGTTTTTGTGATGTGCTAGTTGCCATCTGCTTTGGAGATATTCCCATGTGCTTTCGTTGATGCAACAGCTATAGTGTTTTCAAATGTTGATACTGGGGAAATGTAATGTGATTGGACTTGGACAGGTGCCTTAAACAGACCACCCATCATATTTATTTTGCTGCCAGTCAGCTCAGGCAAACCCTTGGATAAAATGCTGAAGGGCTTTATGCTTTTTTACTTTCCAGATAGATAATGAATAATATAC
>VXAV01011732.1:0-69686 GCA_013399715.1 Alectura lathami
AGTTTTTTTTTTTTTTTTTTTTTTAAATACACAAAGACAACCAATTTTCTCCTTGGGAATAAAAAGCCTCTGACATCACCTGCTGCTTATCTTGCTGCGGTGACATGTAGTTTCTTTCTAAGCCTAAAGAGCACAACCCTGACTCCAATAGTGGCTTAATTGCTATCAGTCCTGTTAATTGAATTGGGCTCTCCTGTGCCACTTAGCACTGACTGAAGGAGGGAATCAGGAAAGAGAAAAAAAAAAAAAAAGGGAAAAAAGCTCAGCTGACCCGAGGAGTGTGGCCCCTCCAGACATCACAAATGCATGCGCCCCTGGCAGGCAATGGAGGGGGTTGTGCTGGGAAGCAGCAGCTCCTGCTGTGACTACTGGGCTTTGAGGAGTCTATGGGTTACATACTAGGTATGAAATGAAGATAAATTCCAGATATTAATGAGATTTGGGGTAGGAGGGCTGCCTGTGCTCTCAGGGATGGCCCTGCTTGTGTGGAGATTTATTTGAAAGCTGCTGTGTGATCTCTGGTAGCAGTTTTGGTTTCAAACCCAATTGTTCTGGGGAGCAGAAAGGTGTTTTTGGAGAGGTGTTTCTCTCCAGGGTGGATGTCTCACAGATGGCTCAGAGGAACAGTCTCTCCTGTCAGAGGTGTGCCTGCATCTGCCTTTGCTTGCAGACAGGCAGGTTCTTGGTGTGTGCCAGGTTTTGGAGGAGCCCTGTTGTGCTGCCACCTGTGTTGGCTTCTGTGCCTGCCCATGGCTTTCACAGCGTGAGAGGTGGACTGACCTCTTTAGAAACAGGTTGCTCTATTCCTTTTTGTGCTGAGAGTAGGATTTTGTGAAGGACCATGTGCTGTTTTTCCTCTTCAGAAATGGATTATGCAAAATCTCTGTGGTGTTGGGAGATTTTTATGCCCCCTTTGGCACACATGGAGACAAGCTGTGATCTCTGGCTGAGTAAGAGATAGTTGGGTAGCAGTGGAAAAGTCTGTTTGCTGTCGTCTTGATTTCTGGAGCGAGACCTGCATGCTAACAAAATCCTTGGGCATCCCTCTCACGCAGCCAGGGCAGAGTGATACTGCTGTGCTGCATGCAGACAGACCATGGGCACATCAGGTGGGGACTGCTTTTGTGGGAGAGTCCCCTGGCTCCCTGCTCTTGCTGTGTGAATGTTTCCCAGAGCTGCTGATCACCACCAGGCTGAGGAAGAGGCAGTTGGGTGTGTTTGGGGGAATGCTGCCAAATAACAGCATGGAGAGGTCTTGTAGCAAAGATCATGTAAGCCTAAATCAGAGATCTGAGGTGAGTCAGAGATTTAATTTAATTAGTTCTAAAATTAGAACAGAGCCTCTGTAAGGGGAGGGAAGGGGCAGGAGAAGGAAGGCTTGGGGGTGTGACAATTGGGGAGTATAGGCTGGTGCTGTTTATATAGACTGATAGCAGTGTCCTATGGGCCTTAATATATTTAATAAGCATGTTTTGAGCATAAATTAGTGTGCACAGCTCAGTATTGCCATTCACTGTGTAACTTAAGCTAGTCAATTAATTTCTGGTTTTCTTCCCCATGTGAACAATGCTTTCTTGTCTTTTGTCTTCTCTCTCTTTATGGTTTCTGCAGAAAAGAATATTGCCTTTCAACACGTGCATATTATCTGGTACCTGACACAATGGCAATGGGGCTTGTAGTGACTGCTGCAGTGTAAATAATCAGTAATAATGGTAGTTCATACACAAAGAATGTGACAACACTTATTTCTGGAGACCTTCCTTTTCTGTAAACCAACTTCTTTGTCTGTCCTAGTTGAATCCTTTCGTCTCTTCCACTTCTTAAAGCAAAAGTTAATGCTTTTTGGTCAAGGAATGAAGCAAGATGTGACCTAAGGATTCTATTGGCCAGTCAGAGGAAAAGCAAGTTTGGGCTTGAGAATGGCTTAGGAAATGTATTTCTTTGGGGAGGGCCATATTTAACTGAGAAGAGCAGGTTGAAGGTTAAGAAGTTTAGGGATATAATTAAGAATCCATAAACATTAAGGAACTTCTTGAAGTGAATGCCAAGAGACTTCCCACTCCCTAAGGGCCCAGGCTCATGGCTTTGCCTGGGAATTTGGTTCTATTTTGCGCCATGCTATAAATGATGTCTAGGAGTTCATGGGGATTTTGTGGGGGTATTGCTTCACTGTAGGGTTAAGCCAAACCCAAAAGCCACTACCAAAGGCATCTTGGGTGCTTGGGCATGCTGTGCATTTGCAATAGCCAAATGTACCATCTAATCATGGTGCATAGATAGAGTAGGGTTCTCATCGTCATAGAATCATTAAGGTTGGAAAAGACCTCTAAGATCATCTAGTCCAACCGTCAATACATCGCCACCATGCCCCTGTGTGCCACATCTATTCATTTCTTGAACATCTCCAGGGAAGGAGACTCCACCAACACCCTGGGCAGCCTGTTCCAATGCCTGACCACTCTTTATGAGCAGAAATTTCTCCTAACATCCAGCCTGTACCTCCCTTGGCACAGCTTGAGGCCGTTACCTCTCGTCCTGTCGCTGTTACCTGGGAGAAGAGGCCGACCCCCACCCCACTACAGCCTCCTTTCAGGCAGTTGTAGGGAGCAGTAAGGTCTGCCCTGAGCCTCCTCTTCTCCAGACTGAACAGCCGCAGTTCCCTCAGCCGCTCCCCATCAGCCTTGTGCTCCAGGCCCTGCACCAGCTTTGCTGCCCTTCTTTGGGCACGTTCCAGGGCCTCGATGCCCTTCTTGTAGTGAGGGGCCCAAACCTGAACACAGCGCTCGAGGTGCGGCTTCACCAGTGCCGAGTACAGGGGGACGATCACCTCCCTGGTCCTGCTGGCCACGTCATTCCTAATGCAAGCCAAGATGCTGTTGGCCTTCTTGGCCACCTGGGCACACCGCTGGCTCCTGTTCAGCCAGCTTTTGACTAACACACCCAGGTCCTTTTCCTCTACACAACTTTTCAGCCACTGTGGCCTGAGCCAGTTGCATTGCTTGAGGTTGTTGTGACCAAAGTGCAGGACCCGACACCTGGTCTTATTGAACCTCATGCAATTGGCCTCGGCCCATTGATCCAGCCTGTCCAGATCCCTCTGTAGAGCCTTCCTCCCCCCCNNNCCCCCAGTGTGTTCTTGAGCAGCTTGGGCTTCTCTCCATGTCCAAAACACGGGGAGAGGTTTAAAAGGGGAATAGATGATGACAATGCTCAAGGAAGATATCTCACAGAAGGTGGATGTGGAAACATCCAGAGGAGGAAGACGAATGAAGCTGTTTCTTGCTGTTCCCAGTGCAGGTACCTGTTTTGTCCTCCCCTCCCTGAAGAAAAGTCTTGATATGTGGCATCAAATCTCATGCCACTTTGGCCTTGGCCAGATGGCATGTGGTCCAGCTGCTCAGCCTCTGCATGGAAAGAGGTAATGGGAACAGCTGAATATGGGCTGTGCCCTTGTCACTGATGTGAGCTGAAATGGGTTTCTAGGAAATAAGAGATGATGTGGGTTGGATATCACACAGTGACGCAGGGCGTGCAAGGTGTGCGTGACAGCAGTGGCTTGGGCGGTGCATGCAATGCAAGGGCATGGCAGTGGCTCCAGATCCTGGGCTGCCTGGCAGCGAACAATGCACCTGTCCTGCCAGGAGGGCCAGGATGAGAACAGGGTGTCAGCAGGTGGCACTGTCTGCTGCACCTCGGGGTGCTCCTCACGACTTGGGGAGCACAGCTCCAGTTGCCATGGAGCTGCAGATGCGACACCCCCTGCAGAGGTGGGCAAATCAGGCTGTTAGATGTTACTGTGACTTCAGGCCTGTGCTTAGCAATAAATTCAAAGCACATTATAGGTACTGGTGTTTTAACAGGTTTTCAGAGTGATTCTTGACACTAAGCATTCCCTTGGGATTGTATTGTATCTGTAATAGAAGAAAGGTTTCTACCACCGTTGCTGCTAAGAACTGCAGTAAGAAAATCATTTCATATGCCTGAAATTCTCCTGCTGCTTCAGTGAGATGCTGGAATAATTTAAGGTATTGATCTGCTGTTGCTGAGCATTACTTAAAGGCTGTCCCTTTCCATCCAAAAAGCTTTGGGATCCCTACCTCTTCACAGGGTTTAGTGAGTAATTTGGGACCCTAGGATGAATGATAATGAATAATTGTCAGCAGTTAGTGCTGGGCCACAACAGTCAGAAATGATGAGAAATATGAACTGATGCTTCCTCCGAAGCCCTGCAATTGTGGGCTCTCACCGCTGGCACATCAGCAGAGGAGCTGGAGTCCCGCTCTGGGTCAGTGGTGTTGCAAAACAGAGAGACTTTCACTGGCATGCTGCGGGGAGCCCTGGAGACAGAGATTGCCACCGGAGTGCAAGGGAGCCAGGAGCAGCCTCCCAGCCCTGCCTGGCTGGCACTTGTGAGCTGGAGCGCTGCCGCAGCTCGGCTAAATCCTTTGGGGAGGATGGCGGCACCTGTGGGAGGCACAAAATCAATGGGTTCATCCCTGGCATTGGGGTGTGCTGGGCACCTCCTCATCACGCAGTGTGCACCCCACTGCAGCCTCATTACACAGGGTAAGGAACAGGGTGTCTTTCCCCCTCGTCATGAGCACGCCTCTGTGTTCTTGCATGGCAGTTCTGCCACCCCGCCTGCTGGGTGATGGGGGAGTGCTGCCCATGCTTGGGCTTTCATGTAGGCTTCAACACATACTCATTTCAGGTGACAATGTTTTTTGGCTGTTAACACCTTGCAGGTATGCAATGGACCTGGTGGATGCGGGTGTGGCTCTATGGCAGAGTGTGATTGCATCCTGATCAGCGTAGAGAATGGGGAGCACATCTTCGGGTGACAAGCATCCCACCCTGGGAGAGCTGCCACTGTGCTTATGTGATGTGTGCTGATTTCCTGCCATCTTCCAGGTGGAAGCTGTCTGCCCTTCTAGCACTCTGCCCTTACCGATAATTCCAAGGGTTGTGAGGTTCCCAAAACCATGGTCTGCCTGAGCTGGAGAAAATCATTCGGGAGGAAATAGGTGAAATTTTCGAGCGCAGAATGAGCTGGGATGTCTGCCCCAGTTCTCAGCAAATTCTAAGCACTGCCAGTACCTCATGTCATGCTATATCAGTTTGTCTAGCTCCAGTCATGTCAAAGTTTGTCCCCACACTCTGGATCCATCCCCATTGGCCTATATTTCTTATTGCAAAATGCAGGACTCCTCATCAGCCTGCTTAAACACTCACTGTGTGAGTGCCCTTGGCTTGCCAGCTGGTCCTGGATTCTCTGTAGTGGTGGCCAGCTCTGTGCTGCCTGTCTTGGATCATTTTCCTTCCAGGTCATTGACTGATGATGAACAGAAGGTGCTCAAGAAGCCAACTTGTAAGGGACATGGGGGAAAAACAACGGTGCTGGGTGATAGCCCTGCTTAGCCAGCTGTAACCATGCTGCAGCATTTCTGCCAGCCCTGGTGCATGCATTCATCCCATATCCAGAACCTGGGGCTGGAGCAACAGCATTAGGAACCAGCTGAGGTGGCTTTGTGACAGGCACTGAACTCTCCCCTTCTCCCTGATGGGGAAGTGGATAAAAATAAAGATGCTCGCCTCCCTCTGAGGGTGGTGAGAGGATTAATTGGTTAATGTTTGTGAAGTCCTTTGAAGTTGAAATAGGGCAGATGAGTGCTAACAAAGATTGCAAAAGCTGGATGTGTCATGTGGAGGTAAAGGCTGTGCTGAGAAGGCATTGTGAGACTTAAACCTTCTGTTGTTCCTATGTTAGGTGCTTCCCGTGTTCAGAAGCAGTCAAATGCACAGATTAGAGGGATATGAGAATGGCAATTGCAACAGAGACTTTTCCCTTCCCACTAAGCCCCAGGCTGACCTGCCCCTGGCTCGCAGGGATGGGCCGTGGTGTCACAGCTCTGTGGTGAGGGACAGGTGGGCTCTTACTGTGGTGGTGACAGTACGCAGTCCTCCTCAGCCTTGGGCCAGGGCTGCGAGGGTACAAAAGGGCGTCACATCTTGTGACAAGTGAAATGGTGTTCCGGGTTCAGTGAAGGGGAAACTGGAGCTGGAGTGGGGCAAGGGTAGACCAGCGTGGGCTCCCTCCCCGGGAGGAGCGTGAGAACCTGTGCACCAAAGGCAAGAATGTGTTTGGAGACCTGGGTAAGCCCTGACGGGTGCGGGTGGAGGTACTGGAGCCGTGCTTAGCCTGGGTGTGTGCCACCCACTGGGGCTTGCTCAACTGGCTGCAGGAGGAAGCGGGAATGTTTGCTCGGTGCTTGCTGGGGCTGAGCCCAGCCAGGAGCTGCAGTGGGATGCCCTATTCCCAGGGAGTGGAGTCATGGTAGTGTGGCTGGGGCTCTAGTTTGGAGGCAAAGCACTGCTGGGGTTTGTGTCCCATTCCTCAAGATCAGCTGCCAGCATGATGTGTGCGGTGTGTGTAGAGCATTCCAAAAGAATGGGGGTCAAAGAACATTTTCTCTTCTGTAGTGGACTGGGGAAGACGGGGCAAGACTTTGTCCCACAGAATGAGGAGCAGTGACAGAAACCAGCAGCAGAACTAGCTGTTGGTAGCTGTGCTGTCCCAAATGAGGCCAAAGGCTTATGACATCAGGAAGAAAGAAGCACGTGCAGTGGACCAGCATTCATTTGCTACTGCTAGTGGACCCTGTTGTCTACATGGCACAAAGCTGCTGGGGGTTGACTGGATTTAGGATGGTGTGAGTCTGGCCTCCATTATGAAACCTTGTGGTTTTGTCCCTCATGAAGTAAGAGGAATTGGAGGTGGGGCTGGCCTCTGGGGAGGGTTTGGGTGGCATATGTGGAACGAGGATGGGACAATGAGCTGCAGGAGCACTCGGAGCAGCTCAGAGCTGTGCCTGGCTGCTGGATGGATTGTCCACTTGTATTTGCACTGGTTTCAGCAAGGGGAAAAGGGTTTGGCTTAGACTCTCTTGGGCTTTAGTACATGCGATTCTCCTTCTGTGTGCCTCTTGGTGTTGGCTTTACTGGGTCTGGAGTCTGCACACAGGGAAGGATTGGTGCTGGGATGGCTGAAATTGTGGACATCCAGCAGGCATTTGGGACACACCAGGAGGACCAGACCTAGATCCACCTGGCCCTGTGACAGCCTGAAGCTGAGCTGCAGCCCTGCAGCTATTGGCAATATCTTGGCAGCCAGGCCTTCTTGGAGTGGGCTGGGTGCTGGCAAACAGATCAAAGGGCTTTGCGTGGGAGAAGATCAGCAGCCTCCTGGGGAGGAGCAGCCAGTCTAGGAAGGGGAGGCTGGGTGGCCAGGTGGATCTGGGAGGAGGGTGCAGGAATCTTTCACTTTCATTGGCTTCTCCTGCATGCCTGAGGCAGGAGGCGGCAGGGCAGCTGGCACCAGGTCCTTGCATGGAGCCTGAGGCCAGCCCCTCCTGCCCCACAGAGCACCCGCTCCTTGCATGGGCTGCATGTGCAACTTAGTGGCACTCGTGCTTGCTCTGCACTTCCCCTACACCCCCCCGGGATAGATCCAGCTGCTGTTGCAGACTGTCATCCAAATGCCTCTGAATGGGGGAGAGCCTGGGGACCTGTTTTACAGGGGTCAAACAGATGCAAATAGTATTTCCACAAAGACTTCTGCTCCACTTCCTTCATCCCAAAGGCTGTAGCAACCCCACAGGAGGCTTCTTTTTGTTTTGGTTACTGCACCCTGCTGAGGAGTCAGCCCACACAGCCAGTTTTGGGCTCTCCAAGGTTTCTTCAAAAAAAACAGCCAAATGTTTCTTGTTTTATGGACACCCTCATAACGCATATGGGTTTCCCAAGGAACAGCCAAAGTGTTGGTGGAGGGGAGAGGGGAGGGGACTGAGGAACTCTTCATCTGGGTTGACTCATGCTTGATGCTTCAGATGGGTTTGCTATTTGTCATGTACCCATTACTGCCTGGGGCCTGCTTAGCTCCGAGTTTTTTCTTAAACCACATCACTGCAGTGCTGCTGAGCACTTGTTTACTGCTGCCATTAGTGCCTTCACTATAAAGCTCTGGGAGGAGGCTGGAGGTAACTAACTTCTTCCTCCCTTTCTGTAGAATATGATTTTGTTCCTGGACAACCCTACTCCACCCAGCTGGAGTAAACCTCCATCCCAGCAGGAAAACTCTAGTACTGGGTTAAATGGCATGCAGCTGTGGTGGTCGCGTTTGTGGGTCTCTGTGGCTACTGCTGCAAGCAAAGGGTAGCAGCAGGGGAAGTTAAAGCTTTGCCTGCAAGTCTTGTCCTGAGTGCCAGTTGGATTAAAAGGGTAAATCTCATCTTGTTTGAAATTGGGGGTTGCCTGTGGAATGACAACTCTGTTTTGCAGTGCTGTTGTCTCCTGTGAATAAACGTACTCATCCTATGTGGGCACAGCTTGCTCCTATCTGCCGGAGACCCATCTTTGTTGGAGGTTGGTGGTGTCAGTGACAGCAATGCCACCAGGGTTATGCTGCTCTGAAACTAACGGTGCTTTGGGGCAGTCCCACTATGCCTACTGAGACAAAATCACCAGAGTTCCTTCTTGGCCTTGACTTTTGGTGCCGCCAGGACCTGCAGAGGCAAAATCAAGGCCAAGCAAGCTAGGCCAGGGAGGGGCAGACCTGCAGAGATGATGCTTTAGGGAAGGCAGGTGGCAGAGGAAAAACTAGTGACTCCTGGGAAGCTGCGGCAGCTGATCTGCTAATACACACCTGAAATATTAGAGTTCTACTTTCTGGGCTGGTAATTCCTGTCAATAAAACTCCTTGTTGCAGAAATCACCTCTAATGAAGAGGGATGAAACCATCCCTACTGCAGCAGGGTGAAATAGATGTGCAATGCAAACTCCCCCTCACATCCTGGGCCTCAGTGCTGTTGTGGTAGACCCCAACAGCAGATGTGTGAATCTGGGGAGATGGTGGAGGATGGTGGAATGAAGCCCAGGTTCATCTCTGGGGAAGGTGAAGCTTTGTCAGGTCAATGGCAAATCTTGCCTGCCTTCATAGTTCAGCTGATAAAGAAAGGATGCTATTCTCTTGTCACCCTCCCCAGGCTATTGGAAAAATTACTCAGTTGGTGTAAAGACCCTTGGTGCTGGCCAAAGTGTTCCAAAAAAGGCAGATCTACCCTAATGGAAGGGCAGCGCCTGGGGGTCCAGATGGGATTTCAGTCAGAGGTGGGAAGCTGATGAGATAGCACCTCCCCAGCCAGCTGTTATTGTGGGATGGATGGCTTAATTCCAAAGCCAGGCCCCAAAACAGAAGGCAGTGCGATAATGCACGGCAGAACCATGCTTAGGGGGAAGAACATGGGCTAGGACAAAGCAGTCTGCTGACAAAGGACACGTTGCTTATCTTCTTGTCAATGATTTTCTTGTACCCTCTGCTTGCTGAGTGTGTCCTGCCATTTACAACACAAATGACCCAGTTTGAATGGACTAGTTAAATCTTTGAGCTATGCTGATGAAAGACAGTACAAGAATCTCAGATTATGCAAAGGATTTTTTCACTGAGGTTTGTTTAATTTGGGTAATGGTGAGGCTAGAAGTGATAAATGAAAGTTTTGATAGAGAAGTCAAGTTCACTGGATGTCCTGAAGTTATTCTAGCATCTGGAGAGCTGTTCTTTATTCAGAGCAGGGGCACTGAATTTCCCACATCTCTTCAGTTTCCTCTTTGTTTTTTTGATGCTTTTGAGAGCTGTCTTTTAGACTTACTTATTAATTCTGTTTGCTGCAGTGATGCCACGGGGAGCCTCTGCTGCTGGCATGAAGAACTTTCAGTCTAATTTGAAACAAGATGTAACAAGGGAACATAACCCGGAGTGGGAGGTAGAAGGTGTAATGAGATCCCAGGTTTGATAGCTTGTGTATTGCACAACATTGTATGTTTGAGTGCTTTGTTTGCAAACCTTGGGTGCCTTTTTGTCAGTTTAGGGAGTAATATCGACCTGAAGGTTAAGAGCAATATACGGGAAGTAACAGTGTTTTAGTTCCAACTGGCCTTGAACTATTAATTTACCTATATTTTTGGAGGCGAAGTTCGGCAGAAGGTGATTTTTAGAACTGGAGCACAAAGAGTTCAAGGGTGATGCCTGTGGGAGAAGTTACCAGAAGGAGCTTCAAAGGATGCCAGCGTTGTTGAAGTAGAGCAGTATGATGTAAAATTAAACAAGAGTAGCCAAGGCAAGGGACTGCAACTCTGGGAAAACTTAAAGGTGAGGAGAGCAACACACTGGTTTTTAAGGGGAACAGAGGGAGTTATTAAAGGAAGGATGAGGGGTAAGCAAGGATGGAGCTCGGCTGCTTTTAAAATGTAGGACGTGGGAAAACTGGGGAAAAGTGTTGGCACGCGTCCCAGGCTGCACTGATTTATTTTTAAACAAGGAATTTATCACTGAGATGCGAAGACTTAGAGCAGCTGTTCTCTGTGCAGGGATGTGAAAGTCCTTGGGCATCCTGGGAGTGAAGTGAAAGTGGATCTTTCTTCTCTCCTTATTCCTCTACAGTAAAAGTTGATGAGCACCTCCCTCCCAAAGTGCCAAACATTTCCCTTCAATTTATTCCTTCTCCAGTTAGCTTTCCTCTGCCCCTGTGGCTTGTTCTGGTTCGAAATATCCGCAGTTACCATAGTGCTGGGGATCTGGCAATAGAGCTGTGACTCAAAGGGTTCAACCTCATCAGCTCCAGGCAGACAGCCAGCAAAAAGGACCTCGCTAGCTCCGAGTCAGGAAGCAGGGGCTGTTTTAGGAGCTGTGTCACCCTCTGATAAGGGTGTCTTTGTGCTCTCTCCTTCCACCTGTAAAGCAGGTACCACAGAATCACAGGAGGAGGAGAGCAAAGAGTGGAGGACGCTGCCTGAATCTCCCAGCAGAGACCAGCTAGGGCAGATCTGAGAGGATCTGTGGCTGGATGTGCACATCTCTTTCCAACCTTGGCACAAGACAGTGGCTGGAGCTCAGGTGAAAGCAGAATCAGTGGTGCTGGGTGGTAGCAGAGGGAAGATGCTGGGTCCTAGCTGCGGGCTCTGCTCTGGCTCCTATGTGCTGGTCCAGCAGCATCTTGCCTGGACGCGGGGCTCAGCTCTCCAGGCAGAGGGATTATTTCTACCACGCATAAAAGGATTGCAGGGTTTGGCATCTGCTTTGAGGGCCTTGCTGCCAGTCTTAGTAAAGAGGCTTAGGAATGCTCATACTGGGGAAATTAATCTGCTGCATCTCTCGTCAAAAATAATAGCGAGTGGGCTTCAAAGGAGGAGAAAAATCTTTGCTTTGTAGCCTCTCTGGTCTTGCTGATTCTCAACCTTGCCTCTTTCTACTGGTGGAAGAGTAGGAAAATAAATAGAAACTGATATGTCTAGGAATAGACCTGGCAGATGGGTGGGACACTTCCAGTGCTGGCTGGGGGAGGGTCCTCAGGGAGTGGGGACATCTGTCTGCACCTGGGCCACTGCTGCAGGCTGCTGAGGGGCAGGGCCCTGCGCCACGCTCACCCAGCTTTCACGTGGCTGCCTTAGAGGTATTTATGGAGCAATCGTGGCAATTAGCAAGCACAAGTTTTTCCACGTACCAAACATTGTCGAGGGCAGTCATTCAGCCCCATGCTTGTTATTGCAGTGAGTGTTGGACAGGAGTGTCCTGGGAATTTGTCACATCCCAAGGAGTGGGGGGAGCCCATCAAAGTGTCCTTGACTTGCTGATGTTGGCTTGCCACCCTGAAACAAAGGACTGATGAAACAGCATTAGCCAAGCTGGTTGCTAATAAGGGCAGAACATCTGGAGCTGGGTTTTGTTTATACCTCTTTGTTTTGTCATTGTTAGGGAGACAGAAGAGGAAGTGTCACTCAGAATGTAAATCATGGCATCCAAACAAAGGGCTGACATCTGGGTGTGATTTATGGATATCATGAGCTGGGAATCTCCTGAGGTTTAAGCCCAAAATTTTAGCCCAAGATGTTGGCAATCTGTCCTGTTCTCGGAAGGTTTAGTGTCCCCTCAGGACACGGGCCAAGGAGAAATCCTGATCTCCAGGCTGGAGCTGGCATGTATTGACAAGGGAATGTCCATGTCAACTCCTCAGACAACAGCTCCAGTAGCAGGGTGCTGGCTGACTGTTGTCAGCTGTGGTCGCTGAAGGGGATAAACAGGGCAAGCACGAAGCAATTCCTCCTGTGATAAAGATTCCTGTGGCTTGGGGACTCACCAGCCAGAGGCTGCATCTCCATCATTGTGTTTAACAGCCACTGATGGACCAGTCCATGAGTTTCATTGACTTTTGACTTCCTTGATGTCCTTGGTATCCGCAACATCCTGGGGCGATGAGTTCCACAAGGCAATTAGGTTGTATGGGAAGGGGAAAAAGAACCCTTCCGTTTGTTTGTTTAAAGGTACTATATGATAATTTCATCTAACGTCCTTTAATTTGAGTGCTATGAGTAATCTTGAACATCTGTTCATTTTCTCTGAGCACTCCTGACTTCAGACTCTCGTACCCATACCTTCTCTGCAGCCTGTTTTCCACCACAGGTGTTCTGGTGACTTTAGCCCTTCCCTGGACAAAACCCCTTCCTACCCCTGCTTCTCTCTGTGGCTGGGGGAAGGGCTCTCTGCCCTCTGCAACTCCCTACATCCTTGCTGTACCATTGTGAGGAGGAGGAGAGCCCTGGTGCCACAGGTTCAGCACTCTGTGCCTCTGGGCAGACCCAGCAGCCACACAGCAGTATGACAGCCGTAAGTTGTTTTATCCTCTCCCTGTTCCTTAACAGCTCCTATCAGGTGCTGAACCTCTCTGGTTACTGCTGGATGCTGACCTGGCATTTATTTGTGGCTCTACTTGAAATGACTCCATGATACACCCCTCAACAGTGACTGACTGAACACTGATGGAGCTGTAACATGCGGGAAGAGCACAGCTAACTCTTTTCTCCATCTACATTTTTCAGTACTGAAATTCATCTTTCATTTTCTTGCCCAGTTATTGTGTCAGAGTGACTTATGCTTTTCTCTCAGATGATTTGAAGCTTTGAACTCTTCTGAATCATTCTATTTTTCCCTTTGTTAATCTGCTTTTCTGAGTAATTTATAACTTGATCTGCAGAGATTTCTGTTGGGTCCCACCTCCGCTGTAACAGCTGACCTCTTACTAGTGCTTTCTTTTTTTACTCTTTTTTTCTTTTCACTCAGGATTCTCCTTTACTTGATACCTTAGTTTCCTCAGGAGCTTTTAGAGGAGGGATCTCAAAATTCCTTCATTAGAAGTAGAAGTTCATTATGTCAAGCAGTGTCATTTCTTGTCCACACTTGGCGGAACTCTAATGGATGACAGGGACTTCCCTCCCCAGAGCCTCCCCAGTCTGTCTCCTCTCTCTGTCCTTACTGCTTGACACTGTATGAGCTTTGTTCTCTTTTCCTTAAAAATACAGGGCAGGGTTTGGGTTGGATGTTTGAGCTCCTTCAGTGCTGATGTGGGATTTAGTCCCTCTTTGAGACTCTGTGTTACTGGGTTTGTGAATAAAGACCTTGAATAAAAGTGTTAATTTAGCCTTGCTGTGATGTTATCTTCCTTGGAAGCTGCCTTAGTCCTGTGATGGACCCTAAGATTTGTTTTGTTATTAGTGCCTGTGAATTGAAAAATTTTCCTCAGAATATTTTTAATGTATTTTGGCAGAACTGAAGATTTCACATTTTAGATTGTTTTTATATTTTTGTGATTTGGCCAGTACTGTGACTTAGCCTTGTCTTACTGTTGGTTCCATTTAAGCACAGTACCTTTTCTAAAGTTTTTTCCCTTAGGAGATGCATGTTTAAAGGTTTCTTCAAATGGTCTTCCTGCCTCCTAGGCATATTTCTCCCTACTGACTTCTCCTTTAACTTCGTTTGATCAAGCATCTGTGTTTTTAGCAGCTCCTTCTTTTCAACTTAAACTTACAGTAGCAGGTTCGCAATGCTTCTCCTTCAATACTGTTGGCTTTCAGTGTATCACCAGTGGCTCTTTGCTTGTGATGAACTCAAACCACTGGTGCTCCTGGGTGTTGCTCAGGGCATACTGAAGAAGTGGTTTTCTGCCTCAGAGATCACTAATTGTTGCTGTAGAAGCAGCAGCTTCTCATCTTACATTTAGACACGGTTCCATCCTGTCATTTACCCCATCTGTATGGGGAGATGGACATCTTCCCCTGTTTGTGCTTGTACCCTCAGATTTCCATCACAGCCTTGTTTATCTTCCCTAAGTTTTGTGGTCATGGCCTTTTTCTGGTGGGTGTATGGAATAACACCAATATAAAGTCTGGGCATGGGGCTGCAATCCTAGGGACTCCGTGGCACTTGTTGATACAGTTAGCTCGGCTGTGCTCTTTGATCAGCTCTCCTTAATGTATAGCTCGGCTCCTCCACCTGCCCAGCCTGCTCCCATTCCTGTATAATTTGTTGCCACTCATTACCATGTCCTGCTGCTTATCTGCCTTCCACCAGGTTTCCAAGGTGTTGCTTATGTTAATAGTTCCATCTGAAACCAGGGCACTGCTGTTCGCTCATCTCTATTTTAGACCGTTGGCACTGGGGTAGGAGTATGCATGTGGTGTTGTCTCATTCTGCTCTCTGGTTCTGCATGCTTCAGAGAGAGTTTGTCTGCTGGGGCTGCAGTCTGCTGTTTCCTCCCTGACTGTTTTTGGCAACTCTCCTATCCTTTTATTCAAGGATGCAAAATTTTCATGACTTCTCCACTGGAGATTGCATTTTCCCAAACCACATCTTGTCAAACTCTTGGCTTTCCTACAACATTTAGTTTCAAAGACCTTCTTTATGTGCCAGCAGCTCTGATCCACTTTCATGTGGATTTAGTATTTAGATCTTTACTGTACGATCCCTACCTCTTCAAGCCTGTCCTCAAGGTACTGTTTCCTGAACTCTGACATATCTTTGGATTACTTTACAGCACCCTGGAGGGAGGATTTCAGAGCATGTAACGGAGTTGCTGCTGGCCTATAGCCTGCTAGCTACCAGCTGAATCTTGCCTTCAAGATTGTCCTCCTCCTCCACCCTGTGTTGGTGGTGGCCATGTGGACCACACCATGAGCTTGTCCTCAGCTCACTGAGTAGGGGGCAGTCCAGATGTGAGACCACCCTCCTAGCACTTAGCAGGGAAGTGATGTTCTGGTTCTCAGCTGTTTCTATTGCAATAGCCTTTCCCATCCCATTGGCTGATTTCCCCATCTTTAGAGGGATATCCTTAGCATGACAATGCATCTCCCTCCTCCAGCAGTTTGGGAACTGCTGATCATCATGAATCCTCCATGGGTGTCCTTGAAAGTGTCACTGCTGTACCTCTGGTCCCAGCAAGCCTCCAGTTTGGCCATTCTTGCTACGAGGCATGGCACTTTGTCTTTGAGGTCCTTCACAACCTGCAGACCTTTGTCACCTGTCCATGGCCATCTGTGACACACGTTCACTGTGCTGTTCTGCTGTGTGCATGTAGCAAGTCTAACAACACAAATTCCCAGCGTGCGTCCTCTGCTGTACCCTTGTGATACCCTTATGAGGGACTGAATGGAATTTATTGTCTGAAAAAGATCTTCAGGCATCCACTATACAGGGCTTGATGGAAAAAATCATTCACATTAGTAGTGTCATAATCAGATGTAAATTCTTAGACTTTTTTTTTCTCCTTTTGATAAGGTTTTGGCACTTTTCTCAAGATATGTTGCATTTTGAAAGGTCCAATAAACATCCAGCATGAAGTTATAGGGTTCAACACACTCCTTAAGGATTCAAAATACAGTTCCCCCCAGATATTCTCACCAGAAATTCAGGAACCCTTGAGCAGAATTTGCTACAAATTCTGGACAATTCCACTAAATCATAGTCTAAGCATCCCGCATAAGGCTGAAAACTACCCCAGTACAACGCAAGCATTAATTCTGAATGTGTTCTGGATGCTAGTCATTTGCTGTCTGAACTATGTTTCAAACTGAGATATTATGATTTTGCATGAACTGTGGAGTGTAGAATGAGAATGACAAAAAAACATTTGGCCAGAAATAATCCCTCAAGTTGTTTTTTTTTTTTCCTTCCATGGAATTGACAGTGAACAAAAAGTGTGTGCTAACACCACTATAACCATGATGCAATGTACACCTGCTTAGTTCGGAGAAAACATCACAAAAATTCCCCAGGTCTCTAAGTAAATGAGACTTATTTGTCTATTAATTAAATCTCCAGCTTGAAGATATGCTAATTATCTTAGATGTCAGTCTAATCTCTAGGAGAGCACCTTCAAAAGCATGTGGAAAAAAGCCTAGGGCATGTGAATATGGTGCTTTTCAATTTCATTTTATGCCTTACCTTGAAAACAAATAACAAATTCCGTTTAACTGCTGATTTTGTAAGCCTGGTGATGAGTGTAGCTCTTAGGGAGGGATTTAACCCAGTTCACTGCAGCCAAAGAATAGCTTTGACTTAATTCTTGTTTCAGCTGGGGCAGAGTTTTTTCAACCTTTTCTTTTTTTTGTTGGTTTGGTGTGTTCCTGTGGACCTCTCCCAGGAAGCTGAAATTCCTTAAAAATATTCCCAGTGAGTTTTACCCAGCTGATGAGAACTGCTGTTCTTTTGCTTTCACAAACCCTGTAGCAGTTGTCCATTGACTCATGGATTTTAGGCAGAAAGCCACAGGATAAAATTGTATTGGCAAAATACTTAGACTAGGCTGAGAGTTTGCTGGTGATGCAGAATGCCCTGGCCTGCTGGTCTTCTGTACAAACCCAGCACCGTTAAATGGCAACCCCCTGCTTCCTGCCTGCCTTCACGTAGTTGCAGCTTTTAGCCTTTGGATCCTTTATCCCTCTGCCAGAATGAGGAGCCCATTAGCTGTGACAGGCCAATCCAACATCTCCTAATTGATCTAGTGATGTGGTTACTAGTGACGACAGGCAGATGAACTTGATGACCTGGGAGGCTCTGTGCATTTCTGTGCTCTGCACAGGTAGCACAGTGCGTATGTGAGAGTGAATCACAGTCTGTCTGTCCCACTTTCTTGGAAGCAGGCTCCATGGCACCACTAACAACAGCGGTTAACAAGGCAAAGTGTGTTCCCTGAAGTAGCGCATCAGGCAAAACAGCCCATGGGGCCAAACATGTAGGGCAATGAATACAAAAAAAACCCAGTATTTGGACATTGCTAGTTGCATGCTGCATCTGGTACAGAGTCAACCTGCACCACTGGTGGGTGGGCAGACTTTCTGGAGAGGCAGTAGCACGCACAAGGGTGGACCTCTGCTCCAGCAGCTGCTGGGTGGCGTGCCTGGGCTGCAGAAGGACAATAAGCAGCAGAGACCAGGCAGATGTGACAGATTCAGAGGAGAGAGAAAGGAGAAGGTCTCTAGAAATGCGGTTGACTAGCCTTGCTGCAAGGAGAGACTTACCAAAATGAAGGGGGAGTTCTTGAGGCAGCAGCTCAGGACTTCACCCTTCAGTTTTCTGCATACTGTGTGACAGCTGGTGCGTGGCACCCTCTGCTCTGTGCCCTGCTACTACAAAAGGTGCAAGTGAAAGATTGATATAAACTTATTAAATCCCATTTAGTAGGCTCCATTTCTACAGCTGAAACATCCAATCATGAAACTACGGGCTCAGAGACCCCAGCTGCCCACCAGGAAACACAATGTTGCTGTTGGTCTCGTGCCATCACGGACAAACCCATGGTGTATATTCGGCCAAGACATTGGATGTTTTGGAACAAAGGTGAGCACCCACGGGAGCCTGGCTGCCTTGTTGGATGCTGCTGATGTGATGTTTTGCTGGTGCTACCTTCTGCCACGCACCAGTGGTGGAGAAGAGGGCTAGGTCAAGTTCCACGTGTTCCTAGAAAACATTGAAATAAACCTTGATTTGGGGTCTTTCCATGGCCTTGATTCAGCTCTGGGATGCTGTTGGTGTTTGCCTCTCGCTGCTCCCAGCAGGCGATTTGTTAATTCATCACCACTGGTGAACATGCTGCTTCCCTCTGCTGTCATTAGGTGTTCGTTAACCGATCTGCTCCACCACCAGACTGGTGACCTGGTTGTACTGGGATGCTTATTAAGCTGGACACGGGCACATAGGCTAGTGTGTTGTGTGGAATGGTGTTATTAAACACAAGCGAAAAGCCACAGGTAGTTAAAGGTAATCAGGTAAACCTCAGGGCTTCCCGTGGTGACTGCATTCCTGCTGCAGGTATAACAGAACTGTGCGTGGATGAGTGCCTACGGGAAAGAATGGTTTGTAACAGTCCTAAGGGAAAGTGGTTGGGTTAAATGTGTGCTGAGCTGCCATGAAGTGCCTGGGGAAGCCCAGAGGCAATCTGCACTGGAGCTGTGGGGTGGGAGGACCTGGACCCTATCCTGGGCACGATGTGCCCTCGCTTGCTGGACACGTGGACAGGGACTTGATGGGATGTCCCATCGGCCTTTGTGCGCATCAGAGCAAGCTCTTTACCCAGCACAAGTGGAACTGCTGGTGCCCACACAGAAGGTATTGTGTGAACCAGTCCTGGCTATCAGATATGAAAGAGGGCTTTGCTGTGGGTTGCCAATGTCAGAAGTCTCTGTCTACGTGTATGCGAAGCTGTGCTAGCTGGAACTGGTCACAACGTACTGGTACTGTTGCCAGAAAGTGCCTGGTAAGCACTCCACCAGAAAATAGGGATTGTTATTGCAGTAGCAAGTATACTATCTAAGAATCAGGCATACACAAGGAATATGACCGAAAACTCACTCTGGAGTACTTGACCAGAATGCAGAGGAGCAGACTCCAGGGCTACTCTCTGCATACATACATGAAACCCAGGTTTTGGCATGTGAGTACACAGCTGTGCAGTGAGGACTGAGTATAGAATGTTTCTTTAAATGTTAGACTTTATTAGTGATTCCTGAAAAATCGTGGTGCATTTTAGTGGTTCCCCCCCCTTCTGAAGCATCTAGGACTATGCCATCAGCTTTGAGAAGGCTGAACTATCCGACAACTGGATATGACCGAAGGTAATGATGCTATTTGACAACATGCCTCTCTTTCTAGATGTGTGTAAACTTTTATGCATGTCACAAAGAAACAAATCTCCTCTTACCCAGGCAGTGCCACGCAGTCAGCAGATTGGGGAAATGCTGAAATTTAAGAGTTATGATTGCCTTGAGGATGTTCAGCAGCTTTTCATTTTTAAATAGGATTTTCCATTGAAAGTAATTCTTCACTGTATGTTGTATGCTCTCACCTAAATTTGAGGAATAGAGATTGCATGAAAATTTCCCATAGTCTTCTGTTTCCAACGCATTATATTTTTGAGTTGCGGCTATGTTTTTAGTGAAAAATTGGAAGTGCTCAACAGAAAACTATCAAGCAGTTCTAGTTACAAACCACAGCATCATCTAATTAGTAATGTCAATATTGTCTTTCCACCTGAGTCTTTCACATATACGCAAGGAAACGCTTTATTCTTAATTGCCATGGCTCAGAAACTGGGGGTTTTCCCACAGGTTTCCCCAGAGGAGCCACCGGTGCTGTGATGGGTCACGTGCGTGGCTAAAGGTACCTGCCACCAGGCTGGCAGGGGGATCCGGCGGAGATCAGAGTTTCATGCTGCAATTAGCAGAGTGGGGTGTGGTGATACTATAATCTGAGAGCAACCAACACCCACACGGGGCATGTTTTGGCCTCCTGCTGTTACTGCACCGATGGGTACTGGCACTTAGGCCACCACGCCCTGTGGCCAATTCCAACATTATAGAGCCTTTGCGACTAGTAAAACATAAATAATAATTTTGCAGAGGGGAAAAACATTATGTTCTTGTCCCTCTTTGTTCAGGTGGGAATGGCTGGTGATGAGGGTTGTTGGATGGCACAGAGGGGCCCAGTCCTTGCTGGAAGGCAGGCTATCGGTACCCCTTGCAGCAGCCCTTATCGGGTCCAGCTGTCAGTGTGGGATGGGGCAGCGTTATTCAAATCGGCCATTCTGTGTTGTGTAATCCTTTGTGTGCTGTGCTTGCTGTGGGCTCGCTGCCACTCTTCTCACTGTCCACGGGCAACTAATCTCAGGACAGATTTTTCTTCCTCTGTTGAAATTCTGTTGTTTTAGCAGCCCAGCAATGGCCATTGTCTTTTCTTTCCATGTGTGAGCTGAAGCCAGAATCAGAAACAGTCTACTTTGTCTGTGAACAATAGGGCTGTGATTTCTTGCATGACAATTCCGGCTTTGCAGCCCGTGTGCCATGCTCCACTTCTAGCTGTGGCCCACGACTGGTGCTCAGCAGAAGCTGGAAAATACCCACAGTGAATACAGGCAGTTATGCAATGCTGCACATGAAGTAAAATTCCTTTCTAACCCCTGCAGGCGATCAGTTTACGCCCTGAATGATGAGATTTTGATTACCCTTATCTAAGCTACAAATACTGTTAACGGCCGTGAAATCGGCTAGCTCTGGCAAGGCCCAGCAAAGCATGGCTCTTTGTGGCCTTCTGAGCCTGCAAGTCCTTGAGCCTGCATCCCTCCATGGGATGTTGTGGTACTTTGCCGGAGGAAATCCTTTCACTGTGCAGATGTTATTTGCTGAGGCCTTGTAGATCAAAACCCAGCTCCTACCACCCCCAGCACAGCAGTTTTCAATGAGCAAATGCCGCCCTGGAAAGCGTTGACATTGGGATTGGCAGGCTGTTTCCCCCCAAGCTGGCGGGGAGAGCTCACTGCTTCGGTGCTGGTTCTGCCCTGAATGCAAAGCGTGGTTCCAGCATCCTCTTGCCCCAGCCCCACATGGTAGTGGTTATAGCTTGGGGAGCAGCTTTGCTCTCCCAGTGAGCACGCTTCCCAGGGCAACTTCATTCTTCTGCGAACAAAAGCTGTCGAGCTGTGGGGGGGCTCCTTGTGGGAAGGTGGGACCTTTCCCTGCTGCTTGGAACAAGACTGAGTGGTGTGCTACATGCTCACAGTTGCATCTCTCCTCTGGTTTTCTGTCTTACACTTCAGGTCCAGAAAAAAAAAAAGAAATCCATTCCAGCTATAAGTGAGAACTCCTTGTACCTTTCAGCCTGGTAGGAGGGAGGAATTGATTAGCTGGTAGGTTTTCAAGGCCAGAGGAGATCAATAGGACCAGTCAGTCCAGTGTGCTGTGCAAATCACTCCATAGATCATACTAGTGATTCCTGTACCAAGCCTGCCTGAGAGATAGCATTGTTGTTTTGACTTGTGGGAGGATCTCTCACACCACTGGGATGAATGCCAGTGTAAGACCAAGGATGAAGAGACTGAAATAGGTGTAACCCAGAGGATAATGTGGCCTTCTGCATCTTAATATACCCATCTGCGAAACGCAAATAATAACAGAGGAATCTTGTAGGGATTCATTAGTGCTTTGAAGACGGCACATGTTACATGCTATTATTGTGATCTTCTGAAGTTAGCCTCATCCCTGCCTTTCAGACTTGCACATCTCATGGTTGCTCACTTCCTGATTCATTTCCCCCTCCTCCCCAGCATCTTCAAGCTAAGTCAGCAGTGGGAAAGGCCTGTCCAGAACAGTCAGCTACATGTCATGGTGGCTCATGGCCTGGGAAAGACTGCGAAGGCAAGGCTATGCTCTGGTCAAGCACAGAGTACTGGAATTTGCTGTGATTGTACTGCACACGTGACAAGGAGACCTGGTGTGCATCAAAAACATTTCATGAAGGAGTCTGTGCAATTGACACATAGGACAGTCCATAATCTATGGTGATTTTTTGCAATTTTAGTGTTAATCAGAGAAAAAAGGTGGATTTGGGCTGGAAAGAACACGTGGTGACAAGTAAGGACGTGACCCAGGGCATGGGTCCAGAGGAGGTTGCAGTAGATGCTTTCTGTGCATAGAGGTTTATAAAACAAACCCACGTTGAGCTTATCCACATTCTTTCCTTTTGAAGCAGAGAGTCTACTTGGCAACAAGCTTCACCAAAAAATGTCTGTCATGCTCTGGACATATTTCTGAAACTTCTCGCTGACACTCTAGGATGCACAGCTGCTGTGCAACTGAAATTTCAGGGGCTGATGAAGTCAGGAAGTTCCCGTTGCACTCTTCCTGGCCTCCAGTAATTCACTCTCCCTTGTGAATGGCAGAGAGAGAATAGCACCCCAGGATGCTGAGAGTTAACACAGCCAGCTGCTGCATTTGCAGCAATGCAGCCAGGTGTTGTGCAGAGTCAGCTGCTGTGATGCTGAGTTGAGCTGCATGCCCATCAGGAGGGCTGGAAAGGAGCAGTCACTTGGGAAGGATGAAGGATGTTTTGCTGGGTCAGAGTGGTAGAACTACATTTTGGGCTCAGGAAGGTCATCTTGGCTGAAGGGAGAGGACCATGGCGTAGATCTTGGGTAACTGTGGTGTCACTGGGAGTTCAGGATGACCAAGACTTCCTTCCCTGGAGATCTGGGCAGAACTTGTCTGAGACCTGTATTAGCAGTAGATATGAAAATGGGATCTCTGAGGCATGTGGCAACTGCAGTCTGGAAACTCTTAACTCATTTCCATTAGCCCAGGGCTGACGGGCATATTGGCTGATCAGCTGCTGGGTTTTGGCGGTAGAAGTGTGTGCAAGCCAAAGGATGCTGTCTAGTGCCATAAATCTTGTTCTTGCGTGGGATGTGTGCAGATGCAGTGCCTCTCATACCATGCTGTAGAGACAGGTGAGACTCATAGCTCCTGCAGCAGAGTCTAGCCTGCAGTGGGTGTGTGACTGGATATCCCTGGGGAAAGAGGAAGCCATTCTAACGTGGCCGTTGACCGCAGAGATGAGTACTTTTCCAAGGCAGCTAGGTGCACAGAATGGGGACCCCATCTAGGGCAACACCCACAGAGATGCAGCCCAAAATGCTGTGTTAGCTTGCGACATCAGTGTGGCAGCACAGCGCTCTACCCTTGATATTTTCTGTTTGAGAGTTGCAGAAGAGCCCAAAGGAGCTGCAAGGAGCCTCTTGTTCTGATCATAAGGCATGAACAATGCTGTGAGGCTGCTTAAAAATGGGAAAGTGTCTTTGGAGTCCTTGGGTTTTGAAATATCTCGCTCTGGAGGTGCAACTCATAGAACACTGCTGAAACAGAGAGCTCTGGACTCTGCTTTGGCTGAGAAGCAAAACATAATCTACCGTGCATTTGCTTTGTTAAATATGCCAGACAGCTATGGTTCCTCTTTCAGCCCTGAGAGTTTCTGGTTTGAGAGAGAGATGTAGTGGTGGGCTGGAAAAGAGAAGTTTCAGTATTTCAGAAAAATACGTATTGAGTGTCGGTGTGGATAGGGTTCCACTGAGAGGGGGGAAAAGAGATGGCAGTGAAGTAAAAGACATGCCAATTAGGACAGAAAAGAACCGTTCTGGTGGGAATAAAATGTAGTTTCTTTAAAACTGGTAGTTTCTCTACTTCATGCCCAGTGAGGAATAATGTTAGGAGTTCATTTCCCGGGAACAGGAGTGCAGTGGGCGTGAGCTGGTCTTGCAGACTGCCTGTGCTGTTGGGAACAGCAACACCTGGAGTGGAAATGGAGCAGGAGCCGCTCGAGGGAGCACCCTGGGACCAGCGAGACTGGGCAGGTTGTGGTGAAATAAGCTTGGCTGGGGCTTGGCAGGCAGAGTGAGGAGCCCTGGGCTCTGTGGGTGAGCAGGGCTGGCAGAAAGCACAGGCAGGTGTTGCTTTTCCACTGTCGTCTAAGGACTCAGCAGTGGCATAAGGAAAAGCCCCCTTTGCAACATCATCGTGACTGTCAACAAGAGAAGCTACAGCACTGATTGTGGGGATGTGGGGTTTCCAGTTCAAACAAAGGGCAAGCTTTAGCACTGTAAGAGGGACAGTCCCTGGCAGGAGTGCCAAAGTAGGAGATGATGCATGGGCTTAGGGCTCATTTTGTTCCTCTGTAGCAGCTTCAGAGATCTGAGCTGCGTTGCTCTTGGGTGAGAGTGGGCCTGAACAGTTCCTGCTCTGAAGCACAGAGCACACACTCAGAACTGTCTGGGGTGGAGACCAGCACCTGACCAGTGAGGAACTACCAAGGCAGAGAGGTTTCACTGCCAGGAAACATTCCCTGGACTAAAACTTCCCCAGGTGATGCTGAACCCATCAGAAAGGAGGTGATCCCATCTGCGAAATGGTGCTGCTACTGAAGGAAACTGCTTGCTAAGAGGGCAAGGCATTTCGATTATTTTTGTGCATCTATACACACATTCCTGTGCAGGCACAGCCTGTGACAGAGTGAAATGTGGGATTGTCAGAAAAAGGGATAATTACAAAAGGGAACGTAAGCATGTTGTTTATTGCTAATTGGGATGAGAACCATTTGGCTGCTGATTGGACTCTTCTATAATGTTTGTGGGCTCTGAAGAGAGAAGAGGTAAATGTGCCTGTGTTCTGCCTACCCTGGGGCTGCCCCAGCTTGGTTGCTGTTCTGCTTTGTCCCTAGGATTCCTTACAGCCTCTCAGGCTTCCATCTCACAAGAGTTTGCCTAAATTCCATGTTGTCTCCCCTTCCCCCCTCACCTTGCATTTTCCCAGTTGCTCCTTCATGACTACTTTTATCCCATTTCCCAATTTTTCTAGCAGACAGTGTAGGAAAACAGACCCAGTGACAGCTGTCTATCTGATATAGCACCATTCACATGCTCCTTACTTCTCTTTCAGAGTTGAAACTGAGAAATGAACAAGCGTTTTTGCAGCATCTCTTGCTCCCGGCTGCTTGTTGTGCTCAGTGGCACAGTGCTCTCCAGCTGTTTTGCATAATCAAGATTACTAATGTACTGTACCAAATCCATTGCTAAAGCATCAGGCTCATCTCTCCTCCAGCAGATCTGATCCTGCAATACAAAATTCCATGGGAATTAATGGGCTGACTGGACTCCAGTGCAGGACTGAGACTTTGTGAATTCACAAATAAATGTAATCAAGTGAGTCAGGTAAGGTTTGTTTAACACACTCTTGCTGTCATCCCTCTTTATTCTGCTTGGGATTCCTCTTCTAACTCAAGCACATTAGAGCACAAATCCTTCAAATCTTATGGCTTTGTAGGGTTGTCCCTGTCCCCTTACATCACGTTTCATACGATTTCTTTTTTTTTTTTTTTTCCCTTTGGAGGTTGTAACTTTGTGGTAGTAATTGGGAAGAAAATCCTTCTCTTTTTTTTTGGAGATTAGCTACTGAAAGTAGCTCTGGCTTTGGTCTTGAGGTGCATCTGTGCCATTCAGCCATTCTCCCCCATGTTAGTGTGGGTTTGACTGGGTGCAGGGGTGGGAGGATGGGAATGAGACACAGCAGTCGTGGGGTTGGCCCAAGTCAGGGCCTGGGTCTCTTCCCTCTTCCTTGATCTGAGCTGTGCTGCCAGGGTGCTCTTGCTTGGCCAGTCCGACCGGGTCCAGTACCCGTGGTGCTTCCTTCAGGAATCGGGTGGTCAGCCAGTTGTTTTCAGTCGGGACATTATTTCACTTCTCTGTAAGAATAGAACTTTTAGTGGAAAGATGATACTGAAAACAAAACCTATCTAAAAATGCACCTCGCCTACCACCCTTTGACTCATGGGAAGGCACCTCAGTAACGAAGCATGTCATTTGTTTTTGTCTCCAAACAGGATTCTAGCTCTGTGCATTTCTAAACATCTGTATGACCTTGGGCTCTTCTCTTTTACAAATTCACCACTGTGAATCTGCATGTGATTTAAGTTTTGGGCTGAAAAGAAACATCAGGGATGACCACACACTGAATTAGGGCTTTCTACTCACTTGGCTTGGCTCCAGTTGTGTAAACCCTAGCAACTATTCTGATTTGGGAAACTTATTATGAGGGTTTACACTTGAGCTAAGCCGTGTTTGTGCCTCTGGCCAAATGCATGTCACACAGCAGGATGTTTTCTTCCTTCTTCAGATGATGCTGACCTGCCTCTCCTGTGTGGCCTCAGCCTGCTTTCCTGTGCTCAAGACCCTTGTGGCTCCAGTCTACCGGACTGCCATTTATCCACCTTCAAACTTTGTAAGTGACTTTTCTCTCAGTTTTATCCTATTTTTCCCAGAGGATGAGGCATCTAGCTTCTTCCCCTATAAATCACATTCCAAAACTTTGATGTCATCTTCCCTTGGGTCTCCTGAGAAACCTTGTCCTATGGAACAACAACCTTCCTATTTCATCCTTTCTTTGGGAGAGGCTGAAGCAGGGCTGCTTTGCTGGACCCTTTGGCATTGGTAACATCACACCTCTGTGAGCACGGATCTGCCTGAAGAGCAACACCTGTATGATCTGCCGTGTCCCAGGTGGGCTGAGAAAAGGTTTTCACTAATAACCTTGCCCTTTCTTATCAAGGTAACGGGGAGGGATGGGGAAGGGTTGAGGATTCTGCAGTAAGCCTTTCTCATTAACATAGCACTACATGAACTGTTGGAACAAATTTGAAGTCTTTCAACAAGCCTGATGCTTTTCAAGCTTGTCTGGCTGCTATTTAGGTTCAAACAGGTGCTTTAACATAAACTGTCTGACTTCCAGAGGTCTGAAGTAACCCAGTCTTCCCATTGTCTGTTGGGATAAAATAACTAAAAAAAACCCTTTCAGCTATTTTTTTTGAGACATGAAAATATATTAGCAATATGTCAGCAATGGTACCTTTGTTTTACAAACCAGCCTGGAAGAATTCCCCTGATTGTGTGGGGAAAATGAAATGATCCATTTGTAATTTTCTTACCTTGACAAAATGCAGGGAGTGACTCAAATATGTCCCATCCTTATGGAAATTAATTGTGTTAATGGGATGATTAGAATTTAAAGCTACTGTCATCAAACTGGTTTTTGTGGCTAATGATGGTTCTTGGGAAGATTATGTCACAATGAAGGCGGAGAATCTGGTCATCTATATATATGCGATCTGACCTGAGCCTTTCCTTTGGGTTTCATTGAGCAATGCGCTAACAGAGACAGCGTAGGCAAACAGCTGCCACCCTCACCATGAAAATAGAAGGTGCTTCGGTGGTCCTTGCTCTGGCATTTTTCTGCTGCTTCTCAGGTCAGTAACCTCTGATGTTCTCTGTGCTGAAATCTGGGACTGGTACAGCACTGAAAGACAACGAGATAGAGGATTAGAGAGCTCTTGCTCTTTAAAAGGAGCAGAGATGTAACCAGAAGACCATTTTTACTGTACTTCTCAGTGGACTGATTTTATATAACACATTTTTGATAATGCCTTTTTCTTTTGCAAGTGAAAACGGTGAATTTCCACCATTTTCAAGTGCAAGTATTTATGTTTGGTAGGGAGAAATAGTAAATAAATAAAACCTCCCAGCTGTTTATGTGGAAGAGTAAGTATTTCCAATCAGACCAAATTTTTGCATAAAAGTTTAATTTTGAACAGAAAGTATAATACACCTTTTACTGAATTCAGAAAAATGGGAATCTTGTCAATTTTCTTGCTAGTGAATGCATTTTCATATGGCTGCAATAGGGAAACTTCAGCAGGAGTTCAGACTTGATGCGGTGGTCTTTCACTTTACTGCCTATTTGTACTGAAAGAGAGCTAATACAGGATTTCTTGATGGTTCCCTGTGATGCAAGACAAAAGGACCAAACATGTACTATACTTGCTCTAAATGGCTTATCAGAAAGAAACAGATATCAGCCACTCATCTACTGACTCATTACTCTGGTCATTTTATATGAAGTACTGCAAATGGAATGGGCCTTGAGGAGGAATTTGAAGGTTTGGACAAACAATGATGTTATGGGCTGGCTCTAGTAACCCAGTTCTATGTGAAGATGAAAGCCAAAAGTATTTAGGTAAGGTTGACACCACTACCAACGCGGTGGAGTAGAATAGCAGAGAAATGGTTACTGAACCAGCCATGAAATTGGGATTCTTTTTAAGACAAAAATAGTGACACAGTAAAGGAGGTCACAAAGATGTAAGAATAAAAAAGTGGTTTTGCATTGGAACTACAAAAAAATAGCAATGTTCTGGAAAGTCTCTAATGCCTAGTCCTTTCTGTCAATGTACAATAATGTATTGGATTAGCTTTTATCTAGAGGTATTTGGGTGGATTAGGAAACTGCATCAAGTATTTTAATTAAAATGCTTTTGATTTAAAAATTTCCTTTCAAAGATTTTGTACAGTTTCATTGTTGTTTATTTTTTGCCACAGATGTTGCCAGCCAAGCTTCAATTAAGGCGAGTCTAACCTTTTATATTCTGTTCTCCTTTTGTTTTCCCAACTTCACTGCTTAATGCATGCTCTAAGCAAAGTCATACAGACAGGCTGCACTCAGAGATCATAATGTTTTTCCAGTGGCTGAAAAAGGGGAGTGACTTCCTCCATGTCTAGAGACAATACATCTATAGTCAGCAATGGCTCTAGCCGGCTGTGTTTGTACTATGCTGAACAAACATCCAAACCGCTCTGAGATGGAAATCTCATGGAATGAGGTTAGAAATGGCATGAGCTATAGTGATAATATAATGATATTTCTTCTGATCCCCCCTGAAACCCCCATTTCTGATGATTTCTGAGTTTGATAATTAAACGAATTAATTTTTTGAGACTCAGAACAATGATTTGATTCAATGACTGAGGAGTCAGCTTTATTCGCATTTTAATCAAACAAGCTTGTCTTTCCTTAGTGAAGACCCTTTTGGAAAGCATACTAGCCAAAAATAGCTAAATGCTTTGCTAATTCTCCCTAGCCTGCACTTCCAGTTCCCCAGCAAAAGAGGCAATTGGCTGATGCAGCATTAGACAACACTGCTGCTCCGATCCCTGAGGATCACGCTTTTCTGCGGTTCATCCCTCGCACCTGAATGGCTCCTCAGTTACTCCACTCTGGCCAATTCATTGCTTTCACATCCTGCTGGCACTTCTAGGGCTGTATTTTATGCTCTTAAATATGATATAGAGCCCTCCCCCGCAGCGGGTAGCAATTTGCAGCTGTATGCAAATTAAATGTGTTTTCCTTTTCTCATGAATAATGGCCCTTGCGATGGGTTTTGAACTTTCTTCTCACCTCAGGAGCCACAACTGGGGCTCTGGGTGCAGTGAGGAATGGGGGTGAGGAGCATGGTAGCCCCAAGCCCCCAGAAAATTAAATGTGAATGAACGGTTTGCAGGATCTCGATGGCCTCCGAGAGAGCCTTCCGCTGACTGCCCTCCTCCGCACATTTCAGAACGAGTGCATGAAAATCTGGTCCCTCCTTCGCAGCGGGAAGTTCTCCTGTAACACCAACAGGGAGCCCATCAGGGGCCCGGATGGCAGGAGGGACCTCAACAAGTGCCTGATGTGCCAGAGGTTGCTGTGAGTATTGGCCTCTCGGAGCCTCCTCTCCTTCATCTCAGTGCTGCAGCCCAGGGCCAACCAGACCAGTCTGCAGCTCTTCTGCAGCTGTAAGGGGAAAGGCTGAGGGGAGAAGTCCAGGGTAAAAATACATGGATTTAGTATCTTGATTCTGTAGGCGATGTCGAATATCATGGGAACACCTGGATGCTAGGCAAGGAGAAAGGGTGGCAAAATGCCACTGATGAGGAGATGCTGAATACCCTGGGCATGTCTCACAGGGCTGGAGCCCCAGGTCCTGGTCCATACCACTGCATTGCACAATGAGGAGGTGGGGTTGGCAGGACTGCCTTTAATCACTGGTTATTTTGGTTTTATGTCTGAGGAGTGCACGCTGCTCTGCTGCTCACGCCTCCTTTTCTTGCAGGGAAAGAGACTCAAGGAACAAAGGGAGTGGTGGAGAAGTGAACAGGAGCTTGAACTCTGGAGAGGTGAGAGGCATCACCGCTGTGGACTGTTCTCAGCACAGCAGCAGCAGGGTGATGCTGTGGGGTGGCCTCCTTGGTTTCTGGCCTCCTTGCTGTGTGTTTCCCAGCCTGCAGCATGGGAAATGCCAATCTGGCCGATGTACGCAGGTCTGGTGATACCTGGGGCAGAGCAGAGTGAGCACCAGAGCAGCAGCAGGCTTTGTGTTGTCCACCAGCATAAAAGAAACCCAAACCCTCTGTCCACCCAGCCCCTATCAGGCCATTCCTGACACAGGACCCGCAGCCGGTGTTTGCCCCACAGTGTAGGCTAAGGAAGATGCCTCCTGTTTATAAAGCACACCATTGGCATCCAGCAAATTAATAGCAGCGATGGTGCGTGTGAGCTCTGACTAGGGCAGGGTGTGGGACAGGCTGGCTCTAATTGTGCCTTGTTTATCTTGTTGATGCACATGGCTGATTTCTTTCACCCACAGCTGTTATTCTAGACAGCATGTCTTTATGCAGAGGGACTTGTTTTCCCCACTCTTGGGCTCTCATTCCGTATGGAGGGAGCTGGTTTCCATCAGATAGCGTTGGTTGCAGTGATTTGCTTTTTTACACCTACTGGTTAAGCAGGATAGCTTTCTAGCTCTGGTGTGTCCAGGGAATTTAAACGATTTATAAAGCTCCAAGGGAAATTTTTTCTTTTAACATCTGACTTGCCGATGTGTGGTCCTAAAGGCAGGAGGACTGTTCCAGGGTGCCAGGCAGAGACCTACCTTGAATTTCATTGTTCAGCCACAGATCCAGTGTGGCTTTTGGCAAGTAATTTTCTGGACTTGACTTCCCTATCTGCAGAGTTGAGATAAGCTATCAAACAATCTCCTCCACACACTGTGAGGGGCGGAAAAAAAAGGTGTTATGGATCACACGGTAGATAACCTTAAAAGTGCTGCATAAAGGATCCCAAAGGCTCACATACAGCATGTGTGCTACTGAGGCTGCAGACCTGTTCGTGTGTCTTAAAAGTCATAAGAAAGCTGCTCAGAAGAAGTTGAAGTCCAGGCTGAAAAGTTTAAGTAGGTTTTATCACAGATGTCATGTGAACAAGTACTTTACTTACATACAACGTCACATTATGTGCAAGGTAGAAATGCCCCCTTCTTACTCCTGCATACCTGGGTGTGTGAGGTGTGCAGCAAGGATTTTTTTTTTTTTTAATGCCTGCAGCTTCATCCCGTTACTGTCCATTGCTTTTTCAGATTTTTGGTAGTGTGCTCACTCATTAACAATTTGGAGAGCTGACATTTCCTTACTCAGAATTAACTAAGAAATTGTTACTTTTATACTTTGAGCAAAATCTGAAGTTCTTCTGGGAGGGTCTTGCATGTCTTCTCTGTTAGAAATAGCAACAAGGCTAGCCTGGATCACAAGATAAATGTGCTCATCTAAGATTTATTTGGTTTATGTTTCCTGCTGTAGTTTAAGAAATAACACATCAGGCAAACAGTTTATGGTTTGCCATGAGTTCTGCCTCAAGGAAACAGAGCTGTTTGAAATGTAATTGATTGGGTGGCGGATGCTTTGTGGATTCATGGGAGATGCATCTTGGTCAGCTTGTCTATGTGAAACCACGTCTCCGCAGGATGAATGCCGGGAGTTTTGGGATCTGTTCAAGAAAGGGAAACTTTCCTGCACGAGAGAGAACGACCCTGTCCGGGATTCCTCAGGGAAGCAGCACAGCAATAAGTGCATCATGTGTGCAGAGAAGTTGTGAGTAGAGAGAACCGCTGTTTTGTCACTGAGAGCAGCTGCTGGCCGTGTTGCCGGGGCCGGCCTTGCCAGCAGCAGGGAAGCCTCTGGCTCCCTAGGGCAATGTTCTCTTCACTTTCTCTTCCTACTTCTCTTACAGTAAAAGGGAGAATGAGCAGAAGTCAACTTCAACCAGAGGAAAACAAAAGGTGAGATGAAAGCACTAGGCCAATTTGCATCTCTGTAGGATTTTCACCCAATATAAAGAAGCAATATTACTCAGTTGCTCTGTTTCTCCTGATTTCATTTGGAAATCCATTTTGCTTTCCCTGTCTGTTTCTTGTTGTTCTTTAATGCCCTGAGTGAATTGTTTGTGTCTTAGTGCTGCAGTCTATCCCACTGACCCATAGTGACACACGGACAAATGCCAACAGAATGAGAAACTGAGTGTGCTGCTCTGTCCCGATATCTGGCACAAGGGTGGAGAGGGCAGTGCTGCGGAGGGTGCTAATTAGGTTAAAAAGAAAATCTGGGTGAAAAGCTTTAAATCTGAGCTCTGAGTTGCTCAAAAGATCATTATGTTGTGGGAAGGGAGTGTTCAGCCCTGCGCTTCTCTAGGGTGGCTTGGTTTATAGCTTTCCCCATTGGAAACTTTGCTGTCATGATGCAGCTGCTGTGCCCCCATGCATTAATGCTTTCCTAGTGTAAGAGATTCAGTAAGATTAAAAAAAAAAATAAAGCACTTAGCACTGCTTACTATTTCTGCCATGCTAGGAATTGGTGCAGTCCTCTTAAGCCTCAGTCTTAGGGATAATCCTGTTTTAGTGCTTTTCCTAATGACATTGGCACAAAAAAAAAAGGAAGGGTGAGTGAAACTTGCTGATGGCAAAGCTGGGAGGGAGGATCAGCAGATCACTCAGGACTAATTGGATAGCATGGAGGCCTGGAGTAATAGAAACAAGATAAAATGTAATAACAGAGAGTGCAAGATCACACAGGCAGTGATTAACTAGAATTCCTGCTCATCAATAAGAAATGGCAAAGGATAAGAAAGCCCTGCATTTATTAGTGGGTCACGGACGCGATGGACCCATGAAAAAGGCAAACGCATGTCGCAGCTAGCTTTTTGCAGTGGAGGTCGGGCTGTGAACAAAGCTCTAGAAATACTGGTTTGAAAGGAGAGGGTTTGAGGGAGGCTGCAAGGGAGAAGCAGATCTGTCTCGGGGAGGCAACAGCAGGTCCAGCCTTCACGTGGGGCTTGGCTCATCTGGTGTCGGACTGTGCGTCTGCTCCCCACGGCCAGTTTGGCACTGGGAAGATGTGGGTCTGTGTTCTCTGAACATTTTGCTTGGTGGCTGCTGGTGTTAGCCCAGCAGTGAGGCTGGGATGTTCTGCTGGGAAAATCCTGCCCAGGAACCGAGGACGAGGCACTGCTGACTTCTGAGCAAAGCAAAGGACGAGACCTGCTAAGGACCTTAACGCAAGCTAACCACAACCTCTTAAGTACTAAGTGGGCAGAAAATAGCAAATGTTGAAGCCTATTTGTAAAAAGTAATGGTTAAGTGGAATCTGGTCGTACACCTTCTCTATCTGTTGTTTGGAACTGGCTGTTGCAGGGTCTCAAGTAGCTGAAATTGGAGCAACTGAATGTTTACGTCCAGGTTACATAACAGGGGCAAATTAACGTGGTTTCTGTGCAGTGACTTTGAGCAGGGAACAAATTAATCACCCTCTCCAAACAACCTGCCACCGCTCAGGGACTTTAATGTATGTCTGCATTGTGCTTTTATGCCTTAGCTGTTGCTTCTTGATCCCAAAGCATTGTTGGTTGTGGGGTGTGCTGGCTGCTTTGTATGTGACATTTTCTGAGCTATGACCTGAGAAAAAACCGTAGCAGTGTATTAAGGATGGTGGGAGAAGTGGGAGGGACTCCATTACCTTATCAGCCACATCGCTGGAATGCTTTGGATAGCCCGACATGGAGCATAATAATTAGTCAGGCCATAGTAGAAAACTCCCAACACGTGCTGTGCAGGCAGAAGCACCCATCGTTTTTCTGACTCATTCTGTTTATATCTAAGTGGCTGCACTGCACACCTTCTTCTGTCGCTAGCACCCAGGCTCTCCTGTGATGCATATGTGATGGTTTGGTGCTTTCCTGGCAGGAAAAGCCAAGTTTGTAAGAATCAGATCGACCAGGCAGGGAGCACAGGGTTCCCTAACCACTGCCTCCTTCCGCAGGATGACTGCAGTGAGTATCGCTCCCAGTTTGAGGCTGGCGGAAGGCTGTCCTGCACACGGGAGAACAATCCTGTCCGGGATTCCTCGGGGAAGCAGCACACCAACAAGTGCCTCATGTGTGCCGAGAAGCTGTGAGTATATCTCCCAGCAACAGCAAAGAGGGAAAGCTCACACTGCAAAACCGCAGCTTCTGCCTGTGGAGCCGCACCTGAGCGATGCCTGGGGGAGTCCTGAATTCTAGTGACCCTCAGAGATACTCCTGCAGTAGGGCTGTGGCTGTTGCCCCTCTTTCCACTTCCCTCTCGGTGAGAAGGGTCCAGGGCCAGGTGAGAAGCAGCAAGGAGTAGAGAAGAAGCAGGGTTCATAGAGAGTAGCCCATTTCCCAGGGGCTGTTGCCCGCAGGAAGATCCCGAGGAGTTTCCCATGCGTGTACTTTGCCTTCCAGATGCTCTCTCTACTCCCATAGAGCATATGCAGAAGCAGCCCTGATATGAAAGCAGCCACCTGGATCCGGGATGTAGCGTACAGTGGGAATGGTGAGGAGAAGGGAGAAGGCTCAGGGGTGGGAATCAGGAGCAGGGCCACCAGGGACAGGGTCTGTGGATGGGGTGCTGGTACCTAATGGCATAATGCTGGCTTGCAGGGCAGGGCCAGGTCCTGGCTGCATTTGCACTGCCATAGTGCTCCCTTCTCTTCCCTCTCCCCTTCTTCCAGCAAAAAAGAAGCCCAAAGAGCAGGCCAGTCTGGTGGAACTGCCCAGCGCAAGAAACCATCAACTGAAGAGTGTGTAGACCAGGTGAGACTGAGCTTGGAGCCTCCCTGAGTTCAGGAAAGGGCTCGGTGAGCCTGGGGATGGCCATGGACTGCCTGTGCTCAGCGTGGGGTGACCCTGGTGCTTGGGATGCTGGAGCCCCCTGATGATATGGGAGAAGCAGGTTGCTTTGCAAGCCCTGCTCCTTCATGGGATGGACCTGTGTGAGCATACAAAGTGGGCAGGTTTGGACTCCTGTATGGAGCAAGCATCAGAGCTGGTGCTCTAGGAAGAGGCCCACAGATCTTTGGGTCTAGGAGGAGGAGAGGGAAGGACAGGAGCTGCTTTAACTTCACTGCTTCTCTTCTGTATGAAAGATCTTTCTGTGCTTGATTGCCAAACACAATCCTGCCCCCTTTTGCAGAAGAGCTACAGTGGCTCAGGGTCACAGCAGGGCGTTAACGAGAGGCGGCCCTTCTCCACCAACAGAGGGTGAGTATGGCAGCAGCCAGGGTCGCAGCCTGGCCCCACATCCCTGGGAGCCTGATACAGAGAAGATGCATATAGAACAGGGCACAATTCTTAAGCAACCCTCCATCCTTTTCAAAGGCATTCTTGCCTCTCCTGTACACAAAGCACCTGTGACTGCTGTGCTCAAAATCCCTCCCCAGACACCTTGGCCAGCAAAGCTGCTCTCCAGCAAGCACGTGCCTGTCCGGCTACCTGGGCCCAGCACCTCCTCCTCCACTGGCTCATAGGCAGTGCCTGGTGCACCCCGTGCCTGCCAGACCTGAGCAGTGCTCACCTGGTTCTTTTTGAAAGCTTTTGAGAAGCTGAGGCTTCTTGCTTTTTCCTGGTACAGCCCTTCCATCTGACCCCAGCCTGCAGAGCTCTATCTGTAGCACCAAAGGCTGTAGAAACCTGGTCCCCTTAATATCCCAGAACAACCTCTGTAATGGGGATTTGCTGCTGACTGCCCCCAAGGACTCAAAGATCCTGTTGCAGGAAATATCTCCCATGACAAGCCAAGCTCCCTGTTAGGAAAAATAAAGTGCAGAGTAAAGGCATTGCACCTTAAAGCAGTTCGGTTTTGCTGTGGTGTGTTGATGTGGCTGGGCAGAGCGCAGGGCAAGGTTTGTCTCTGTTGGTCCATGGCCAGGGGCAGCTTGACCTCATGCATTTTGGCAGAATCAGCTCCAAGTGCTGAGGGCTGCCCATGGGGAGGGTGGGTGTGCACACAGCAAGTGCTGTGCAATGAGCTGCCTCTGTGCTCTCTCTCCCTGCCAGCCCACAAGGAAACTCAGCTCAGAGTGATGGGGACTGCAGCCCGGCACCTGGCCGCCAGGCACAGAGCAGAGACGCCGACACCTACCAGCCGGTACGCCCAGCTCCTGGGGGTCAGGTGCAGTGTTTCCCAGCAACTGCTCCTGTGTCTGCTGTCAGCCTAAAGGCTCACACTGAGACCTGTGCCCTTGGGAGGGTTTGAATGGGTGGTAGAGTCCGTACCCTGATGCTGTATCCCGACACCAAAGGTGGGGGGTAAAAGCTGGATGTGCCCACAAGGAGATCTGCGAAGCCAGGGCTGCTACTGGAGTTGGATCGTTATAAAAGTACACGGGGCACAGGGGGCATCCTGGAACTCCAGAAGGTGATGGTGATGTACCTTCCTGAATGCTGAGTAAGGACCATGGCCAGAGAAGGGTGCTGGGGCTGACTGGGGAACAAGGACAAGGTTGACACAGGGAGGGAGGGAGTGCTGGAGGAGAAGGACGCACTGAGCAATAGGTAATGACAGTGTATGGAATAACGTGGGAGGGAGAAGGGGGCGTATGCTCTCCCCATCTCCAGAAAAAGAAAATGCATTAGTTTCAATGAAGCTAGAGTAGAAATTATGAAACAAATAAGAGAAAATAAGTTGCTATAAAAAGGATGACTAACCTGTGGATCTTGCTGTCACAGGGTGTTGCCAAGAGCTACGATGATTAAAAAAAATGGCCTGCCACTTATAGTCTACACAGCAATCTAAGCAACATTTTAGAAGGGATAGGAAATGACTCTTTATGGGGCTAGAGGGACCTGGCTACAGACTACCTTAACTCTCTCTGAAGCCTCTGTCAGCGGCTTCTCTTAGGGAAAGAATATTAGAATAGAAAAACCTGGGAGGTGGTTCAGGTATGGCAGTTCTAATGCATTCCAGAGGAAGCATTAGGCATAATAACGCCAGTCTGCGTCGGGGCTTAGTGGTATTTCCTGGTAGCTCCAGAGAAGGAGTGGATGCTGTTCAGCCTGACTGGTGAGACGTGATTCAGAGAGCAAACCTGCCTCTCTCCAGGACCACCCGTGGGTTTTGTCCCACTCGCTGCAGGGACTGGGGACTGCCAGCAATGTGGTGGTCACGCACGTGTGGGTCATGCCGCGGTCAGAGGTGTCTGGTGTGTGGGAAGGCATCTGGCAGGGAATTGCAAAGGTCAGCGCTGCCTGTCTTCATGTCATCATTAATTACCCAGATGAGGGAGGAAGCTGCACATTAATGAAATTAGCAAGTGATGTTTAACCAGAGGGTGTTACTGCAGTGCACCCTGATGTCACTGAAACTCCTGTGCTGCCCAACTAGAAACCTTTCTTCTCCACGGTACTTCCCACCCCATCGTGCTGTTGACCCCAGCAAGGCAACAAAACATTTCTTTGAGCTAAATGGTGCATCCCCAGGTGGGACAGGAGATGAGATGTCCTGGTTGCACCTCTGTTCTGATTGCACCATTCTCAGTCATTGCAACACACTTTATAGGACCTGCAGAAAGGGACAGAATGCAGAACTCCTTTGCCTTAGTCCTTTTTTTCAGGCCCTGGTGCAGAGGTGGCAGTGAGGCTGAGGAAGGCAGGGAGCAGGCTGCAGGATCTCCGACCTCTGCTGTTTGAAACTTGCCATGACTGCAAACACTGTGCCTGCGTGCTCTCAGGGGGGCAACCCAAGCATGAAAGGTCTTACTCCTTCTGCTCAGAGTTTCTTCTGGCTGTGCCACGTCTGCTTTGCAGGAAAAGCTATGTCTAGATCCTTCTGCTTTCATGCTTGAGTGCAAACAAGAGGCCATGCTTAATTAGTCATAGCTGTTCATACACGCTTGCATCTCTTCCTTGGGTGTCAAGTCGTGCTGCATGTCGCACCACCCTCAGGCGGGTAGACTCGATTGTCGAGGTTTTTCCTTTGCCAAGTGTCTGCTGTCTTGCAGATGAAACAGGTACAAATTCCCTGACAAAGAAGGACTAGAGATCGGTAGCAGAAGTATTTGTATTCACATGGATTTGCAGAGAGAAGTAAACATCCTCTGGAGAAAGGTGTCGATGTGGATCAGATGAGCGGGTCCAGCTCTGTGCCTGGCAGTGTGGGCGGGGGGCTTTGCCCCCATATCTTACCTGGCTGGCCCAACAGAAGGTGTTACCTCTTGGCAAACCTGGCTTTGCTGAAGGTGTGATGGATGTGCAGCAGGGCAGAGGGGCCTCAGGGCAACATTTGGTTTGTAAGCACTATCAAGTTGTGCATTGGAGGGTCTTGCAAGAGAATCAGCACCAAATGTGATTTCTTTCTCTCTTCAGCTGGACTGTGATCGAATTCTGCACGGGGTAAAGGGTGGAAGGATTTTCTGCAGCAAATCCTCACAACCCGTCTGTGGCACTGATGGGAAAACATACAAAAATGAATGTGACTTGTGTTCAGCTGCCATGTGAGTAGGCGTAGAGATTTCAGTAATACAGGGCCATCCACCATTCCCGAGTGTCTTTTGCAGCACTGTGTTTGTTTTGATGTATCATGACTCACTATCAACTGTGTCCTCAGTGTCTTGCTGTTAAGCAAATATAGATCAAAATGCCTGAGATTAATCTGATGACAGCTAATTAAGATACACAACTTTCCAGAGTCCCCTATTCCCTTTCTGCCCAATCAAAAGATTGTTTGGGGAGTAATAAATGCCATCAAATTGGAAGTAGCATCAAAGCTTTAAGGAGCCCATAGAGGATCATCATGCCAATGGCAGAGAGTTGTGGCACTGCAAGTGAATAATAAGCAATGCCTTGTCCTCCTTCTGCAGGAGAGCATCAGTCTACATCACAGTGAACTATCGAGGTGAATGTCGAAAGACGGTCCCTGAAAAGGTAAGCAGTGTGTCACTGCCGGGCTGGGGAACATCAGTCTTTTCCTTTTCTCTTGTGAAACTCTCCTGTTGGCACTGTGTGAGTTTGTGGGGTCCTGATCCAGGTTTGTGATGGAGGGGTTGTCCTTCCCCTAAGCAGCATAGAGATGAAGACAGAAAAATGAGAAGCCGTGGCCATTGGTCACTGCCTGCCTTGGTGTGCTCCCCCAGTGACAGCCAGCAGTCCGCACCTTGCTCCTGCAAGCATCACACACCAGGAGTCCACACCTGCCTACGCAGGTTAACTAACAGGTTAATTGAACTAACAGGTTAGCTGAACTAGCGGCTTAATTAAAGCCATGCCCTGTGGGTACTCTTCTGCCACGTGGTGCAGTAAACTTGGATAGTTAAAGTCAGACAAGCAGCGGAGCCCCCAGTCCCCTCCTTTTTCTTTTTTTTCCTCTAATTTCTGGCGTAGATGTTTGCTGAAAGCTGGAGGAAATGGCCACCCAAAGTGTCCCCCTGCTGTGGCATCCCATTTCTCATTCTGGGTGTGTGCTGAAGACCCAGCCTAGATCCCATGTCTGTGGTGGGATCATCAGAGACCCAGGAGTGGGGTGCTCATGGTCCAGATTGTAAATATAGGTTCAGACTTGGATTTAACATAGGGGCATAATCTCCATGTTTTATCTAGGCCACATGGGAGGAGAGTGACATATCTGGGAAAACATGTGGCTTTTCTCCTGGGACTTTGGTGGGTTCAGAAAGTCTGGAATTGCACAAACCATAAGGCCTCATTTCCCAAGTGATATCAAGGGAGCTAGTTGGAATGGAAAAATTATTGACTGTGGCATTCTTTTTGGAAAGGTCTTGAGCTTTGTGTGATTTTCCACTATAGCAAATGAGTCAAAGATTTGTCAGTGGTGCTTTATCATCCCACCAGTGGCAGCTCAGCAGCCTTCAGAACTTTGGTTTGCAGCCAGGTTCTCCCAGCTCATGTGTCTTGGGTGTGCGGGACTGACCTGGGTGTTGGCATGAACTCTTGAGAAACTGAATATTCATCCCTGGGAAAACACTGACATTTAATCCCACTCCAAAGCTGGAGAGAATCAAAATATAAAATCAGCCAAACTGTGAAGTTGTGCAAGTTTTTCAATGAGAACTTTCACTTCTGAATATGAATTTGCTGTCAGTGCTCGTAGGCAAAACAATATTGCCCATTCTCCTTGGCATAAAATTCTCCACTGCAAAATAGCCATCCCAGGGCTCTTATTCTCCTTACTCAGTGCCAGAATGCCGGCAGCTCCCCAAAACCTTAAAAGTGAAGCATCCCTATTCCTTTTCCTCTCTTCTGTGAAGCACTAGATTGCTCTCTTGTTTAACCCTGAAGAAAGAGTAGTGCAGAGAGAAATAATTTTGCCTGCGATCATACTGGAAGTCTTGTCCTTCAGTGCGATGCTGACAGCAGAGGCACTACGTAAATTTGTCAGTGGCTGTGCGTACACTAGTGGAGACAGACAAGATTGGGTGTACCATGGCAACAGAAAAACAGGATTCCCTCAAAAATTGTGCCTGAGTTGGGATTCCTTACCTGTTGTTGTTGTTACTAGGCTGTTACAGCTCTTAAGCCTTTGTAATTAGAGGAATATGCCTTATACTAAAAGTCAGACAATGTGTAGCTAGGAGAACTGGAAGTAATTAAAATGAAAGTGATAAGCCTTTTCCATGGGGAAAAAAAATACACCAAAACACCCCTCCAAACAATGACTTACTATTTCTTTTTTATGTATATTGTGTCACCTGAAGAATCAGATTGGAAATTTATGAAAGGCCATTTCCTCGGCAAACCTCTTGTGTCCATCAAAGACTTCCCTTATTTCTCAGTTGAAAGCTTATGAACAGTGCACTGATCGACGTTATTTTCTGTCACTGAAAGTCATGGTAACATGCAGCTTAATGCACCCTTCCTCCTACTGAAGACCCAGGCAGTTGCTATTTGCTGGAGGAAAACAGCTCCCACAGTGCCTTTGGCATCAGAAATGGTTTTAGAGAGTTGAAATATGCAGAATGAAAATGCAAAGGGCCAGAGACTTGAAACTTGGAAAAAGATAAGAAATTGCTGCACAAAAATGTAGTATGTCCTTGAGTTGTATTTTTAAATTAGCCATAGCGATGCTGTATTGCCTGACAAAAATGTGTACCCAAGCTACTGCATCTCTTCCCACCTCACTGCCTGCCACCATTCCTGCTAGCAAAGCTCCTGCTGGATTTCCAAGAGTTCCTGGCAGCTCTCCCTGGTGGTGGCCAGATTGCCGTCAGGGAGGGATGGTTGTAGGAAGGGACGGGAGCAATGTGGTTTGAGAGGGATCTAACATTAAAGGGTGCATCTGGACTTTGTGCACTGGTGGTGGAAAACCTTCCTGCAGAGAGAGCCCTGGGGCTGGCTGGTGGCTGGGCTCCCACCTCCCATGTGAGGTCTGTGCCATAACCAAACTCATTTGATCCTGTTCTGCTTTACTGCAGATGAATGTATCTGAGTCCAAGGTTTCAGGTTTTTTTTTTTTTTTTTTTTTTTTTTAACAAGCCAGCTGGCCACTATGCCCTGCCAAGCTGTGTCATACAGATGTATTATTTTTTGTTTTCCAGTACATTTTACTTTTAATGTTATATCTCTTGCAGTTTCTTTTCTTGCTCAAATGCTGTTTCACAGATCTCCTGTGTGGTAGATACCAGTCTGCCCATGTTAGTTAACAGTTCGGGCAAATAAAAAAAGATATCCAGTTTCTCCTTTTTAATCTGTTTTCTAAAGAACAAACAGACAACTCCCAGATTTCCAACGGGCAAGTCCATTTTCTTACAATACTCTTTTTGTCATGCCTTTTCTAAGAAAGCAGAAGAAGGAAAAAAAGAGGAAAAACAGAAACTTTCCCAGCTAGATAGTGGTTTTGGAAAGCACCTATCTTCAGGCTGGAATTTTTCCTATTTCCGAGGCTGGCAGTGACCCAGACTGTCTGCCTCTATGCCACACACTGCCCCAGCTGGTTGCTGTGGCCACTGAGCAGGCTAAAGGGGCTGTCATGTGGGTCCTAATGCTCTGCCAGTGTAACAACAGTGGTTGTGCTTGCAGATGGACTTATTTTTTGCTCTTCCTTTCCAGAAATAATGGAGTTCAGACTGCCAGCAAATACCAGGGATCAGCTGTGATCAAAGGTACAGAGAGGTGCAGTGATTCACTTCATTTTGGCCAGCTTGTCCTCTAGGGTCAGCATTTCACAAGGGTTTGGGTGTCAAACCTCGCCCGGGCAGGCGGCAGAGCTGGGACAAAGAGCTCTGCAACACAGCCTTCCCCATCACCACAGCCCAGGGATGAGGTGTGGGTCCTTTGTGGAAGCAGCGGGCTGGTGGGAAGTCCCTGCCAAGGGAGCAGAGCCCATTGCAACGTGCAAACTTCATGAGAACTTTCTAGTCCCAACAGGGGTGGGCTCTGCCCATTCCTTTTCCCTTAGATGTTCCTGCAGAGGGGAGAGGATGCTGGTAGAGCAGACTGCTGCTGTTGTCCGTCACAAGGAGGTGGGGGTAGCCCAGAGCCCTAACAGAGCATCCCACCTTTGAGCTTTTCTTCCAGATCCTTCACCTCTTCGGACTACAGTAATAAACTGCCTGCCCCTTCATTTCCCTAGGGCAAGTAAAGGAAGATCTGGTGTTGAGCAACAGGAGAGCTGCCGAGTTCTCAGCGCTATTGGTGCCACCTTCATCTCCTTCTGCAGCAAACAGGCCCATCCTTGCTCAGGTGGAGGGCAAAGGGCTGTGGGGACCCAGTGGTGGCTTCCCAGGTTGGCCCCACGTGTGCTGTTGCAGTCGCTGCTCAGCTCGGACTCTGCTGCCTCGCTGTGTCTTAGCGTGCTTCTACAATAAAGATAACTCCACAGCGTCCTGTCGCTTTTCTTCCCTGAGCCTGGTGGGCGGGATACGTGAGTTCCTTCTCCAGCTTGTCACCACCTGTCCCTTGGGCAGTGAGTAAGTGTGGAGGCCACTGAGGTGCATCCGCCGCTGCCAATGCCAAGCGAAGATGTCAGACACAGTGAGGAAGAGTGTGGTCTGGGTTCTGTGAGGAGGGACCAGGGGTCGGGTTCTCTGACTCAGCTGTGGGTAAATCTCTTCACCTCCCTTCAGCCCTTTTCTCTTGCCTGTAAAACACACATTAAAAGATGCTTACCTACCTCAGAGGGTTGTTTTGAGACTTTAATCAGTTTACATTTGGAAACCTACAGACGGAAATCTGTTTTAAAGCACCAAACCTGGTGTGCAGGCCGTTTAACTGTTGCTGTAATGTCCTCTTCCAGCCCTCTGGCTCTGAGGAGCAGTGGGGAGCAAACACCTGATGGGTTGCGCCAGACAGGCATGAGGCCTGCTGCACTGCAGCTGGAGTGTGGCCACGGCTGGGAAGGCCTCTGGGATCTTCGTGTGAATTTGGCCAGCAGAATTGTTTGCTCCAAGGCACCCCTGAGGCTATGCTGGCCAAGCTCAGCACCTCACCTCAGTGGCCTTGTGGCCCATTACCATGAGCTTCGGCCTTGGCCTAGCCTGTCTGCACACGGTAGGCCTCGTGAACCCTCTGTCCCTGAGGGCACACGGGCGCAGGCAGTGCCCACCTCGGAGCCCCTGAAGGATTTTAACTACTTAAGCAGAAGTACTGTCATTTGGAGATCTGATTTGCAGATATCTCTAATTCATTTGTATTTTGAAGCTATTTTAACTTGAAGGCAGGTCTTTAGAGCTAAATGCGTCTCTGGCTTGTTGGGGGTCTTAGTGCAATGCACCTGAAAATTGGGTGGGCTTTGCAATGGAGGAACATGTGATGGTGGATGAACAGAAACCTCTTGGTTGTTTGTATGCATTTCTTGTTCTTCAGTTTATAGCTGTTACTTAAAGCAAATATGTTCTTGTTTGTATAAACTTTATTACAGGACATTTGCAGAAGACCTTGAGTGAACATGCACAGTGTTTGAGTCCACTTTAGCTGTGACCTGATCTGCAAATATGCTCTGTTGCAGATAAGGCCCGGAGTGACTTTCTTTCAGACTTTGGCAGGATTTCACTTAATGCCAATTAATTTGGCTCCCTCCACAGATATTGATTTTTTTCAATCCAGTTATCAAGATCTTTTTTTCTTAATGCAGCTAATGAAAGTTGATTTTACTCTCATAAAGTGCTTCTGCATGTATCACATTTATCAGTCTATAACTATTATCAGCAGACTTTGACATAAGCAATGGTTAATATTTTATATGCTGATTTTTAGTTTGTGCAAATGCTATGGTTTAGAAATATATTATCACTGCTCATTTCTACGTGGAAAATCCCACCACACGGTTATGCATAGCGAAAGTCACCATTTTGGTCCTATTTAGCTGTTCCTAGGGATTTGCTCACCTGTTTCATCAGCTCAAAGGCAAACCCTTGAATGTTATTTATGCAGCCTGAAAAGGATGAATATCAGACAGTAGAAATGTTCACTAATGATGTCTGCTCACTGATTCTAGCTAAAATCATGTGTAGGGACACCTATGTGATTTTATAAAAGCAGTACACAATTATAGGCTTAAAATAAATTATTGCAAATGAGAATCAGTGTACTAGAGAATGCTGTTACAACTTGTAGTGATTTCAAGCATTTAGATTTTGAAATAATCACCTGTAAAACTGGCATTAATTGTGCTCCAGAACCATTGAACTGATGATGAGGGTGCGCTAGTAGCCTCTTCATTCAGTGTTTGAGCACCTTCTGAATTTCTGCTACCAGCAGAACTTATCATCCATAGAAATCATAGCTGGTGATAAGGGTTTGTTAATCAGATTACAAAACAGCTAAGAAGGCACACGACAGTGACTTGCTAAAGCTGCCTGTGCTGTTGTTAGTGAGCCTACCAGAGGGAGCAATGCTAACTCCTTCCTTTTAGCAGCCTGACAGCTCCTTCCTTCTGTCATTCCTTCTTTTTGTTCAGCCTCCCTTTGCAGATCCATCCGCTGGCTTATGAGCAATGTCTGTCCCCAGCAGTGCTATGTGCAGCAGGGCTCCAGGTGGGACTCTGTGAGTGATGCTATGTGTTATTTCCTTGGGGTTCCTGGGAAGGAAGAGGCAAAAATCTCACAAGGTGTTGCAAATATATTATCCTTTCCTTTATTTTGCTCTCAGTTACCCTTTACGTTGCCCTTTTAACATTGTAAAGAGACCAAAGCAATCTTCTATGAACCTGGAACGGTACCAGCACACTGGGAAGTCTTCAGTTTGCTGTAAATTGCACTTTATTAGAGGTGTTTCTTCTGCCAACAGCCACAGGCCCCATGTGGCTCCCAGCATTTTCTGAGGCTTTGCAGGGCCGCTGTTATGAATTGGCATCTCCGGGCCTCTCATGAGTCTCCTGCTTCTCACAGCATTTCCTCAAGTTCTCCCAAACACAGCTGGGTTTTGAGCTCAACTTCTCCTTGCAGGGGCCCTGAGCCTCCTGCTTTTTTGCATAAAAGGTGTCAGATACTTATGCAACGCTTAGGGGCATAGAAATGCTGCTCTGGTTATATGCAGAGGGCTGTTGACTTTGGCAGAACCATTCACAGACCTTGTACTCCCCGTTGTTTCCCAGTTGCCCACAGCCTGTCCTCTTGGAGCCTGGCAGCCCTGCCCACCACGTCCCACAGCTATCACAACAACAGAGCCTGTGCCTGGTGGCAGGGCAATGTGGAAAACATGGTGCTGTGGTTTTCTGCACAAGCCTCATGCCATTTGTGCAGGAGGGCCCTATGGGTCTGCTGCAGAGCTGTCTTCTGGCTGGTTGTATGTCCCTGCGATGCTGATCGCCCTTCAAGCAACTGCTGCATATGAGCCCCTGAAGGTTTCAGTATTACCTCACTTGTTTATCACAGGTTCTGCTCCATGGCCTATCTGCTTTATCCCAGGGACTGGTGAATGGGCCTCTCTCTCTCTCCTCTCTTTAGGGCTACTGTGAAGCTTCCTTTGGTATGTTTCTGCTGTCCTGCAATGGTCTCCCTGCTACACAGAGGTCTTGCCCAGGCCTTGGGACTCTGTCCTGCTCTAGCCTGCTGCAGGAGCCTTCCTGCTAGCCAGCCCTCCAGCCAGGACAGCAACATAACATGGGGAGCTGGAAGAGGACTTCAACAGTTCCGCGAGCATGAAGGTATGAGCACTCCACTTGAGCAGGTTGCTGAAAATAAAATGTCAATGCAAGTGGCTGCAAGCTACAAATCCACATGAAAATTCACAGTTTACCTTGATGCTGAAGGACCCAAAAGAAACATGGTAGTGTTAGCACTGGTGCACTGCCTGCAAAGTGAAGATGAGCAAAGAGAATGATGCGGACAGACGGCTGGTGGAAAAGCTCTGCCAAATTGCTCTGCAGAGCAGCCAGCTCCCCTGCAGGGCTGCAGCACGGGGCTTCCTTGTGCATAATGCAGAGACCCAGGGACCAGCAACATTTGTCTCAGCCAAGGCGGGTGGCAGCGACGTGGCTACAGATACAGTGATATTTTCTAGATGTCAGTTCCTTCCCTAGATTACTGACAAGTGTTTGCTGTTCTTTCCCTTTAATCTGTCTCCTATAGCAAACATTCCTCGAATGTAATAACTTAGCTGGAAGGCAATTGCTGTGATCTTGATAGAACATGCTGAGTCAATCTATTTTAACTGCAGATTTGGTTTGCAAATAATGTCTCCTTGACGATAAGATTCAGGTGTCATTTTTGTGGACATTGGCAGGAATTTGCTTGACCATGACAGCTTTAACGGAGTCTGGCAATTAAGTTGTCAAGATACGTTTTCCTCTGCCAGGAAGCATTAATTAATGGTAGCCGTGGCTGTAATAAGCACTGAGAGATGGATATTGTGATTAGGATGAATAGAGGTTCTTGTAGTTGAGAGCTGCATTGGTCCAAAGGTCTGGAGTCCTTGGCACTTTGATGATATTGAGATAAGGGATAGAGCAGGAGGCATCAGGGCTCAGTGCCAGGGGGAAGGAAGGAAAACAAGATATTTGAATAGAGACCTTTAACGTCACTAGACACCAACGCAGCTGGAAATGTTGGTATCTGGGGAGACCTTAACTTTGCAGATGCATACTGCAAACTACAAATATTAGCAGAGCTACTAGATGTGAGAGCAAATAGTTTTCCATTAAGTAATTTCCAAAATCATGTTGTTGTGGATTTGCTTTTCAAGTGAGAAGGGTTTTGGAGATATCCTTCTCTTAGAAAATAAAACTGGGATGATTCAACCTGAGCTCGCTCTGTTTAAATCATGCTAAAAATAGTTCTGCAAATAAGGATTTTGATTACCAAGTACAGAATATGAAAGATTAAAACTTGGAAGATTTAGGATCCTGATTGAGAAGACTGGTTTTTGAGACCAATTCACAGAATTGACAAAAATCTACTCAAAGAAAGGAGAAAAACACGTTCATAACCAATCCAAGCTCTACTACTGTAATACTTGTCAAACCGTCAGGAGAAGTTTGAAGAAAAGTAAAGACATGAAGTATAAAGGAATGATTAATGTACAGAGTGAATTTGCTGGAAGGTAACCATGTATGGGCTAACATCAACCTTCACAAAGTTGGCTGAGTTCCTAGATAAAGGAAGTACGGTAGATCTTGTCTACCCAGGCAGCAAAAGCATTTGACCTGTTGCCCTGTGAGGTGGTGACACTTAGGGTTGGCAAGGTGGATCAGGAACAGGTTACAGGGGATGTGGCAGTGTATGAACAGAGGGTACTGTGGGAGTTATCAGTGAACAGCTGAAAGCAGAATCTGGGGACCAAACTTCATATTTTTGTTCCTTGCATTAATAAAGAAAACGTTGGCACACGAAGCAGATCACTGCTGAGTTTTTTTGAACAGCAGAAGAGCAGGATTTCTCCCGCAGAGAACGGGGTGACCTTCTAGACTGCGATCGCCTGGGCTCAAACTGAGATGAGATGCAGTGATAAGGAGCAGAAAACCATGCTCTGAGGATAAACAATGAGAGTTTTGGCTACCACCTAGGAGCTCTGTTGAAAACCACAGTGGCGGAGGAAGACCTAATTGTATTCAGTCACAGGGTGAATGACAGCCTGCTATGTACCGGTGCAGATCCGGGAGCAGAGGGGCCCTGGCATGCTCCCCGCTCACTGGCTCCCCTCGAGCCACACAAAAGGCCCCTTCCTGGCAAACGTGCCTCTGTCAATCATTAGCTAGAAATCCAGACCTGGGTAAATACATTTTGGCTTCCTGGGCTGATGACAGATTGGGTGTTACATCACAAGGTGGGTGCATTTGATGTGACAACACGCTATATATTCCCGCTCCTACCTGTGCCCTTCCTCTCCCACTCTGAGAGCGAGCAGGCTGCACAGGCAAGGAATTGCTCTGCCATGAAGACTGCTGGGCTCTTTGCGAAAGTGGCTTTGGCCCTTTGCTGCCTCTTAGGTGAGTGTTTCCTGGGGTACTGCACAGGTCACTGTAACTGAACCCGAGGCCAGGTTATCAGCAAGAGTATTTGGGTCTTGTAATGTGGAGGAGAGTCTTATTCCATGAAGGAATGTTCTTCCTGGGGGTGTAGCAAAAAACTGGACTGCAAGACCCAGATTTCAGCAGATCTTGTACAGACGACTGTTCTCATCAAGGTTTATAGGAGCAAATTGCTAAGGGAGCGTGCTAACGCAGGGCAGGAGCTAGCACATGGCAGTACTGGGTATAAGGGCAAAGCAAAGCTGTTTGAAACGGCATCCAAGTCCATTCCATGTGGAAAATGTAAATGCAAACTTTAACCACTAAGATCGCTCTGTAACTTTTCTGTGCTGTTTCCAGTAACTGAGAAGTTTGTCTTGGGATGGACAGTGCCAGTGGTCGACAGCCATTTTAAATGTGCATGTCTGAGCTGCTGGGAGTCAAACACGAAATCTTTTAGAAGAAATTAAACTCAGAGGGCAGAACTGAAAATACGTTATTTCTCTGTAACATCTAGGAACTGATTAATGCATATGGTCTCCAATCAAAAGTGCAATGAAACATTATTTAATAATTTTTAATGCTTTTTATGAACATTTACTGGCATAATGTAAAATTGCATTTTCCTAAACCCAATAAACAAATCAACAACAGTCACTAAATTTAATTATTTCATAAAAAGATTTACATATGTCATCTCTGCTTATAAATATATATATTTTTTTGTTTTCTGTCTCTGCTTTTCTCTTAGATATTACCTTTGGAAATGAGGTGAGTTACAGATTTTATTCTGTTCTATTTGAGGCTTCTTGTAAAATAGAAACAGTATATAATTATTTGATGAGCAAGTGGATTAAATCTAATGAAAGCCTGGCTGTTCAAATAATATTTGCCAGTGCACGGTTGAATTATACTGCCAAATCATAAGAAAGTAAATCAGCCCCCATTTACACTATTTTCAGTTCATGAAATAAAATGAAGAAAGCAAGAAATAATTATACAATCCTATTACATTAACTTTTAGCTATAATTGAATTATTCCGAGTCAAAGGGCAGTAGGTTACCTCCTCGAGAGGAAAGCTGTCTTAAGATGATAAGCTTGAAAGCATCAAAGACCATGATTCTGATTTTTTTTTTTTTTTTTTCTATACAGTAAGACCCACAGTATTGTGTTCCTTTCTATACCTGTATCAAAGCGAGGAAAACAGCAGGGTCTGTGCAGTGGATTTATCTGCAGGTTCTTCCCACGCAGTTATGTGACTCCCTTTAATCACCAGAGACTGCCGCATGACTGGAAACGATCACATTTTGAGCTGAGGGGCTCTGGCGTATGGCCAGGCTCCCAATTACCAGCTGCCTTCATTAGGCACCATCTCACCCACAGCTATCCTTCCACCGTGCCGTGCCTCCCCCAGTCCCCAGCAGGAAAGCATGATCAGTAACTTCTGTAGAGAAGATTCTGCCCGAGCAGATTCAAAATGATACCTCTGGTGTTTCTCCAGGCTGGAGCTGCAGGCGCTGTGGGCTGTGGGAGGGGCTGTCCTTCAGTGCAGGAGCTGACCTTGGGGCTGAGGCTGTGCTGCTTTCACAGGTTGATTGCAGCCAGTATGCCAGCGGCTTCAGCAAGGATGGTGCCTCCTGGATAGGCTGCCCGAGGAACCTGGAACCAGTCTGTGGCACCGACGGCTCCACATACAGCAACGAGTGTGGGATCTGCCTCTACAACAGGTGAGCTTTGTGGAAATCTAGCAGATGCGGCAGGGCAGGGGACTTGAGTCAAGGGTGGCAGCTCCATCCCCAAAAGATGGGCTGAGCAGAAGAGCACGTGAGTTAGCTCCAGGGTGCTGACACTGTCAGCCTGCAGGTGATGGCTGCTCTCCACAATCCCTGACACAGGTCTGCTTTCTTCCAGGGAGCACAGGGCAAGTGTGGGGAAGGCGTATGATGGAGAGTGCAGGCCTAGGCGTGTTACGGTAAGCCCAAGAGTAAGGCAAAGTCTTGCTCTGACGGTGTCCGTAAAGACTTAATTTTATTTATCCATTTTCTATTCCTGCTGTTTTTACAGATCAATTGCACTAGGTACCATAAAGTTGGCAAAGATGGTAACGTCCTGGTAGCCTGCCCAAGGATTCTGAAACCAGTCTGTGGCTCAGACAGCTTCACTTATGACAACGAATGTGGGATCTGCGCCTATAATGCGTAAGTCTTTTCTGTAGAACATCCTTCTAGCTAATTAGCAACAGCTAAGACTCGTGGAAACACTTCCTGTAAAACACTAGTCCTTCTCAAGGTAGCTGCTTCTGTAGGGTCTCTTTGAAGCTGGGTGCTTGTAATTCTCCAGCCAGCTTCAATTTTCTTCCCCATTCTCTCTCTGTGCTCATGAGCGGAATCACAAAAGAGCCAGAGGACAATTCGCAGCAGAGCCGCAATCAGATCAAAATGTTGCTCGTAGTACCATGAGGAAATGCCATGCATTTTCTGCTCAGTGAGAGGTTGCTGCTGTCCGTGAGGTGCATCCAGACAACTCAGCCAGTTACAGCATCCTACATGACGGATGGGACCTTGCTTTCTTGTCCCAGTGCCTAGAGTGTGGCAGGAAAAGTTATTCTCAAGACTTCCTAACCAAAACAGCTCTTTTCTTTCAGAGAACATCTCACCAACATTTCCAAACTCTATGATGGAGAGTGCAAGCTGGAGATTGGCTCAGTAAGTGCAATAGAAATCAAAACCCCTCTCCTAGGGCTGTTAATGGAGAGAATCTCAATGATTTCCCCAGGACACTACATGACAGCATGACAGGGCTTGCAAGGGTCCCTGTCTATGCTCTGGTTTCCTGCGTGGTGAGGGTGGCTTTTGAATCCTCCTTGCCCCAGCCAGCGGGCATCCCACACAAACTGACAAAGGGGGAGGCCCAAGACTTTGCTTGCATTGCGCTGTGCAGATTGGCAGTTTTCTCTCTGGAGATCACAAGTGTTTCCACCCCTTGCAACAAGCATTCAGAATTCCCATGCTTGTAGCTTTCTTAAACACAGTGAGGTTCATAAGAGCACCAAACATACATATTTATAGGGCATAGCTTATTGTATATTTATACCAGGGCAAGAGTCTAGTGCCTCAGGAAGAAAAGTTTATATATTTCAGTACAGAAATTCTGGGATGTAGAAAGTCCATTCTGCAGCTGATAGATAACTATTCTTTGTTTATTGCTTCCAATCCTGTGCTAAACTGCAGGGAATCTGAATTAATAAGTAATCACAGCACTGGAGAAGTGGGGAGAAAACCAACAGAAAACAAAACAGTATTAATCAGGTCTCTGGCTGTTGAAAAATGTTTCCCACCTGATTCAAGACTATTTTGTTGCTGAGAAAGCAGTTGAAAATTTTGTACGTGTTCCTCTGCGTGAAGGATTCATTCTTCAAGACAGGTCCTTATTCTTGACTCCTAGAAAATTAGGATAATATTCAGAAAGCCTATTTCTGATAGACAATTTAGTTTAAGTGTATCAGGGCTTTGTCCTGTCACAGAAACGATGAAGGCTGGGATACAGAATGACTTTTCCCACGTAGCAAGGTTTCCACCACGGCTAATTCTCCTTATTTTGGCAGATTGACTGCAGTAAGTACCCATCCACACTCGCCAAAGACGGCCAAACATTAATATCCTGTCCAAGGACCCTGAGTCCCGTCTGCGGCACAGATGGCTACACGTATGACAACGAATGTGGGATCTGCGCCCACAATGTGTAAGTGCCATACGCACCCCACTTTTCCCAAGTAGCCAGCAATGCTTTGCCATCCTGGGAACCTTCCTTCTACATTGTTGCTTATGCCTATTTCTTCAAATCTCTTAAAAACTGATTTATTTTTTTGGTCTCTATTGACTTTCCTTCTGTGTTACCCTCTTCGTGATCATGAGGGGAAATCTGTAAGAGTCAGAACACAGCTTCTTGGATTAGTCTGTGGGCTGGGCACTGACTGAGCAGAGGAAGGAATAGTTCAGAATATCGCTTTAAATAACCTAAGAAGACGTGATGAGCTTGTTAACGAGCAGAGTAATATAGCTGTATCGAGACAAACTTGTAGAGAGTCTGAAGCCCAAGTGTAACCAAGGATTTAAGTGTTTACTTACTCAGCTTTGTTGTCTCCCTCTTCCAGAAAGCACAGGACCCAAGTCAGCTTGAAGCACAGTGGAAAATGCAGGCAGGAGACTCCTGATGTGAGTATATGACATAAGGCATATTTTCCCCCTTGCCTCTACCAACAGAAATATTTTTCTGAGGCTACATCTACACTGAAAGTGAGCAGGCTTGAAGGCTGGCTCTCTCCATATGTCCGTTAAGTCTCGTCAGCCCCCCATGCTGAGGATGCCTACACATTCCAGTCAGTCCTGAGGCAGGTGTCCTCTGGGCCCTCACTGCCTGCACAGCCCTGGTGGGTGGGAGCTAGACACAGAGTTTGCATTATGAACACGCACCTAAACCAGCTGTCAGAGTGAGGGTGTGTTCTAGTATCTGGAGCACACCTGAAGTTTTGAACTGAGCCAAGAAGTCCCAGAGCTGGCATCCAGGACACGCCAAGCCGTGTCCAACATGCAAAAAATGTGTAAGTTGGTCAGTGGGGGCTCAGGTCTTCCTCTGAGTATGCCCTCTAAACACAGCGCCAGCAAAGTCCAACTTCCTTTACTTTCTTCCTTTTTTTGTCTCTCTGTCTCTTTTTTTTTTTTTTTTCCCCCTTTTTTTCATTGTTTAGTTCTATAGTACAGAATGAAAAGGACACTATACAACTTTATCTTTTTTGCTTTTCTGGTGTATCTTGCAAAAAGTTTTTGTCAAGTTGTGACCCCTTTGGGTCAGAAGTGAAGTTGGGTGGCATTTGGGATTGACTGAGCTACTTGCCCTGGTGATATGCCATCTCACAGACTACCCAGTGCTGTGTAGTTCCTCCTGGGCACTTGAGGATTCGCAAAGAACTGACTCAGGTTGGTTTTGAGAGAACTGAAGTATAGCACTAGTGTTGTTTCATCCTCCCAGCATAAAAGGCATGGAGACAAGCAGGAGGTGACCTTAGGGTTTGTCTTGGAGAACAGTGGCTTTTCCAGGGCTGACGGTCCTGGATTTTGCAGATTGACTGCGATCAATACCCAACAAGAAGACTCGGTGGCAAATTCCTGGTACGCTGCCCACGGATCCTGCTCCCAGTCTGTGGCACAGATGGGTTTACTTATGACAATGAGTGTGGCATCTGTGCCCATAACGTGTAAGTACTTCTTATAGGACCTACTTTTGGAGTGACTAGCCATGGTTAGCACTCCAAATGGCTTCTTTTTTGGTAGTGGCATGTCTACAGGTCCCTTTCTGTTCCTCTTTCTACCTCCTGAAGCTCTGTCACCACGATTTCCTTTCCTGATGCTTTGTTTGCGGTCCTCAGGGAGCTGTGGGAGAGCCAGCTATCAGCCTGAGCACCCTATGAGGGCTGTGGCTTGGGCAGAGGGAAAAGCAGATTGGGAGAATCTTCCCAGGGAGAAGCTGGTTAATTAGGCTGTCAGATGCCTCCTTTATCATATATGTTGGCTAAGATTTTGGTTCACAGTGTGGCTGCTGGGTGTCACATGGCTCAGCCAGTGAGCAAGCTAATGCCAGCCTCTCCCTTTCAGACAATATGGAACTGATGTTAGGAAAAGCCACGATGGAAGGTGCAAGGAGAAGAGCATTCCAGTAAGTGTAAACAGATGTAAAATGAGCACTGTCCCCTGCTGTCCCCAGTCGCCAGGAGGAGATGGGGGGGGTGCACGTGCCTCGTGATGGCAGTGGCTGCTGCCCAGGGGCTGTACATTTGGGCAACAGAGAAGGGGAATGGACCAGGACTTCAATAACAAAATATCCCGGTACTGCAGACCTCTGAACAGAAACCATCAAGGACAGCCCAAGAACAACGCAGCCCATTTTAGCACAGTAGGAGAGGAAGATAGAAACTGTGTTAGATGCCTGTGTATTCATTCAGTGCTAGGATCTCCACTGCAGCAGACAGGTTAAAAAATCTTCATGCTGTGGTCAGCCAAGAAAAATCTGCTCCCAGGTATGCATACAGAAACAGCTTTATAAACATGCACAGTAACAATATGTGCTGATAATATCTCAGCACATTTATTCTGCTTATGCAGAGCAGCTCTAAAACACTGAAAATAACTTCATGCATCCCAAGGGAATGCAATATCTTTTCTGTAGTAAAGACACACTGTTATAATGCTATCTTTGCTATAATTTGCTCTTGGGCTATGTGGGAAATATCAGTAATAACAGGCACTACACTAGGGTAAATATACAAAATGACTGTGAAGCGTCAGATTCTCAGCTAGTATAGACTGACTTCCCCTGCCATCAAAAGATATTTGCCTATTTATCCTCAAATATTGCAACTGTTTTAAAATCTTATAAAGATTTTTGCAACAGAAGCTTGTGAAACAGTTTCTTTTTGCTGTTTTGAAAATGCTGAAACAAAATCTCAGGCTTAGATAAGTCAAGCTTGACCCAATGTCAAACTGGACATCGTGTCAAACTCGTTAAGTCAATTCCATGGGTTAAATGCTTGTTTTGAAACTTGCACACATACTAGTCTAGGAAAATGACCTTTTTGTTCCTTCCAGGGTTCCTTTGATTCTCCCTGTTAGCAGCCAATACCAGACCCAGCGACATTTACTTCATTCATTCCTAAAGGAAGATGAAACTTATAGTCAGCTCTGATCATCCTCTGGTAGCAGCTTTCTCAATCTGGAGGACCAGAGCAGGCAGCCTGTAGATGAGGCACTCTCCCAGCTCCCAGCAGCTGACCCAGCACCACTGCTTTTCCTCCCCAGCTTAACTGCACCACGTACCTGAGAAATGGCCAAAACGATGAGGTCATCTCCGCCTGCCCCTTCATCCTGCGCGAGATCTGTGGCACGGACGGCGTCACCTACAGCAATGACTGCGCCCTGTGTGCCCACAACATGTAAGCCCCGCAGGTCACCCACTCAGAGATCACCAGGGTTCCTTGTTGAGCTTTTTTAATCTCCATTTTCTCTCTCTTACAGTGAACTGGGAACCAACGTTGCCAAAAAGCATGACGGGAGGTGCCAGGAGGAATTTTCTGAGGTAAGCGAAACCTAAAGAAAAATAAGAGCTGAAGCTGGTGCTTATTGCCTAACTTGCACAATAGCTGGTTGCTGTCAGTGATGCAGCCTCTGCTGGGTCGTGCACTCCTGCTGCCCTTCTTCCTGTGGGTGAACATCACCCCTGGCAGCAGGAACATTGTGTAATTTCTGCATGCGGTCAGGGAAAGAAAGAGAAGAGGACAGGTGAGGAATGATTTATGAAACAGGTAGCACAAATAATTTAAAGCATTACAGGAAGAAATCTCTTTCCCACGGCAGTCTCTCATAGCCACCACGGGAACTTAGCAATCTGTTTTGGCAATATGGGAAGGGGACACAGAGGACCCCAGGGTAGCTGGTGCCTTCTGGATACTTGTGCTTTACAAAAGAATGTTCTGCAAAAATTAAAAATTTGCCTGCACTCTGAATGCTCATACCTAATGTATCAGAGGATTCAAACCCCTCTCTGTTTCTTTTGTAAATGCAATGTAATCTAATGTATACCAACAATGAATCTTGTAAAAATACCAGATTACCTATTTGGCCAGCTCTGAACTATTTGCACTCACTGGGGAACAGAAAAACAAAGCCATCTCATTATCAAGTGTTTGAAAGAGTCAGCATCCTGAGTCAGATATTTCATTTGTATACAAAAAGACTATGAAATGTCACTCCTTTGTTTGCTCTGTGCTCAGACAGGGTGAGATACATAAATCAGCGAGGAAGAGCTCACACTGGAGAAACTGGGATTGCTAAAACACAAGGCCAGTTCTTCTAATGGTGTAAATCATTTTGAACTGCTGTCAGTCCTCCTGGCAGATTGCAACACTCAGAACCAGACCCTTGCAACAGAAAGCGTGTCAGCACGTCTCCCCTCAGTTCTTGTGGGCGTGAAACACTCCTTGGTCACATTCAGCTTCTCTTTCAGGAAGTGCATAAATCATGCCATTTTGATTTGCAGATTATTTATGAGCTGCATGTTGTGTTGTCCTGATAGGTTCAGCAAGGTATAAGGGCGTCATGATAAATGCAGAGCTGAATGAGTGATATGCACCTGCAAGCCTTGATTCATTCCTCTCCAGTATAAGGCCATGAAAGGAAATTGATAGTTTTCAATGAAGAATGAGTTAATACACAGCCATCATCTGTCCTGTGGCAGATCCTAAAAGGCAGAGGCGTAAACAGGAGGTTTCTCTCTGGGCACCCTTTCACAGAGCTTTTGTTGTCTTTGTTTCGCAGCTTGACTGCAGCAAGTACAGATCTACCAAGCTGAAGGATGGCAGGGAGCTGATGTCCTGCACCATGATCTACGACCCTGTCTGTGCTACCGACGGTGTCACTTACGCCAGCGAATGCTCGCTGTGTGCCCACAACCTGTAAGTACTTGATTTTCTCCAGGGGGACCTCCGGGGGCTGTGGCTGGGCATGTCTTTGAGCACTGAATAACATGCAAGGGCTCTGTCTGAAACCCCGTGCTGGATGGGCCCTATCTGCCTACCCCTGTTGTCCTGCTTGCCATGGTTGGTGTTTGAGATGGGCATTTAGCAAGGCCCTTTGCCCCCAGAGACCCACAAAGGGGGTTCACTGGCTGGGAGACTGTTATTTCAAGAGACACATCCCCGGTCCATACGGGAACATTCTTGCTAATGCTATGCAGGCAATGCTAAGATAATTTATCTGAAAATCTCCAGTGTGCTATGTGGGAGCGAGGTTGTGCTCTTGCACCCTGGTTGTAATGGGAAAGGCTGCTGCTAATGTCCATCTCTCCTTCCTCCAGGGAGCACCGGACCAACCTTGGCAAGAGAAAGAACGGAAGATGTGAAGAGGATGTAACAAAAGTGAGTAAGAAAGGATGAGAACAAGGAGCCAGGTCCAGTGTCTTGCAGTCATGGGGGACTGTCCCCTCCTCTGGGTCACAAAGAGGGGAAGCGGTGACCAGCCCTAGGGAGATCCCTTGGGAATGTCACACTGGTCATGGAACGGATGCTCTCCATCCCGTTGCTCTGTAACAGTGCAGGGCAGGACGTGGCAGTGAACGGGAACAGTATGAGGTCACATTTGTCACCTGGAAGAACTGAGTTGGTTATTGTCATGATTTTCCAAACAGTTTCATTCTTTGTGCCGTAGGGATATGGTTTGCCCTCAGGCAGAGCCTCATGTCTTCCTTGTCTGTGCAGGATCACTGCCGTGGCGTAAGTGAAGTCTCTCCTGTCTGTACCATGGAGTACGTACCCCACTGCGGCTCCGATGGCAAGACATACAGCAACAGATGTTTTTTCTGCAATGCATACCTGTACGTATAGCAGTGAAACCCTTCCTGTACCTGCTGCAAATGCAAGGCTGATTTCGTAAGGTGTTTTTGACTGATTACTTGTGGCTGTGTGCCGGACATTTCTGGTGCACCATGATTTGTGTGAGGAGCTGGGTTTTTGGCATTTTAAGGGAAAATGCAAAGCATCCACTTCTGTCAATCTGTATGGGGCTTCCTGTTTTTTAACTTCAAAGATATTTTGCTAATTTTCACCAGCATACAGTTTGTCCCACAAGCTCATCAGGGCATGAGAAAAGTATTTCACCAAACTAGCTGGAGCGTTTCAAACGTGTGAAACCTGTCATCTTTCTTTTGATGATAAAATGAAAAGAAGTAGCTGGCCTTTTTGGGACTGTTCTTTATCTTCTGTCAACATTCAGTTAACATTCAGGCTAGTGAGGAGAGGAACACAGCTTCAGCAGAAATCTGTTCTGTGTCTAATCCTTTCTCCTCTCTTTACCAGGCAGAACAACAGGACTCTCAGACTCATGAGTATGAGTGAATGCTAACTGGACTGGAGTCCAGCGCAGGAAGACAAACTGCCTCGCACGTGAATCTTCATGTGCCAATCTTTCCCAACAGCTTTACTTCATATTGTCTTGTATACTTAAGTTCCTGAAACACCTTTTGGTCAATAAATTCACTTGGCAACATTTATCTGTCTTACTTCCATGTCACATTTCATCCCTTTTCCCCTTCTCCTCCCCAACATGGTACAAATTGGTACGCAGTTGTGCATGTTGTATATTCATTTGATGTTCTGCTCTACCAATCGGTGTGGGTAAAGTTTCTACTGCCATGTGTCCATGTTGTTCCCCCTCCAAAGAGGGGCCTGGGCTCCTCTTGGAGCTCTCCTCACAGACTCCTTGGCAGGATTAGTCTCACCTAACCCTTGTCGTGACCTGAGCATAGGGCTCCCTCTTTGTAGTCAGTGCAGGGAGACATTAACCCCAAGGGCATGGTCCAGCCCCTCCACAGGGCAATGTCTGAGATGGGGTGGACAGTTTGCTCTAAGAATGAGAGTTTTCTTGTTGTTGGCTGGGAAGGGAAACTCACTGCCCAGCTGTGAGGTGCCCTGCCCTGGTTCTGCTGCCACCACTACCTGTGCAGCCTGTCCCATGCGAGGGGCAGCAGCGCTTTCACAAAGGTGATTCCATCCTGTCTCCACTGAACTGGCCTTAGTGCCATGTGCCATATAGGATATAAACTACAGGAGGGGAATGTCAAGCTCCCTTCAGGGTCACAGAGCAGAAGTCTCCACGTAAGGAGCTCATACCTTGATTTATTAATGCAACAGAACAGCGCCAGTCCTGGGGCCTTGTGGGGTCTAATCCCCCGTGCGCTGGGGGACAGACCCAGTGAATCAATGCAGCCACCTGCCTTCTAAAGCCAGGAAGGAAAAGGATGGGGGGGATTGCTTGTGATCAGCCTTAACTGAACGGAAAATCATAGGAAAGCAGTTCTGCACAGCAGTTGTTTCACCTACTGTTTGAGGTCACAGAGCTGAATACCCAGAGATACAACTGCTGCCACTTGTGTCTGTATGGATGCCAGGGGGGCACGGGGACCAAGGGGCCACCCTCTAGCTGCTGCCAGTATAGGTACAGCCACCACCAGCAGCTCCACACAGGTCCCATAGGATAGGGCTATTGCACATCCAGTGTTTCAGGGTTAAGGATTTCTTCTGGGCTGTGGCTAGAGCCTCCCTGCTTCCATGTCCCATTGTAGTTTACCAGAGGAACACAATTATTTGGACCAGTTTGGAAAGTCACTCTTTGAATTGTGAGGCTAGATAAATAAACTGAAGGTAAATGTTCCCGACTTGAAGATACAGTGGGTATTGTTATCAGGGAACAAGACCATAGTACCTCCATGCTACTAAATTCTGTGGCTGGCATGTACTTCTCAAGATGATTTGTAACTAACAATGGCTTATTGTGCTTTTGTTAAGTCTGTGTCCTAATGTAAACGTTCCTTTGGTTTATATAACATTCTTGCCATTTGCTGTTAAGGTGTTTTTGTAGAACATATGGTGCTTTTATCTAGTTTATTTGATTATCCTTACAGATAAGACCTGAATAAACATTTTGTGTGTTTGGCAGACTTTTACACGGACTTAGCTCTGACGCTGGCTTTTGCAGGCCTTCTCAATAAAGCCACTGAGATCCAACTGGATGACATTAGTCAAGCACAGACGTGCCAAATCCTCCTCTGTGGAGCACATTGTCCATTGACACTAAAAGCAGTCATGAAGTCAACGAGGCAAAAAGTTGAGAAGAAGTCAGGGCAATCTGGGGAAAAAGCCAAAGTGGCCATTAGACACAGTTTCTTTGCAGTATTTGCCAGTAGGTTTCATTTAAAATACAAAATGGAATAAACCACTACAAATGGGAAAAGCCTGATATTGGAGTTTAAATGGTTACCCAGGCTCAGGGGGTGTTTCATGAAGCAACATAACCCTATAAAAGTAGGGCAGCTGCCTCGCACGGACAGAGCTGCTCTGGGGCTGCAGTGCTGTTTTTCAGCTGTTCCAGGGTTACTTACCAAGCGTCTGTTAGCTAAATGGTTTCTGATTGTTTCATATTGAAGAAGGAACAATGGCCAGGCAAAGATGAGTGCATTCAGGAGGGAGCATTGAATTTAGATGGCTTGGGAGAGAGGTAAAACAATATCAGACCTGCCGTGTCAGCAAGAGACCTGAAAGATGGTTTTAAGGTACAGTTGGCTTGGCTGGATGCCTGCTTGGCTGTAAATGGATGGATGGACGGATAGAGGGACATTCCTGTGCTGGGGAGCACCAGGAGATCATCTCCTGAGCTGGGTGCTTGACAGACTGCAAATATATCCAGTAACCTCCAGTGTGAGAATGCTGGACACTTCCATGCTGTTCAGCCTACTGCTCGTTGCTTCTCGGATGCACAGTGCTGCAGACCTGAGGCTTGTTTTCTTACTCACCTGGGGCAGAAGCCTGAGCAGTTTCAAAGTGGTCATGTTACCCTCAAAGACCGTTCAACTGTTTCATGAACAAAAGCAATTGCAGGTGCAGCCTCGTACCCTCTGGCAAGGATGCAGTGCTGACGCGCAGCAGCTCTGGCTCCACGCAGCGCTCGCAGCTGCTGCAGCGCTCAGCTCTGGGGACTGAGCTCCCGAGCAGCTCTGGGGTGATGAAATCCCGTGTATTTCACACTGTTAATAGTCCAGCCTCAGGGACCATGACTTGTGACAGCATACTGCAGAGGCAATATTTTAAAGTTATGAATGTTTTCTCCCCTTCCTTGTTTGTCAAAGTTATCTTTATAACCTTATCAATGTTTTCTGAGTCTCCAGTCATTTTTCTTACAACAAAAAGAGGAGGAAGAATGAAGGGAATCATTTAATTTCTTGGTTGAAAAGGAGGACTTAGAAAACAGTACATAACATTTTCTTTTTATATTGAGCTGTAAGACTGTTTGCATCATTTATCAGCATGTTATATATCAGCACTTGCCCATCTGACATGAAAAAATCCTTATCATCTTTGTACCTAAACATCATGCAGGCTCTTTACCAAAAAAGCTATTGGTTTCAAAACTCTGTCTGCTGATAATTTGCCTTGTTTTAGCTCCTCTTCCATATGTTGTGTTTGCTAGAGGAGCGTGGATGGGCCTAAATTCTCTGTTGCTGATCTTGAGGGATGCGTGAGAATGTTGCACTGATTTTTGAAGCAGTTCTCTTTTCGCAAAGTTATGTCAATGATATTGTTTTTACCACTTCTATAACAATATGTTCCTCAGATAAACGAAATCCAGAAATAATTACACAAACTCATCGTCTCTGTTGCACAGGTCTATTTAACTGCAGCAAAGTAAATACTTTGGGGACTGAAAAATCATTTCCTCAGATATCTATATTTAAAGGAGTGTCATCTTGGTACCCACCCACTTCATCCATCGTTATGTTCACACTCAGAAATATTTATTCTCTTGTTGTTATCAATTGATACAACTTCATTTGATTCTTTTCCATGATCTGGGCTCCAGTTGCATGCTCTCCGCTGTTCAACAAGTAGGTATGAAAAAAGCAGCAGTGAGAGGGAGCTGATGCCCATCTGGCATACAGCCACTCAGCCTAGGAGGGTTTTCCAGATTTCCACCAGCTGAGGTGCAGCCCTGTAAGTTTAAACATACTGTGAATTTGCAAACAAAGGGAGCTCACATCATGTTTTTCTTGCTGCCTATTTTTCATTCATAGAATCAAAACCTTAATATCATCCAGTCCCTCTGAGGAATGAGGACTGCTTGGAAATTTATGGCTTTAAACTCTTTTTCTCTGTTCCCTTTAAGGCTTAGCCACGGGGCATCGCTGTGAATGGCATCGGGGTCCCCTGGCCAGGTGCCAGCCCAGGACCAGACCCGTGGCACAGGTGGCTTCGCTTCCATCAGTGACTGTGGGATCTGTGCCTGCAATGTGTCAATCCGATAGGAAGAACATTCCTTCCAGGTGACAGTCCCCCAGCCCCTGGCCTCTCCCTGTGCTTTTCTAATTCATCTCCTTTTCTCCATCTCCACTTGCTGTTGTGCTCGGGGGAAATGACAAAGATTTGGAAGAGAAAACAAAATATCTGGGGTGGAAATCCAAATGATACAGCTTATTCAGCTGTCACGGGTTTGTTGACTGATAGGATTGTAACAGTCAGAGGTGCTGAAACCACTTCATTGTCGGTGGCTAACGTGGGTGAAATCTCTCTCACTCGCACCATTCGGGGGCTGCATTTACACTCCCAGCATCCACCACCATTTGGGAAAATGAGCTCACTGGGTCTCTAGTGGCAGACTCTCCCTCCTTCAGAGCATGTGGGACATGCAGTGACAAGAAACATCAGGGGGCAGTCCTAGCAGTCCCAGCAGTCCCAGCAGTGAACAGGAACGACGCAAACCAAGAGGCGTGCCGAGCTCCCGTTGCCGCCTGTGGCAGCATCCCAAATGATGTCAGCCGGGAGCGGAGCAGGCAGCAGGCGCATGGACAGAAGCGATGCGTATACCTTCTGTTGACATTTTATTTGGCAGCGATTTAATGCTAGCTTCCTAATATTGCTATTCTCCACAGGCTGCGTTAAAATGTGTGAAGACAAGGGTGCCAAAAAGATGCAAAATTTGAGACAAGTGGAAATATTTCTTTGCTGTGGAAGCATGCACAAACAACCTTCTCCAACAGCGTCAGGAGAGCATAGCATAACCTTTTTCAAGACCAGAAAAGGAAATTCACAAAACCTCTGCATATACTAGCATGTTCAGCTCTCCTGGTTCCAGATTTTCTGTCAGGTTGCAAATGGAGCGTGGTGCCAAGCCAGGTGGTGCAGGGACCATGTGATTGGTTACGGCACAGCAGTCACCGTGCATGTATTAAGATATTAAGTCACAAACTGCGTTACTTTGCTAATGCAATAGTTCAGAGATGAGTCCTGCCACATACCTCTGTCTTATATCTATGAAATAGTAAAATCCTGTAATTCAGCAACATGCTCCTCCCTGTCAGCACCAACTGTGCTTCACCCATACCCAGCTGCAGAGAATCAGCCAGTGGTCTCATTAAAGCTCTGCAGAATAAATTAGATTGTTCCCCTTTCTTTTGATGTTAATAACGAAGGAACAATTGTTCAGTGTTATGGTCCTAATAGCCTGTCAGCTATAGGAACCCTGTCCATCCAGCTCCTCCTATTCCAGCCATGTGTCCAGGCTACAGCACCATGATGCATGCTGTCTCTCACTCTATTCTCCTTCTCTTTCTGAACAAGGAGAGCTGTACATTTTGATTCTTAGTCACTCAGGAGAATATGAAACTGCTATGCACCATCTCCCTCAGAAAGAAAATCCCTTGTTGCTTCTTTATTTACAAAATCCTTCTTAAAAAGCAAACCATTATTCATTTAAAATCCAGAGGTTCCAGGTTTTCTTTCCACAAATGAAAACATGTACCTTCACTTATCTTTTTCAAACATTGTTTTTCATGTAAATTTTTGCTAGGTTGTTGGCTGAGACCCAGAAGCACATTTCTGTTTGATGCTCAGCTTGCTCCTGTTCTGCATTGCCTCTTCCTGGGGTTTCCAATAGGAATAAGCTTTGTCTGGGGACACGATACTGCCACTTTTCTCAGGGTGGTTAATGGGCAGCACGATGCCTCTGGGTTCTGCGGCTCCAATGCACTGGCACCTCCTGGAGCAGCCACTGTGCACATCTGGTTTCTTCCTCCCACACGTGTTTTGTGCAGGGGAGATGCTCCTGAAGCTTTTGCAGAACAGGGCCGATCCTAAATCCTTGAGTCTAAGGCTTTGGCCAATTACACACTGAAACTCTTCCTCAGTTACCTACAAGCCCAGATAGGATTCAGGAAAATAGTTATTCCAGCCCTCCTCTTCCTCTGATTGAGATTCTCACTCGTTTGCAGCCAAGTCCTCCCCCAAATGCACAAACCTGGTGTGTTACCTACCAACTGGAGGGAGATGTAAACATTGAACACTAATTACCCTCTTGTCAAAACCACTTTGTGGTCCACAGACATTTCTGTCAATCTTGTGAAACAGAACTGAGGGTGGTGAGCACCGAAGGCATGTTCCTATGCTAAATTAATGAGACTTGGCAGCTCGCTGTGAAGAGATGATCCCTGTGCTCCATGGGAGGCTGTAACCTGTCTCCCCAGCCAGCCTTGCCATCGCCTTCACGCTGCAGTCCTATCCTGGCTGTCCATAAACAAGCTGTAGAATGCAGCTGTCCAGGGATGAAGAGATTCTTCCTAAGGCCCTTAGTATTCTTCGCTGCTCAGCAGCACGTAGCAATTACTCATCCTAACCATACTGAATTGCTTCTGCCAGCCCCGCTAGTTAGTCAATAAATATTTCTTATTCTTTTAGCCCATAAGCCTCTCTTGGCACCATCAATCTTTGGTGACTTGTGTAGCTGTTTCAAATCCAAGGAATGCAGCCACAATCTCCCTGTTGTGTGCTACTCTGGGGACAGACGCACTGCTAGATGACTGGTAGCATGAAAATGCCTCTTGTGCTGCCCTTTGGAGATGTGCTCAACTACCCTCCTGGTCTGTATAACCTTAAAGCAGTGCACTGTCGCGGCAGAACACATTTGTTCACTCTATTTTAGCTATGCATCAGGCTGTAAATAATGCCCCCTTGCAGAAAAGAATCTATTGATTTTTATTTATTTATTTATTCATTTGCCCTTGAAAAGAAGTCCCTGGACCCCAGCTCCTGAAGGAAACTCCCAGGCTGAGCAGCAGAGCTGCCACCTCAGCTGTCCCCTGCTAGGCAGCAGCGAGCAGCATCACTCTCAGGTCAGCTGCTGCCTCCCCACAGCCACCCCCTAATTGTCACAGCCTTCGTTGCATCAAAGATGCAACCAGCACTCAGCAGCGCACAGCTGAGATCACTGAAGTGTCAGGAAAAACTGGTGGGACCGATGATTTCCACTTCCTCTGACCAGCTGCAGGATAGCATCACCTCCAAGCCACCTTCCCTCCAAGAAACAGCCTGGGCAAACTGTCTAGCCAAACCCTCTGCTGTTTGTTGCCTTCCTTTCCTCTTGCATTTTCCTGCATTCACATGGAGCCCTGACCCGATGCCCTCATCATCCAGAAATCTGCCCAGAGCTGGAGCACAGCACGAGCTGGTGAGGTGAGGAGTGCAGGTATGTTTGCAGAGCTGCTGCAGAGGTCTGCATCTGGCCCATGCTGCAGACAACTTTCCTGCAGGTTCAGAGGCTGATGCTCCAGTGCTGAGAATTTAAAGTCATTGAAAGCTAACAATATTCTTAAATTTGAATGGGTTTTTGGTTTTGTTTGTTTGTTTGTTCTTTAAGCAATGACTGCTACTTATTCTTGTTGATATGCATATTATTTCTGGCTAGTGCCTGTGAAAATGTGCTGGAAACAATTTGTGTCTCTTACTGTGACACTTTAGCAAAAGTTGCAGGAAAGCTCTGAGGCTGCTCACCTGGGCCATGGGGAAATTTTATGTTCCTTCATTAACAAAAGTCATCCACAGGAGAGAACACTGTATAAGTATTGTGCACATAAAATAATTCAGGCTGAAAGGGCTCTCTGGAGGTTTCTAGCCTGACTCCTGCTCAAAGCAGGGCCAGGTTCAAAGTCAGCTCCGGATGCTCAGGATCTTCCTGGATGAGCTGTGTCTTGAATATTGCCAAGACAGGAGACTTCACAGCCTGTGCCACTGCCTGACCGCCCTCATGGAGAAGGTTATTTCCTTGGATTCAGTCAGAATTTCATCCTTCTGCTCCATCTTCTCTACAACCCTGCTAGAGAGCTGCAGGTAACAATGAGAGCCCCGCAGCCTCCTCTTCTCCAGGGTGAAGGCCAGCTGCTCCAGCCCCTGACCACCCTGGTGGCCTCTGCTGCATGCGTTCCCATATGCCAACACATGTCCTTGCAGTGGGGCCTGGCACAATTAATTCATCACCCAAATAACATGAAGACATGTTAGCCTTTGCCTGCAGGGTCCAAAGTTCTGTACAGGGTCCTGTTAGTTCAGGAAAACATTCACTGGCATTACCTGAATCGAGCTCTATTTAATGAGTTCATAAACACACAGATATGTTTTCATAGCTGTATGTTTTAATCATATCAGTGATTTTATTTGCTTTATTGCTTACTTCAAACATTGTCTTCGGGTACTAGATGAGACACCAGTCTTCCATTGGTTCTGCATTGATTTCTCCAGACATGTGGCTCAGTTCAATTAGTGGCCACTCTATGGCCAAAAGGAAGACAGAGATAGAAACTGCAGTTTGAGTTGTGTTACGCAGGCATTTTGGAGTGATTAGAGGCAATTTCATGAAACAGCTACAACTCATTATTGTTACTTCATCCTCACACAACAACAGGTTTTTAATCAAAATAATGTGACAAAATCCATGAATGTTTGGAAAAGTGTAGTTAAATCATTTGTCATTCACTTGCACTGAGAGGTTGCATATCTGCAAAGAAAAAATGACCTAACTTCAGTTTTGAGTTTTCTAGAGAATGTGACATCAATATTAGTTTAAAATAACAACTGTAATAGGAAATAACAAACAAGAAATTTCTTGGGTAAGTGAGAGACGATGTTGCATAATGGCCAAATCCTGCCCTGGTCTCAGTCTGCTGACCCTCTGGAGCTCAGGACCATAAAACGTGGCACCATAAGATGTGACCCTGCCTTTGCTTACTTACAGATCTCTGCCCTGGTGCTGACATCTGCACACATGAGGATTTCCCTTCAGACAAACAGAGATTAGCCATATGCTGCACCTGACTTCGAGGATTAAGAGACCATAATTAAGTGGATTGCAGCAGGAGATCAGTGGCAGGATTGCAAATGAAATCCCTTCTAGCTGTTCTTCCACGGGTACCTAAGAACAGGGCGGCCTGTCCTACAGCATGAGCTTAACCAGCTGCAGGGTTTTTCCATGCTGCTAGCAGAGCCAGGACAAGCTGAAGCTGTAACTCTTCATGGGGAGGCTGCAGACACCGCGTGGCTGGAGGTTACGCTGTGTTCTTCTCCTTGTGCTGAAAACTGGGTAATTTCTGTGTTTCTGTGTTTGTTTGTTTTTGTGGATTGTACCTGAGCAGCTCAAGGAAGACTGGTGCTCCCCAGGCAGGCTGCATTGCTGGAGAAGGCAGTGCCAAAACTCATGTTTGACCCAGGAAAAGGACCTCCCTGCTGCTGCAGGTGCTAAGGGGAAAGTCTCTGGTTCCCAGAGATGAATTCCATAAGACGCACAAGGACAATATATCTTGAAGGTGTGCCAAATCTCTCTGAAATATTCATGCACGTTCCTTGTAATTTATAGAAACAAACCCAGCAGAATAATTATTTTAATGCTTCTCCCCCTAAGGAAACACATCTTTTCATGTAGAACTGTAACCCATATATCCACACAGCCATGCTGTATCCTTCATAACACACGAGTGCCCAGGATACATAATTCCATGCACTCTACATTTAATGATCAAAGTATATCCTTCAGACCACTGCGACGAGTCAGACACCAGCGCCGTTGCCTGGGCTGGCTTTCCGTGATTTCAGCTGATTGATGGGTATGCCTTGCTCGCTCAAGGGACCACCTGTAAAGCCTCTCCTGCTCTGCAGCTCCCAAGATGCTAAGTCCATGCCGTGCGCAACGCTTAGCTCCCGTGGCAAAACACAACAGGTATTCTTGCCATTTTGGACCTGTCAAGGGAATTGTGGTAGGAAACTTAGGTTAACAGCAGAAGCCATGGCTGCAAAATTACGCATGCTAAAACAGCAGAGGTCCAGACCTCCTCCTAGGAAAGAGCCACTTGGAGAGAGATGGTGAGAAGGCTGGAGGTGTGAGACAGACAGGAAAATTAGGACAGGCTCTATGCTCTAAGTATCATTTTCTGCAGGGGGAAAGAATCCACTGTACTTTCAGGCATAGCTGGTGCCCTAATGTAAATAAGTTCCTCAAACTTCAGTGTCGTTTGTTCTTAAGATGGCTTGGCAGAACACTTTGAGTCAATTCATTTAACTGTGACTACGTCTGTAAATAAGTGCTCCCTGCTGATAAGGTTCAAGTGACATTTTTAGTGGTATTTGACAGAATTTAACTTGCTTTCAACTCTTCTACTGAGCTCTGCTATACCCAGGCAGTGAAACTGCCAAGAAGCCCTTTCTTTTACCAGGCCAAAGCTAAATACCATTAACTTCACAGGTTAGATGCAGTCCTGCCAGCCTCACCTGGCAATGGTTATCAGGTTCTGCTGATGGCAAAGCCTCACCAGTTCTTATCTAGTGGTGAATATCCCGGAAAGCAGAAAAACATCCCCTCCAACACCAAGTGGAAAGCAGGGCTTTGGAGCCTGACCTGCAGGCAAGGTGGTCCCGAGTGCTCTGCCTTAGCTGCTCCCTGCTGGGAGGTGTGGATGCAGAAGGACCTGTCGCTTACTCCCCTTGGTACTTTGTGCTGCTTAGGTTTCTACTGGAGTCCTAAAGAGCTTTCTTTTGTCTAAAAGGCTGTTTGTTTGATTTTGACCACTGAGAGCATGTGACACTTGTCTCAAGCTATTAACCGAATGTCCAGCCAAAATCAATTGCCTAGGAGACGCAGACCATTGCCTGAAGGTCAAGACCTCAATAAATATTCCCAAGCTCATTGTACCGGTGACAGATTCGGCTGGCTGCATCGTGTTACGGCCGAACAGCTTAGACACTGCACTCGTATATATTTGCAGCCAGCCTCGGGGGGACTATCTCAAGAGCAGAGCACCAGCAGGTAGCCTGCAGACTCGGGCAGTACTTCCACCATGACCATGGCAGGCGTCTTCGTGCTGTTCTCTTTTGCGCTTTGCTGCTTCCCAGGTGAGTAACTCTCACAGGGCTGCAGAGGCTTTGTGTCCGAGAGTCCTGGCAATCTCTGAGAGAACAAGGTAGCGGCCATCAGAGGGACTGTTCTACAAAGAGCCAGGCTGCCTCGATACGTTGGCATCACACAGGATGCAGGAGCAGGGTTCATGACTGCTAAATGAGCGGCTGCTGTGCTGGGTGTCTGTGGAGCTCTGTGCTTCTAAGGCACTTCTGACACTCTCAGTGCTGTTACAGTCCTCAGTTGTACAATTACAGAGAATGGATAAATGCTTGATACGGGGCCGTAATGAGCCGATCAGACCTCCAGGAACTAGTCACGAAAATATTGTAATGGCACAAGCAAGCTCTGTGCGAAACCTGGCAGCTTTCCTGCAATGCTTTTGCTGCTAATGGAGAAGAAACCGATGCAAACAAGCCAGAGTCCGATGTTCTCCTTATGTTTTTACATCTCATGAAATTACAAAGACAAGTGTGGTTTATTTCTTACACTCAGCTTCTTTAAAATGTATATCCCTGACAACAGATGCTGTGTTTGTTTGCTTATCCTGTATGTGACTATTTGCATTTGCATTTATCTGTATTGACTCAGGTTTCTTTTCAGATATGCAATAGATGTTTTCTAGGGTCAAAACGGATGTGTAAATAGATAAAGAAGGAGAAGCTATTCTTCTTTCAATTAATAAGTCTACTTATCTCTATTTTTTTTTTTTTAAAGAACAAAGCTATTCAAGAACATGTTTTATCAGTGAGCAATAAGAAACAAAATTGTACTTATCAACATTAAAAAAAAAAAAAAA
>VXAV01011733.1:0-27224 GCA_013399715.1 Alectura lathami
CTCCGGTCTGGCGGCGGGGTGTGGCGGTGCAGATGGCCGATCCCTGCTGACAGCTGCCTGAGCTCGGAGCAGGCTGCCAGCCTGCCCGGTGCGAGCTGGGATCGAGGTGGGTGGGAGCGGTTGCGTGGGGCGTTCCGCGCCCCTGTCTGAGCAGCCCCGTCCAGAGCAGCCTGTCAGAGGAAGGGCTGTCCAGAAGCGGGAGGAGGGAAGGGACAGAACGTCTCAGGGAGCCTCCTCCAGAGCGGCGAGCCACAAACCCAGCTCCTCCCTTCTGGCCTCTGCTGCCAGTGATTCAGGTTTTGCTGTCAGGCAGGGCCGGTGCTTGTGCTCCCTTCTGCCTCTGTCGTCTTTGTTTATGCAGGGTTCTTCTGCTTCGTGGTGTGTGGGCTTGCTTCATGAGCTGAACGATTTGTAGATCTTTTCAGGTCAAGTCAGTTATTCTTCTGGCCTCCTTTACCGCTGAGCCAGTTTCTCCCTGCAACTTGAGCTCTCTGATGCCGCTTTAGTTTTGTCTCTTCCTCGGGAGTTGTGGCAGGGATATTATTGCAGCTTTCAAGGGATAGCTCAGGTTGGTTGTTCGTGGAAATGGCTGGGGTAACAGTGACCCTGCTGTGCTGCAGCAGTCAGCTTGCCATTAAAGTTGTTTCCAGGCACTCTGGCACCATGAGGATGTTTGTTGTGACAGGGTTGTATAATAGCAGCCCACATCTAATTTCAGCCTGTCTTTTTGTTACTTAGTGCAGTGATTGCTCCCCCTCCCTGCTTCAGGCCTGAAGAAGGGCTCATGTGCTGCTCGGAGGCTGTTTCTTTTCTCCTTTTTAACAGCTGGTCTCATAAGAGCTAATTCTTCTTGCCTCCCTGATAGATGAGTTCCCTCCTCCTCTGCCCAGTACGAGCTGCAGAGCGAAGCAGCGGTGAGATGTGCCTTTAAAGCTTGCAGCCTGAGCCTTGTGGTGACGTTGCATTTTTGTGCTCTGGTGAGCTCAGGCAGAGTGGGAATGGAGCTGTGTGGAAAGGTGCTGCTGCTCCTGCTGCCTCAGCAGAGCTTGTGCTTGGGGAGCTGCAGGCAGCTTCTTAAGGCCAAGTGCCCTCCTGCCCTGTGTTTGTGCCTCTAAGGGAGGGTGGGCCGGGGGGGCTGGGGTACTGAGCTGGTGAACCAGCCGGACACCCCTGCCCCAGCCCGCTCTGGTGCCTCCATGTGCTCTGACAGGAGAGTTTGGTGACATGCTGAGAGGACAACCTGAGTGCTCCTCCTTGTCCAGTCAGTCGCTTCTAAGACCTGTGATCAGCAAGCTTTTTTTAAAAATAAATATCCCAGAAAATAATTTTTTGTGAGATTATCTTCCTTGACCTTAGTGTCTGACATGTTTCTTTCTTCTATTTTTTTTTTTTTTAAACTCAGATTGAAAAAAAAAAACCACCCACAAAATCAACAAGCAGGATGAAAGCCCAACCAGGAGAGCTGCTGGTGGAAGGGTTTTCACTTAGAAATTCTTTTTAGTTTTAACAAATCAGAGCTTATAGCAGCAGGCAGGATGCATGGTGTGTTTTTCTTGTTCTGCTCCCCTTTTTTTTTTTCCTTTACTTGAAACAAAGAGGTGAAACCAGGTCTTTATTTTAAACTCAGTTGGCAAGGATTATTTCAATGCTTAAACCTTTTCCTCTGACTGTACAGGAATCTCAGGCTGGGCTGTAATAAATAGCTTTACTCAGTACACACACACCTTCAAAGAAGCAAAATGTTTTCAAGAAGAACAGGATAGGTCAGAAAGTGCTGTCAGGTCTTTGTAGTGCAGAGACAGCAACAGCTGTGCTCAGTCTGTCCCCAGGCAGGGGAAGCACAAGGTGCTCGGATCCCCTCCCACCAGCCCTTCATCTCCAGCTGCAGCAGAGAATTCCGATCACCTGATACACTCAGTTAACTTCAAGCTTCGATATGTAAATCTCAAAAAGCACAGCTTGCTGGGAAGCCCACCGGGACGCGCCGGGTGATTTTTGGCCTGGCGTGAGGAAGCTTCAATCTCTGCATTAAAACAGGAGCATCATTGTTCTCCTGAAACCATTTCCCAGCAGCAGGCTGCGCTGGCCACAAGATCAGCAGTTAGATGGGATAAAATATTCAATGAGCACAATGTTCTGATGTGGCTACCTCGCTGCATTTGTTCCATTTCTTTGCTGCGAGGGTGACATTATTTCCTAGGCATGGCATCGTTCGTGAGCCACAATGAGGAAGGTCACGGCAGTGTGTTTGTCCTCTTCCTGGCTTTGCTTCAAAGTGACTGGCCAGAAGACAGTCTGTCTGGGGAGCTGAATTTTAAACACTGCACCTTGTCCCACCTCTGCCAGTTAGTGCAGACCCCAGGAGATGTGACGGGAGCTGCTAGCCTGGGCGTGCTCTGAGCCTGCTCCCGTGGTGCTCCGGGATCAGCAGCGAAATGGCTTTTTCAAGGAGATCCCATGAAAATCTGCTCCTTTGCAGAACCTGGGTGTTTCCACAAGCTGCTCCTTGCTTCAAGGTGTCTGGGATGCGCCTGGACGGTGTCAGCAGGGACGCGAGTGGTGGGGTCGGGTGCCCAGTGCTGCGGCCCTGCCAGGGCCTCCCTGCGGCTGTGCTGCTGCCCCGCGTCTGCTGCTGCGGCTGCTTTGGGTGGTGCAGAAGGCTTTGGGGTTTGCTCCTTTCCGGCTGCCATACTGACCTCTTCTTCCTTGTCTCTTTTAAGCAAACCATGTCCTGGCAGCTGCTTTTCCTACCTCCAGCCCTTCCTCTTGCAGTCTGGCAGGCACCTTTGTTACCTGCAGACCCCAGCCCCATTTAGTTTCCCATGTCAGATTTCTGTGACCTGCCTCTTTAGTGCCAGCTAGCTTATCCCCATCCTGACTTCATTTTCCTTGTTCAACCCGTTTCATGCAGCCTGCTCCTTTCCTCCCCCCATCTCTGACTGCATCCTCTCTCCCTTCATCTTCTCCAGACCTGCTTCTGCAAGGCCCACAACCTTAACCCTACCTGTCTGAGCAGTGCCCACTGCAGCTGGCAGGGTTTGGCTGCTGTTGCTCAGCTTTCTGAAGAGCTCTCCTCCACCCAGGCAGCTTTTAAATTGGCAGAAAGCTGCAGAGCTGGGATCCACCTCCCTCACCTCGAGCATGCGCAGTGATGGCACTGAGTAGAAAAATACCTGTACAGAGCAGCGCCTGGCTGTGCACATGGAGCTGCACCAGGACATCCTGGGCTTTTTGTGCCCTGTGTGATGCCTCACTGCCAGGAGGATGCTGGTTGCTCCCCTCTAGCGGCCAGGCTGGTCTGCTGGCACCTTCCCATCCCTAACCCTGCTTGGAGAGTCCATGGGGAGCTTTATTCCTGGTGAGAAGGAGAGGATGTGGCAGTGCTGATGCTGCTCTTTTGAAATCTGTGAAGGTGGCTGAATGAATGGTAAGCTCATGCATTTATCTGTTTCTCCCACAGGGCTCAGGCGTGATTAAAGCAGGTTTTGCAGGCGATCAAATACCGAAGTACTGCTTTCCAAACTAGTAAGTACTCTGCTGGGCGTGATGAGCTCTTAGTACCATGCACCAGTTCTTGGGTGTGTAGAGGGGCCCAGTTTTGTAACCAGAGAAATGAGTTATGCCTTTTTTTGCCTGTCAGGCTCAGCCCCCAGCCAAAGCGGTGGGATCCTTTGGTCTTGAAACATTAGGTCACCACTAGGAAGAAGACAAAGTTGAGTCTAAAGGTGTGAATCCCTCCTTTGGTGTGTGGGCTGAAGACTTGATTCCTGCCAAGCTTCCTTGGAAGTTTTCTGACAGTTTTACTGGAAGAAGGGCTGCTGGATCAGGAACTTTGGACAGCCACTGGCAGTAATTTTCACTAGGGTGTTTTTTTAGTGAATGTGTTTGTGCTCAGAGCAATGCAGGCTTGTCCATATTGTGGGGCGGGGTACAGGACTCTGGATGTCTGGTCTGAGAAGCCTGCTCTGAGGTCAAGCAGTACCATGTGGGTCTGTCAGCTCAGACCACTGCTCAGTCTAGTCATGTTCACTGCTGGAATCCTGAATCGTCAGGGGTAGTGTGGCCAGACTCAGCTGCCTTACGTCCTGTTATTTCAGACGTGTCTGCAATCTTTTCCCTTCGGCTCTCATTCTGGGATTAGCTCAGAGCAAACCTGGGTCTGTCCACACCTGGCAGCGCCCTCAGGCTCTGTCAGTGCTGGTTGGGGCTGGGAGGAGCAGAAAGCAGTAAATTGTTGGCTGCGTGTGAGTTGTCTCCCCAGAAGCATTTATGCTCTTGCCTCTGTTCCAGTGTGGGCAGACCAAAGCACGTTCGTGTTATGGCTGGTGCTTTAGAAGGGGACATTTTCATTGGTCCAAAGGCAGAGGTAAGACAGCCTGTATTACTGCGCTTCTCCGTGGGGTTTGGTGCACTGCTGGGAGAGGGGCTGTAGCAGTTGCACTTTAAGCACTGATATCAGCATAGTTCTGAAGACCAGAATAGACTGTCACTTCTTTTGAGTGTGTCCAGGCTGAAGTGGGAAGCTTTGTGAAATTCCTGTGCCAACCTGCTGACCACAGACCTCTTCCCTCAGTCTCAGTTCGTTCTCCCAAGTCCTTCTGCATCTCTCCCTTTTTCAAGGCTACTTTGCAGCTTGCACCCCCGCCTTCTTGACTGGGAACTTTAGAAATGGACCCTGGTTGGTTGCCTTTTATTTCCCCAGTGTAGGCAAGAGGCTTGCTTTCCACAGGCCTGCTTTGGCCAGCATGCAGTCCCATGGTCTCACATTTCCTGTGAGCCCTCTGAACTCTGTTTCCGGCTGTCACCCCTTTGTTCCGTATCGTGGCAGAGCTGTTAGAACAAAGATAGTGTGTAACGGGGTCTGTGTGGCTTGAAACCTGTTAGGATGGAATGTGTTCTGCAAATGCCATGTGTTCCTCCTTTGTGTACAAAGGCCTTGATCGATCTTGTGAATACTCCTCTGGAAGAGGTGTCTGTGCTGGGTGTTCAGCCGTTGCTGTGTATGCTAGAGATGTGTTGCTCTTTAGTGGAATCGAAATAAGTGACTCGGTGGGATTCATTTGTAGTCAGAAATGGAATTGTTAGAGTCTCTGACAGGTGTGTGCTGTTGTTCCTGTTTGCTCAGGAGCACAGAGGTCTCCTCTCGATCCGATACCCGATGGAACATGGCATAGTGAAGGACTGGAACGACATGGAGCGCATTTGGCAGTACGTGTATTCAAAAGACCAGCTTCAGACTTTCTCAGAGGAGGTGAGATGCCCCGTTATGTGATGGTACCAGCGTGTTCCCTGCCTGTGCATAACACCGGGAGCCTTTGAACTCCAGGAAGAATTTGAGACTCTTCCTTTGTTCTTCTTTCTAAACTTACCTGTTCAATTACGGCCCAAGCAGAATTCCTCCTCACATCTCACGTTCTGGCCTGACTGAAAACTGACTCTGGACATGTGTTATTCACGCTGTCTCTAATGATTCTGCTCTATGCCAAGCGCTCCCAACTTTTCCTGTTCTGCCTGTGCATCAGGCACATCTACTCAGCAGTGACAGAATGTGAAGTGAGGAAGGAGAAAACCACAGTCGTGTGGTCTGGAGGGAGCTGACCAAATAATTATTGAATGTCTGGGAGCAGTAGGTTGTGTAAGTGTGTAATATTTCTGCCTGCATGTGGTAAGACCATGTGCATCCCAGGCCTTCACCCTTTCTTAGGGTCTCTGTATTTTGGGCAGCCTGGCTGCCTTTTGGTGCAAAGAGTGATCTTGATCATCCTTCATGGGAAAAGGGTCACTCTCAGAGCAGTCTTCCTAAGAATCCTTTATGGCTAGACCAGAGCCCTGTTGGTCCTCCAACCTAGCAGAGACTATTCACGGTGTAACACAGCTCACTAGCCGACGTTGTTCCCTTCTGCATGTCCGATTGCACTAGTCATTCCTAGAGTAAAAAATAAGCAGAAATGTTTGGGAGCACACATCTAGCTGCATCCTGGTTATTACAGCACAGCTCCTTTTCTTCGCCAGCATCCTGTGCTGTTGACAGAAGCACCCCTAAACCCACGCAAGAACAGAGAACGTGCTGCCGAGGTGTTTTTTGAGACCTTCAATGTTCCAGCACTGTTCATCTCCATGCAAGCTGTGCTTAGCCTGTAAGTACCTCTCATCCTTGATTTGCACTTGTGAAATGTTTCCTGAAATCCATTTTTTTTTTTCCCACAAACAAAATAAACAAGTGAGGAAGACCATGTGGATGTCTGACTGACCTCCTGTTTCAAGCACAAACTGACCTTCAGTTTTAATTTCTGTAATAAAGAGTTTATGGGAATTTGCCGAACTCTGATGAGAACTGCATATGGCTGGGGTTTTTTTGTTGTTGTTGTTTTAGCCTGTTTGTGTGAGATCTCTGCTCCCAGCTCTGGGCCTGGAGGTGCTGCATGCTTGGGGCTCACTTTGAACTGCTGGTTTGGCTTTTGTGTCCCTTTGCTAGGTATGCTACCGGCCGGACTACGGGAGTGGTGCTGGACTCCGGGGACGGCGTTACCCACGCGGTCCCCATCTACGAGGGCTTCGCCATGCCCCACTCCATCATGCGCATCGACATTGCTGGCCGCGATGTCTCGCGCTTCCTGCGCCTCTACCTGCGGAAGGAGGGCTACGACTTCCACACCACCTCAGAGTTTGAGATTGTCAAGACCATCAAGGAGGTGACGTACTGTCCCCTTCTGTGCTTATCCGGGAAGGGATTTCTGCCCAACTGAGGTCACCGCTTGCTGAGGTGTAGTGGGTAGTGCCAGCCTGCCTAGCTCTGAACCCCATTCCTCATTCTACCTGAGGGAGACTAGGGCCTCTGGGATGGTTATGGGCATGGAGCACCTTCCTGTGAGGAAAGACTGAGAGGGCTGGGACTGTTGAGCCTGGAGAACAGAAGGTTGGGGAGGATTTTGTCAATGTATGTAGATATCTGAAGGGAGGGAGCAAAGAAGACAGAGCAAGACTCGTTTCAGTGATGCCCAGTGACAGGGCGGGAGGCACAAGCTGACGCACAGAGGCTCCATCTGAATGTGAAGGGAAACTTTTTTAACATGAAGGCTGCTGAGCAGTGGAACAGGTTGCCCAGGGGAGTTGTAGGGTCTCCTTGCATGGAGATAGTCAGAAGCCACCTGAGCATGATCCTGGGCATCCTGCTGTAGGTAACTATGCTTGAGATAGCTGGACAAGATGACCTCCAGAGGTTCTGTCCAACCTCCAACATCAGAAACTCAGAACGCAGGTGGACAGTGGGAAGTGAGCTGCTTGGACTATGAAGGAATTTTTGCTGATGGCGATCAGTCATCATTTCCTCTGAAATACATGAACGGCCTTTGTTCATGCTCCTCATCTGTTCCTAGGTTACCTGAGCCCACCTTTGCACATGGTGAATGCCATTAAAGGTGTTTCAGGTGCCTGCTGTGCTTTGCACTGTGATGGGTTGGACATGCTCACAGGGTAGTTATCCCATCTGTGGCAGAGGGAGATAACTTCTTAAGCAGTAAGAGAGAGATGAAGACAAAAGCTGGAAGAGATGTGAGCAGCCTGAATGTCTCTCACTATATGGAGCTGTAGCATGAAGAGCAGATAAGGTGTTTCACCTGATGTGAACTCAAAAGGTCTTTTCCCTGACACAAAATAATATCGAAATTGATCTTCCCAAGGGGACACTTAGGTTTCTTAGCTATCAAAATCTGTGTTTTGTAGTGAGAAAAGTATTTATCAGAGGCGTTTGGCTTTACCCTTCTCATCTCTCTCTTCCTGGCTCTGCTTCCTCTCCAGCGTGCCTGCTACCTGTCAATAAACCCCCAGAAGGATGAGACTCTGGAGACTGAGAAGGCTCAGTACTACCTGCCAGATGGAAGCACTATTGAGGTTTGTAGAGACCACTGTCAGAAGATTCCTGATGTGATGCACTGGGTTTCCAGCAAAGCCTTCTGCCTAGTGATGGGAGATTTAATGCAGTGTTGGGTGGGAGAGGATGATTTTAGAAGATGGAACTCATCCCAGGCTGTTGACTGGGGCACTAGAATTTGTAGAGGAAGAAAACATTATTAGAAACCTCACTAATTCTACTGGGAGTGCTGGGGTAAAGCATGACCATGGGGGCTGAGAGCTGTCTGAGTGCAGGCTCTGATCTGGTAAATCTTTATGTGGATCAGGTATGGGTTGGTGTCAGCTTAGTGTAAATCAAGCTGTGGATTTGTTTATGGCTTTTGTCCTGCCCAGATGAGCAGAAACAACTGGTATGAAAAGTGACTTGGGAATATTTTAAGAAGATTGAGCCTTCTGTAGAATGGTTGAAGGAGAGGAAATACAGGTCTCACCTCCAGCACCAGAGGTGCACCTGCTCGCTTCTCAGCCATTGACCTGCCGTGCAAGTTTCTTCATCTCTTTCATCTGCAAAATAGAAATGGCAGCTTTGCCAGAAGCAGTTGGTCAGTCTGGTGGTCACTTGGGAGCTAATGATGTAGCAGGAACGTCCGAAAAACTTTGCTCCTCTGAAGTTTCACCTAAGAGAGAAAGACCCAGCCTTGAGTGTGTAGACAGTGAACTGAGCTACGCTGCTGTCCCTTCCCCTCTGTGCTAACTTCTCCCCTTGCAGATCGGCTCTGCCCGTTTCCGAGCCCCGGAGCTCTTGTTCCGGCCAGACCTGATAGGGGAGGAGTGTGAAGGACTGCACGAGGTGCTCGTTTTCGCCATTCAAAAATCAGACATGGACCTGAGGCGAACACTGTTCTCCAACATCGTGCTGTCTGGAGGCTCCACGCTTTTCAAAGGTTCCTGCCTCTTGTCTTTTCAGTGGGCTGTGACTTGCATGATCTGTTTTTCTCATCTCATGTGAAACTGGGAAGATAGTACCCAGCTTGTTCTCTGGGATGAGGGCTGTGGGAGCTGTGATCTCAGGGGAGTTACTGTGAGAAGCAGAAGACCAATTCTCACTCCCTAATTCTCTGAGCCCTAATCATATCCAGGGTGCATCTGGCCCCTATGGACTTAGAACCCTGCTAGAACCCCTCAGCCTTTATCCACACTGGACATCCCCAGACAAGTCCTGGTTTTCCCATTCAAACCCTGCTGCACTGTGCAAATGGGCTGGAGACGGGAGGAGCGCCATGGGAAGGAGCAGGGAACTGGTCCACCTGCAGTCCTAGCTAAGAACCTTGTTTGCTTGTCACAAGTTGGTGCTGAGGAACAGAGCCTGTTGTGGCAGTGTGTGATATCTGAGTGAGACAAAATCCCGTCACCTCTCCGTCTGCGTTCCGTGCCTTTCCAAACCGATCTCTCCGTGAGATCTGCGGTGGGATATTTGAGTAGGACTGCATAGAACCTGTCTGCATTGTTAGTAGATGGAACTTGGGACTTTGCTGAGGGGCTCAGAGTGCTTCTTTTTTCTCCTGTGCAGGCTTTGGTGATAGGCTGTTGAGCGAAGTGAAGAAACTAGCTCCAAAGGACGTCAAAATAAGGGTAGGAGCATTCTCCTGGGTGTTTATCACATACTCTGTGTCGTTCTGTGGCCTTTGCCCTCTTGAAAGAGCCATGCTAGGTGTGCAGGTGCCAGGTGGTTCAAACCAGTAACAGCTTTGCTGTCTTCATGGTGGGAGAGATCATACCTGTGTTTGTCAGCTGTAGGGAAATTGGGGCAGCATGCCAGGAGGAGCAGACTAGAGCTTGGGAAGGTTCTGACTGGCTTTCTGCTTCTCCTAGATATCAGCTCCTCAGGAGAGATTGTATTCTACGTGGATTGGGTACGTACTGCCTGGTGAGAGGTCTTCTGTGGAATGAGGGCTGGGGAATCGCAGCCTGTTGGCACTCGCACTGTTGTCCCTCCTGCTGATGTGTGTCAGGAGGGTGTCACTGCTCAGCCACCTGCTGCTCAGCCTGGTTACTGAGCCTGTCTCCATGCTGCCAGCCCCTTGGCTCTTTGCATCCTTAAGGCTCCTGCAAGACTTGTTAATTTTTCTTGTTGTCTTGCCCAGTCTTAACATTCACTCTAACGTAGAACAAGCTCATTGGTAGTAAAATTCCATAGGGCAGAGGCTCTAGGTACATTTTTCCCTCTTGACTACATCTTTGTTGCTGATTAGGAGAACTAAACTCAGCTCCAGAATCCTGGGAAGTGAGACCAGATCCTACTGAAGAGGGCTGCTGTTGACAGCAGCGTCAGAGGGTGCCTGGTGCTGGGCTCTGTAGGACCAGCACATCTCAGGCTAACAGGAGAGGAGGTGACTGTCCAGAGAGTGTTTCTGTTGTAGGTAGCCAGGGGCCTTGGCACCTTTCAGAAGTGTTGGAAGAGTTGTGCAACAGGAGCAGCTCTCTGCAGATATGTAGTGAGAGTGCCCCAGCGTTTTCCTCTAATACATAATGTCTGTCTCTCCCCAGTGGCTCTATCTTGGCCTCACTGGACACCTTTAAGAAAATGTGGGTTTCGAAAAAGGAATATGAAGAAGACGGAGCTCGTGCCATCCACCGAAAAACCTTCTAGCCCTGGGACCTGTCCTCAGTCTCCTCTGAAGACTCACTTCAGTTCTAAACTCGCTTTTCTGAGTCCGAGTGTCTGAGAGCTGCCTGTGTGTGTGTGTGTGCGCCAGCATGCCCTGATGTCACTGAGCAAGGACGACAGCAGCAGGAGGGTTGTATTAGTACTAACTTCTTATTTTTATTATTTTATTTTTTGTTGGGTTTGTTTTTTTTTTTAATGGAAAGGAGAAAATAGCAGTCTGAATTTCTCCTTAATAGCCCATTCCTTTTTCATTTCAATCCCTTAATTTCTGTGTTATGATCACGTTTGCCACTGTAAGACAAGCAAAAACAAAGGGAACAGCTTAGAATCTGCCTAGCATGCCAGAAGGGAGCCAACCACTGCGAACTGCTCATGCAGGCTTTAGCCTGACTGCAATGCTTGGATCATCTGGGAGTACAGAGCTGAGGCCCCATAGCTACTCTTCTTCAGCATTGTCTTCACCATCAGTAGGTTTTTGAAGTTGTTTTTAATGTATTTTTTTATTAAGAGAAAGCACATTCTCAACAGTTAATCTCATTTGCCCCCACTATTTTTAGTGTGTGTGTGTATGCGTGTGTAACTTCTCAGACTGATGTGTGGGTCGGTGCCACAGCTGGAGAAGTTGGTGACAGGACTTAGCTTGTATTGCATGGAGTAGAACAAAGCAATCTCTAACCAGCTTTCATTATACTAGACGGTCGTTCTCTCGTTCCTTCCTTTAAATACCTTTTCTGCTCTGGAAGCAAGTGCCCCAGAGTAGGGGTAAGGCACTTGTCTGTTCCCCCTTGACCTGCCAAGATCTACAATGCTCATGCTCTTTCTCTGTAAGGGTTGAGGCTGTCTCTCTTCTTCCTGCATGTCAGGGGAAAGGGAGCATGTATTTTCAGCCAGGCACAACTCATGTGTACTTTATCCATTTTGGGGCAAAATAATAGTTGGAAAGGTGCATTGTAATGTAAGAATTGTTTTATTTATTGAAATGTCTGAGGCTATCTCAAATACTGACCACAGCACCTGGGAATTGTGCTTTGAGTCTTCTTTGAGCACCTGTTCCCCAGCTGTCCACTGTTTTATGTTAACACTGTTTACAGCACACATGCTTAGAGTAACCAGTCAGCCCTGCAGCACCACTCAGTAACTGTTCTTAGGGAGTCTTGCTGCTGTTCTCTGTGAATACACTAAATGAGGGGACAATAAACTGTATTAGTACATGTTGGTGTGAGCAGCAGGTTTGTGAGCAGCAAGCTGTTGCAGTGGCTGTGTTCTGCTCTTCTGTTGTGCTGCTCATGCCTTTCTGCTTGTCTGCTGGCTGCTCTTTGTAGCTACTGCTTCTGCAGAGGTTGGAAGGCCTACAGAGCAGCTTGTGTTGGGTTGTGGCACTGTTAGCCCTGAGTGTTCTTATGCATTACTTGGTGCTCTTCATTTCCTTCATCACTGATATTTTTTTTTGCAGTACCTGGCATTAGCAGTGGGCCTGGAGTCGTTTGGTGGCAGTTCCTCCCTGTTCCCCTCCTTTCTGTTCATTTCCACACATCACTTTGGGGTCACTCTCCAGAGCCAAGATGGGGCAAGAGCTGGAAGGTTGCAACAGCCCTGCTGCCATCCTGCTGCAGGGGCTCGGCAGAAGCTGGTGCGTTGTCCCAGCTGACATGAATGTAAGCAAGTAGCGTGCTGCCCCAGCAGGAAGCATGTTCTCAGGGCTTGCTGCTGGGCTCAGAGAGGCTGGAGGCAGGCAGGTTTAGTGGTCTGTTCCCAGCCGAGGCTGCGTTGCTTGCTCTCCTACCCCTGTCAGAACAGATTGTGTTTTCAAGCCAGAACATCTTGGGTAGAGGAGAGCTGCCAACGCTGAACCTCGTTCTGCCAGAAGATAAGTCATGTTCTTGCTGGTTAGTTGCAACGTACAGAGAGGAAGAAGCAAACCCCTCTCTGTTCACCCACCACGTGTCCCAGGCAGTGCCAGTGATCTCTTCCTCTCCCTTCCCAGCCCCTCTGCTGGCCTTGCAGAAGCAGCAGCGCTCCATTCTGTACACTGCAGTGACCGGACAGAAAGGTGCCGTCTCCAATCTAGCATTTGTTTGATCTGCCTGACTGTTCCCTCGCACACTGTCCAAACCATGTTGCCTGGTGGTGCCCAGCATACTTAAATAAAGTCATTCATATACAAACCTCAAGCCTCCTGGCCTCATCTTCCCACATGTGCATTTTTAAGGAGGTAACCTGTGTTCTTCTCTTGCCTGTACAGAATTTGCTGGCTAATCTCTGCATGGAGACAGCACCTGTGGTCCGAGACCGCCTTCCTGATCGGGCTTTTGTGCTGAGGTAGGACATTCCTGGGCTGTAGCAGTGGGCTACCTGGCGGTGGCCAAAGCTACTCTCCTTTGACAACCATTATCCCCAAGACCTCAGTTTCTCACTGCATGACAGGTCCAGAGCAGCTGAAGGGGAGAGAAGCTGTGAGTGAGAATAAGGGGATGGTGTGGGCAGTGAGAGCTGCACTGGCTGGGCAAGGGTGGTGGCAGTGATGCTGGCATGGGACAAGCTGGTGCCAGCCCAGGTGCATGCAGGCAAGCTTTGCTCCCAGGGTGGGGCCAGGGGAATGGGGTTGTGGTTCAGTGCCCAGGCCTGAAACTGCCCCCAACCTTTGTGCCACCTCCAGAACAATCTGGTGAAGGGATGGAACAGTCCAGTCCCTGGACTGTTCCAGAGCAGCAGGGGCAAGTGACTTGCCTCCCTCCAAAGGCAGCAACTGGGCCAAGCCTTAGCACCCAGTCTTGCTGGAAGGGAGGGTTTCCACTTCACCCCCCACTCCTTCGAAGAATCCCACCTTCTCCCACGCACCCATGGTTGTGTCCCTGTACCACTGCACGAACCCAGCCAGGTCAGATCCACCTGCTAGAAAATCACTGAGCAGGGACACGTCAGACCCAGTTTTCAGTCACAGATGCTGCAGTCTGAACTGAGCTCTCACATCCAGCCACCCGCTGCTGTCACAAGATTTACATTTTCCACTAATGGACAGCGCATTTTTGAGGCTCTGCCCGCTCTAAGTGGGTCAAGCAGCATCCCAAAATAACCTCGCTCCTGCTTCCCTCCCACCTCAGCAAGGGACACTGCACCTGGGGCCTCACATGGCTGGGTGAGCCCACGCAGGGCCAGATGGGGTGGCAGCCAACTCAGATGGGACCACAGCAATACAGAAAAGATCATCTTTAATCTATGAAATGAAGAGTCATTCTCAAACGTCATTAAAATCTGCACAAATAACTTATGATCGAAGGAGCCTCACAGCAGAAACATCTTGGTCTGAGGCAGGAGGCAGCCATGTCCTGAGGCAACATGGCAGATCTGTGGGCTGCAGCCCCAGAGGGAACCTGGTACGGAGGCTGGGGAGGTGATGAAGTGGAGAACAGCACGAGCATGAGTGAACACATCCCCTTCTCCTGCAGGGGCACAGGGCAGAGCACTGCTGCCCTCTACCCAGCCTGCTTTGGCACTTGGCTTCTGCCTGCCCACAGCCACCCTAGGACTGAGGAGGCTCCCTCACCTTGGAGACTTTGGATAGCCACCTGCCCTGACTGCTCCCAGCCAGAGGCAGGGAGACCAAACTTCCCCCTCTCCTTGGCTCCATCACTCAGCAGCCAGATGGACAATCAGCCACTGTGCCGAGCACAGAAGAGCTGAAGTGGCTCTCTCCCCACAGAGAAGAAATCTCAACCCTGACTGCCCAGCATTATGTCCAACAGGCTAAAGTGGAATAGAAGGCACAAAAGCAAGACCTGCTGTCTCGTCCAGGCTGTGCTCTCCCCCTGCAAGAAGGAAATGCAGTGGGCTGCCTCACTCAGGCACCAGGGTCAGCCCTAGAGGGAGGCATGTCCATCTGCTGGGTTACAGGCTGCTTCCCTGACCTGAACCCCCCAGCCAGCATGGATGCCTGCTCACAGCACAGCTGTGACAGTGCTGACTGCAAGGGGCTGGAGAGAGGAAGGATGAACACAGGTAATAAGATGCCAGATGGGATGTTCCAGTTCCAGGCTCTGAGCCCAGTGTGAACCCAGCACCTCCCTCTACAAGGCCATATAGAAGGGACTCTCCACATTTCCTGGCTGTGCAGGATATTGTCCTGGAAACAAAAGCCCAAGGACCACAGCACTATATGTGGGAGGGGGTCTACTAGCTACCAGGAAAGGCCCTCGGGGTCTTCCCATCCCTTCTGTCCTGAAATCACCCTCCCAGTCCCTGAGCACCTCCCACTCCATTCCCCAAAGCCCCAGGACTCTAGCAAGGAAAGGCTCCCTTTGTGCTCCCCTTCCTGCTCTGCCTGGAGGGCTGTGGGGCAGAGTACACCACCAGGGATGTGACTGTCTCCAGCACACACTGCAACCCTGTCCTGGAATTAGCAGCCTTTTCTCCCTGGGACCAGCAAGGTTGGAATGCTCTTACTCCTGTAGCCAAGCTCTCCAGCCCAGGCCTGCTGCATGCTGAACACTTCTCTGCCCTCCCAGCAGCCACCTCCCGGCATGAGTAAACATCGGCATTACAGCACTTCACAGTTGAATCGTAAACATGGGGTTTTCCTCAGCCAGCAACCCCTTTGCTTTGCCAGCAGTCCTGCACCAGCCTGGAACTGGGAACACCCCCTGGAGCTCAGGCACCCCTAGATCATTTTGACCTCTGGTGTTCGGCCTTGCATCAGGCTTTGGCGCTGAGCCTTCACCATCTGCAGGCGCTTCCCGTGCAGGCTGAACTGGGACCAAGTGAGGAGCTGCAGCAGCGCACACGTGATGGGAACGAAGACGAGGAGGTAAAAGCAGCCCTGGCGAAGAGTTGGCTCCAAGGCTGCATCAGACTCCAGCTTCGGCTGGGCGCTCACCACGTTGCTCAAGGGGTTCCGCTGGAAGATGTCGTAGCCTGGTGTCAAAGAACAGCGCGTTGAGATGGGACAGCAGGGACACTCTCCCACCTCTGAGTGACCGGGCTTGGAGACGCAGAGACCAGTCACAGCTTTGCAACTGATAGACCTCTGCGTCCACCCAAGACACTGGAGGGCACTGAACTCACAGGCCTGCCCTCTCCTGCCCCTCTGCTCTCCCCACGGCGCTTACCTGTGTACGCGCAGAGCAGCCAGGTGCCTATCAGAGGGGCGAAGGTCTGTCCGGGCTTGGTGACCAGAGCAACCATCCCGAAGAGCAGCGCCGAGGCCGCCTGCTTCCTGCGGTTCAGGACTAGATCCTCGTCCACTAAGTCAGTGACCACCAGGTTGAGCAGCTTACAGGTCCCTTCCGTGAACACCCTGTTGCTGCAGGACAACAGGCAAAAGCACTGAATAGGGGCACTGAGAAAGGACAGGAGTGGGTGAGAGATCAGAGAACGCAGAGATGAGAAAGGTTCCCCAACACTAAAATAACACTTTCAGTAACCCTGGCTACTGGAAAGGAACAGTTCTAGCAATAAAAGCCTTGTGTACCTTGTATCTACCACACAGAGAGGCCTGGGGACAGGACATACAGGCAGTGGCTAACCGGCAGCTGCAGCACATCCTGAGGGCAATCACCCCAGGCAGGCTGCAGAAGAAGAGGGGAGCTCAGCTCACACATGGCAGAGCCTGAACATTGCTGCCTCCCTCACTGCTGCCCGCATGGCCGGAGGATTCTGCAGTGACCCATCCCGAGCAGGGTGCTGTCACGGCTAAGAGACACCAGAGCTGGGAGCCACGTGGCTTCTGTGTGACCCTGGTGACTCCTCCCTGCCTCCCTCTCCTCTGTGGGAAATAAGGACAAGTCATTTTCCTTCCCAGCTGGCAGAGAGCAGGGGAAGCAAGTGTTGCATGCATACCTGGCTATGAAGATGCAGAGCAGATACACCTGATCAGGTCCTGCCAGGAGCATGAGAACACTGAGAGCCAGCTTCAGGAAGAAGAGTCCTCGGACCACAGCATAAACCCCCCAGCGGCGGCAGAGGGACAGGAAGTAGAGGTTGTTGAGATGGGGGGCAATGTAGGAAACACCTGAACAGAGACAGAGGCACAAATAGCCTGAGAGAGTTTCAGTATCCACCATCCCCCCCAGGACTGATACCGAGAGAGGACAAGGCTGGCCATTGCCAGGAGGTGTGTAGGACAGGAGATCCAGAATAGCCCTCACGCACACACGGAAGGTGGGGCCAGCTGTAGCAGATGTACTCAGTGGTTTTGTGGTTCAGCACATGCTCTTCCTACAGAGGGAGGCCTTCTTCACCAGCCTCATGGGCAAGAAGGAAGAAAAGACTTGCCCAGTGTCACAGGGGCTGGGACTCAGCCACGGAGCAGAAATGAGACCGGACAGTGCGACCAGACCTGGCCCATACAGAACCCTCCCAGGGTGACTAGCCCCACAGGACCACTGCCCACGGATTTGGGGCAGCCTGGACATGGTCCATATGCCACAGAGAGGGACTAAAGAGGAGTGTTCCTGCATCCTGGAGCTGTATCCACAGACTTCAGTATCATGCTGACAGCAATAACTGTGTGGATTCATGGAGTCTAGGCCAGAGTCCTGCACATTGTGTTCTCCACCACAACAAAAGGTTCCAGGTTACTTCTGTGCCCAGGAAGGAAGACGTAGGGGTCCCAGGGAAGCATGTGGGGTGTGCGCATGTGTGAATCTTACAGCCCAAAAATCTGTGTGCAAGTATGCCTCTCCTAAGCTGATGTTTGCAAAGGGAGAATCCAGACTCAGGCCAGGCCCTAACCCAGCTGCTCCCTCCAGTCCCATCTGAGACTCACCAAGGAGGAAGGATCCTGTAGACACAGAGATCTGGTCTGACAGCAGATGCTCCAAGAACAGGGGGAAGAAGTTGCTGTTAAAGTGGCAGTGAAAAACCTGTGAAAGCAGCATGCAGACAAGCTGGTCAGCAGGAACAGCAGTACGAACTAACAGAAAAAGCTAACAGCCCCCCAGACTCTTATCTTAGGAGTCCTGTGCCAAGGGATCATGCAGGATGGGCCTCAAGTACTTTAGCAGAGCAAGAGCTTGGCCGTAGAGGTTACAGCACTGTAGGCTTTGAGACCACAAAACTTCAGTGCCACCAGCCATGCCATGCTGCACACCTGGGGTCAGTACTGCATCCCAGCTGCCAGAGCATTCCTCACTAGTGAGCTCACAGGGCACCTGCTCACACTGCTGGGGCAGGGCAGGGCAAGGAGGTGACAGCAGTGGCCACAAGGATTTGAAGGAGGAGACGGTGGCATGGCAGGTGGGAGGAAGCAGCTGTCAGGAGGGCCATGGTAAGAAGGCAGCGAGGCTCAAACACAAAGATGCAGATCAGCATTAAGGGCTGCCTGGGGGAACTGAGGGACCTCTGGGGAGATGGAGCTGTGATTGCTGCAAGTCAAGCTCAGTGAACCTGGGCAGGCTGCCAGCATTTGGTGTTAATTGATGAAGAGGATGAAAAACCTCTCTTGGTAATGGCAAAAGCCAGCTGGGAGGTGGTTCCAGCTGGATAGTGACAACAGTGACATGAGTTTCAGGAAGGCCAAGCCAGAAAACTGCACTCCTGAACTCTTCCCACCAGGAGCCAGGCCTTGTGCTTCTGCACCCCACGTGGGCTGCACAGAGCTCAGCCTGCCCCCTGTAATCCAGCCTGCCCTGCGGAGAGGAGGGAGCACCCCACAGATGCTCACGAGGTGTCCTCAGGTCCCAAGCAGGAATGGTGGCTACCAGCTGCTGGATCACAGCGTGTATGGGCAGAAGGCTCCAAGAGCAAGCGGATGCCAGAAGCTCCCCTGCCCTTCCTGGGGGACTGGCATGCTGCTGAATCACCAAACAGCCAGAGCCAGCATTCAACCTCTGGATGCCAGTGTGTTGCTGCTGCACCTACCTGGATTAGGTTCATGCAGACAAACCAGAGGAAGTTGCGGTGCCGGGTGAGCTGCTGGAGATACTCGGCCAGGGTGATCCTCTTCTCCTGGGGGACAGAGAGTTTTTCGATGTACAGCCTGAAGGGAGAGGAGACAGGTGAGAGGAGGAAAAAACGAAACAACAAAACAGCAGTGAACCCTTCACAAGCAAGGGAGGGCGCCTCTGTGTGGATGCGGAGCTGTCTGTCCTCAGCTCCCATTCCAGCCTTCCATCTCCCTGGACCAAACCACAGGGACAATAGGCAAGAGGTCTCCCAAAGAACATTTGTTTCCTGAAGCCACAATTCAGACTGCTGTCCATACAGCATTCTCCTGTCAGCCACTACACATACCCTCCTACTCCAGATCCCTGCAGTTAGCTCGCCTGGCAGATCACCAGGATCTGCTGTGTTAGTACAGCATAGGGCTGGCAGCTTGTAACAAGAGACAAGTGAGGCAGCCCAAGGAAAAGCAAAGGAGCTGAATGGGGAAACCAGCTGCATCGCGACCCACACACAGCCCAGCCACTGTCAGGCAGGCAAAGCCAGTGACAAGGTAAGAGCCATCTGCTTGTGCTGCCCCACAAGAAGTGGGCAGCAAGGTGGTCTCATGCTCAAGCAGCAATACTGTCACGATAAGCTGCTTCTGACGTCTTGCCACTCACAGGCCTCAGTGGGTGCTCTAGATATCAACCCATGTCATGTTCCAAACACGGGGTAGGCCACACAGCAGGTCAGGGCTCTGCCTCCAGTTTGGGCCAGTGGTGTCACGAGAGAGTTTTGTCCTGTTTTCAGAGGGCCTTAGAAACCAGAGTGACCTCAGCCAGAGGCGATTCTGAAAACTGTATCAATAGACAAGAACCATAGATGATTAACAAAGGTTTGCCTTGTCCTGGACCTTCCCACACGTTTAGTCTGCTGCGGTGCTTTGCAGGACTCTACAGATCTACGCCAAGCCTTCGTCCCTGCTGCAGAGCTGGCGACACGTACTCTTTTAAGGTTGACTCCTGGTCCCATTTCGCTTTCCCATCAGTATCAAATCGCTGGCGGAGCAGCTGTGTGGACAGGGTAAAGCCAGCGATGGAGCAGAAGGCCAGCATGACGCAAAATATGCGAAAGGAAAAGAAGTCTTCTTTGTTCCACACCGTGTATGACATGAAGACAGAGAGCGAGCCTATGGCACTGAAGAGCGAGCAGTAGAAGTTGAGGCTAGTCCTGTCTTTTGCTGAAACAGCCAGGTCTGCGAGCAAGGCGTTGTGATGGAGGTCAACCATGGTGAGAAAGCTGTCGTACATGCAAAGGCAGAGAAGGAACTGCAAACCAGGATGTGCCCAGGCAACCCAGAAAGCCAGGAAAGAGATGGCAAACAGGGGGCCATTGTGGCTCAGCGCTTTGAGCCTCTTCAGAACTACTTCTGGGGAGGAAATCTCTGCTCCTGGCCTGCAACAGAAGACAAAAAGCTTTAGACACTTGGACAAAACCCTGCACAGCCATGTATCCTCGCTCTCCAAGGAAGCTGTAGAAGTGGCCTGGCCACCAACACAGCTTTTGCTCACATAACAAGCACCCACATTAGGTAACTTCTCAGCTAATGAGTGAATACACAGAAAACATGGGTTTAAGAAGGCCAGAAAGCATGAAGGAAAGATCTGTCTTTTTTTTTTTCCCCCCCATCTTCCAGAGCAAGGATCTCTTTGATCATGCTGCATTATCTGCTTTGAACTATGTTAGTTATTTCAAGCAGCTCTTACAAAGTTTTCACTAGGTGCAGAAAGCCACGATTTTCATTAAAAGCTTAAAAGTAAACACACATGAAACACTACTGGTCAACATCCAGGGAGTTTGGGAACAACTGGTTTGAGGCATTCCAGGTGGAAACAATTATCCTTTTCCCCACCCCACACCTCCCAAACTACAGACAGACACCTTTCAACACCCCACTAAGAGGCCTGAGATTTTAGATGCCTGTATGTCAGAGTCTGTACCATTTGTACAGAACTGAACTTCTAAGATGCCAGGAAAAGGAGGTATTTAAAAGTTCCATGCCCCAGTAACCATTTCCATGCCATCGTTTTAAAAACAGAAGTGGAGCTGAACTTACTGCTGTGTGCTAAGGAACACCCGGTCGCTCAGCCAGCCAAACAGGGGGTCATTGAGGCTGTTCCAGATCAGAAACACTGTCTGGGAAGGAAACAGAACCGTGACACAAACCACAGGACAGCTCCTGCAGACGCGCTTTCATCACTGAATCAAGCAGTGCTGCCCTGGCACGGTGAGCCCACAGGAACCCCCCACGCACCTTCCCTGCGCCATCACCACCTGGGTGAGTGCCCCCTGGCTGAGGCAACTGACACTGATACTGTGAGGCCAGTGGTTCTCCACGCTTGTGTAACACTCTAGTGTCCCAGAGGAAAGTCCCGTCTTAAGAGCAAAGTCTCTGGGTTTTCTGTCCCAGCTTGTTTTCTCTTCACGTTTTTTTCCAGAAAAACTGGAAAGCCCAAATTAGCACTCAGAAGACACTCCCGTTCCCTTTCCAAAGGGGAATACTGCTATCACAACAAATGCCCTGCACGCTTTTAGCGAGCACCAGTCTCAGTTTCAGAATTTCTTATTTACAACAGCAGAAATCTGTGGAAAAAAGACTAACCTCCCCTATCCAAAAGGACAGTTTATCGATCTTGTAAACAGAGACAAAGGTGTCCACGTAGTAGAGGAGGAATACGTTGTGCAGAATGGAAACAAACAGCGACAAGGACCCGTAGATCACTGCAGTGGGCAAACGAAACACACAGGCCAACAGCCGCAGCCCCATGTTGGTGCCGTCAGTGCTCAGCTCCCTCCATCACCTCCATTTCAGATGGGATGTCCTCTCCCAACACCTGCTCCATCTTTGTTGGGGCCAATCCATTGCTGCTCCTGTAGAAGGGGAAGAAAATAAAAAAGACAGATTCAATTTATTTAATGAACTAAAAGTTGAATCAAATTAACTGATAAATCTTTGCCAGCAGAGATCAGAATTAGTATTGCTTTGAGGAGTTGTCTAAAAGTGGATTGGACAGGATTTACTAGACCAGAAGCTGTCTGCTGCACTCAAGCTGCTCCATTAAGCTGAGGCCAGGCTGTGGGCTCAGGGGTGCAGCTGTCTCCTCGTGAGCACGCTGCCCAGTCCTTTATACTTTAATGTTCTTTGTTACCCAGCAGCTAGCCGATTAGCTCCTTCCACCTCTGTAAAGGCAAGGTCACAGGAGGAGCCAAGCTACGCAGCTGCAGCAAAGCAGCCTTCAGAACACAGGCCTAGCCACTGACGTCGGTAGGTGCCAGCATAAATTTTCAGCCAAATAAAAGTGACAACAGCTCTGATGCGATCTCACACACACATGCTGCTGTCCCCAGGCAGTCACAGCTGACTGCACCTGGGCTCGCTCAGACAGGAGTTATTTATGGCAAGCAGCGCTGCTGCTTTGTGGCACAAAGGGACACGATGGCACACGGCAGACGCAGGCTGCCCGAAGTCGCAATAGCAGCTGTCCAGCTCGGTGTGGGACAGCCTGGGACGGAGTCTGAGATAAAGATGCTTCAGCTGGACGGCAATGCACACAGGAACAAAACAAGTGGAAACAGCAGGCTTCTCCTGGAAGGAGCCCCTGTGTGTTCACAAAGGGCTGAGGCACGAGGGGAAGGGAGGGAGGGCTCCTGCCAGCACTGACAGCTCACGGTCAGGAAGCCCATCCCCACGGGGGAACGTCGTCCTCTGCGACGGTGGCTAATGCTCTCCAGCCCGAGCACCCTCAGCTACAGAGCAAAGGGAAAACACAGGGCACCTCTTTAGATGCACTAATGCATCTGGTGAGATGCAGAGGGCTCTTAAATCAGTGCCAGTCACGTTCCCAGCCCGTGCCATCCTACGAAGCTCTGCTCACATGACAGGTGACAACATGGTCGCTATCTCGATGCTGCTGGAAGCAAGACAAAGGGCTGACGACACCGCAGCGCTCCTGTTCCAGCCCTCCAGAGTCCACACCCAGGTCAGACACATCTGGGCACCACCTCACAGCGCGGGAGAAGGACGAGCGTGTCAGGAACAGGAACCCACGCACCAAGCCAGCCCCTGGGCTTGCAACATCAGCCACAAGTCTAAGCAGAAGCGACAGATCAAGGGAAGAACAAACAGCTGGGTATGAAACGTGATGAAACTCCAGTCCCAGTCAGCATTTCCCAGAAGCCATGAGTCTGACCACTTCTAGGCAAGATTAGAAAAGCAAAAATAACTGTCTGCTTTGCTCGGCCCGAGGAATTCCTTGTAATTAGCTCAGCAGGAGCAGGCACAGCATTTGTTCCAATCAATGACATCACTAGATTGAAGCTGCACATCGACCCCACTCCCTGCCAAAGCACTAGACCTGCGTTGGGTCCAGCTGCAGAGCCCTCGTGGAGCTGAGCCACCACGCCAAAACTCACGGCCAGATAAAAGGATGACGCTGCTCCGAGGGGAACTCAGCTAGACAAAGAACAGTTATAGGTGTAATTAAAGACAGACGTGCTGACAAGCCTCAAAGGGAAATTGCATTTTGTATGGTCAGGAATTGAAAAGGAGTCAAGAATTCATGATGGATAAGGATAAAGGTTAAGAAGAACAGAGCTAAAGGCAGCTGAGCCACGCTAAGCCCTGCGTCTCTCACCACGAGCCTTCTACAGAGCTGGCCCGAGGGTACGTTAGGCCAGCAGAGCATTGGGCACCTGCGCAAATGGGGTGGAGAGCAAGGCAGCATCATTCTGGACTTCAAGAAACCTCAGCAGGTCCGGATCTTGGCCACTGCATGCACACCTAACCTGGCTACAAACTCCCTGCACTGCAGAGAGATCAAAGGAGGGCAGCTGAAGCCATCCAGGGACTGCGGCAGCTACCTGTGGAGGGAAGACCGATCAGCTGGGGCTCCTCAGGCAGGGAGGAGAGGCTCAGGGGGCACTGAGTCCCACGCAGAGTGGGTAGGGTGAGCGTGGAACTGATCCGTGCCAGGACACAGGAGCCGGGGGCTCTTTCCTGTAACTAGCAGCAAGTCACTCCAGAACGTGGAAATACTGGCAGGTAGCAATTGTCTGCGCTTTGCTGTCAAATGAGGCTGCAGAGGTGGGTGGCAAGTTCAAAGGATTAGACAAATTCATGGAAAACAGCTGTACACAAACTACTGAAGGGAACAGTTGGGGAAATCCCCTCTAGCAGCCCTCATCTGAGGACCCTGCATGCTAGCAGTGCCCCGGCAGGCCACGTGCACACCCAAAAGGAGACATGCAGAAAGCACCACTGCAGCCAGCTGGGACTGCAGGGAAACGCGTGCCTCGAGCTAAGCTCCCAGCCGCTCCACCCTGACCAGTTCTCTTCGCAGGACAGTGCTATTTGGGATATGCACAAGCAGAGGATCAGCGCGACACGCTGCACGCTGACAGGAGAGAAGCAGCCCTTCTGCTCTGGCTCGCTGTAAGGCAACAGTTAGCTCCTGTGCTATCAGTGGGAAGGGACAGGGCAAAAGAGTAGGTGACAAATGTGTTAGAAGCCACAAGTGTCGCTAGCAGCAGCCAGCTGTACATCAGAGACAGCGCAGCCAGCTCTGATGGCACAACCATCACCTCCACACTAACACGGACCTGACTTCGCTACCCAAACCCGAGAGCAAAGCCCGCTCCAGGCTTGGTACCTAGCGCTGCACTTCACGCGCAAACCCCTCCAGGTAACGTTTCACTAAGCGCACGTTGCTCAAACCACAGCTGCCGCAGCTTCCAGAGGCACCTTGTTTTCTCATCTGTGCGCTGCAGCGCTGTTTAAAAAAAGGTTAGTTCCACTTCCTCTCTTTCTTTCCCTTTGTCACTCCCCCACAGATCTGCAGCCCCTCCAGCCAGCTGACATTTGTAAGTTATTTCACTTTGCTGGAACAGTTAAGTCTTTTTTTTTTTTTCCCACTCCCCCATCTGCAAACACACAGATGAAAAAAACGAATTATAGTTGCCCGTAAAAAGCGGATTTCATTTCTACACCCAAAGCACTGTGGAGTTTAAGTTTGCCACAGCAGTATTTTCGTAGCCTTTTCCTTGGGATGGAGCATTAGTCACGGAGTACGTCAGAACTTTTCAAAATTAGGCTGTAGGAAGTAAGGCAAAAAGGAGTTGCAAGAGGGAATAATGCACAGTCATAAAGCAATAAGCTCGTAAATGAGAAAGCAGCTAGCCTGTATTTCAGAAAATTTCCACCTCCGCATCCGACATCTGGCGCTGCTCCTGCTAGTGACGCTTGCAGATCTTATCTTCTTTGAGAAGGATGTTTGAACACTGTCTGCCAGGAAAGCCTTGCCTTTGTTTGAGCGTGCTGGCAAGGGGCAGCTGGAAACGCGCCACAGTTTGGGGCTCTCACATCTGTTCTAGCTTCCCAGTCAGCTCACAGCTGGATCCACAAGCCATTCTGCCCCACAGCAACCCTCTGGCCTTCAGAAAAGACCAGCTCCAGTGCCTGAGCTCCCTCCACCACAGTGGGAGCCGCTTGTACTGAGCTAGCAGTGGAGACACCGAAGTCAATCTTGGCCCGGCCCAGCCTGCTAAGCAGGGCCAGAAGACTCCTGTGTACCAAAGTACCACTCAGGGACCTGCAGCAATCGTTTCCAGACCTGACCACAGTAACAGCATGACTCTCCAGTGCACTCTGCACTGCACACAGAATACCCCAAACAGTATCTCAGAATACACCTGCGCTTGCTCCAGCGGTCGCTACGGTGCCTCTGCTGGATTTTGGCTGGCTCACTAGCTAAAGCATAGGGACAGACAAACAGACCAGCTCTGCCTCTCCACATCGACACAATAAGCCCTCTGACGGGATAAGCCACCCCACAGGAGACTATTTCTAGACATTCCTCACGGTCAGACAGGGCAGGGCAGGGCTGCTGGCGGGCCATCCCCATTCCCAGAGGAGCCAGGCTGGAGCTGCGCCTGTGAAGGAGCTGCTGCCCTGCACCCCATTCCAGAACAGCGCCTGGTGGCGAGCACGCTGATTCCTTCGAGACCCCAGGGGTGACATCTTCAGCCAGAGGCAGCACAGTCACAGACATCTTCACCTGTCAGGCTGACCATGACCAGCCAATGACAAGTCCATCCGGTGAGCACCGACCAGGTTCTGCGCGCTCCGTCCTGCCCTGCACCTGGTACCCGGGAGGGCTCTGCAGCATAGAAATCGCCTCAGGTCCTCCCCCATGGACCTGCTGTTCTGGCAGGACTTTGTTCAGTAACACGAGAAAACCCTATATGAAGCTGTTTCACCAACTGGATCAAACTGAAAGAGCCTTCACTTTAAGAAGTGCCAAAATCCTTCCAAGAAAGCTCCACAAAATTCAGACTTCTCTGACCCTCTTAGAGGTGGATCTATCTGCACAACTCCCAGTTTCTCTTCTCCACTTCTGAAATCCTAACAACGCATTTCCTCAGATATTCCACTTGCTAGCAGAGCACCAAACGCTGCGCTGCGTGAAGCACCAGCAACCTCACCAACAGCTGGCTCCCAGCAGCCTGGTACCTGACGGGTAGAGCAATGAAGCCTTCAAAAACCCGCACCACCTGGGTCAGACAAGGAAACTGCCACATTGGAGAGTCGGGGTGTTCCCCAGCAGCGTTTACCAATTCAACAGTCACAGATAAATGGCTATCACAAGAAGTTTGGCAACGCCCTTATTATCACAAGCAATCATATGCTTCCATCAGATGCTTCCGTCACTCCTTCAGAGTTTGTACACGTACGCAGAACTGCCACGCAGATGATAATTAACGTCCCGAACCAGCTGGTACTTTCTGTGGAGCTGTGTTCAAGCAGAGCAATCTTGTTAAATCAGATCTCATACTCTAACGAGATTACAAGGTTCGTTAATAGAGGTATCTGGCTGGATCTCGTAGCATGGGAACATGATAAGATGTTTAACTTAACAGCACGTGGCATCCCTTTTCTAAATGAGTCCTTCTCTTACAATGCAGGAAGAATGCGTTAGATGGATGAACAGCCGGTACCCCACCGATGACACTGCCACCAGTGCGCGTGCTAAGCCTTCAGTGGGCTTCAACAGCACCCGCGTGGGAACCATTGCCAGGTAACTCCAGCCTCAAACCACGGACCAGGGACTCGGTACGAAACCCTTACCGAAAGTAACGCACAAGGGCAGGATCACAGAAGCCCGGAGCGCAGCGGGCACCGCTGCAGAGATGGATCCCGTTTTTGTTCGGGCTCCGTGGGCAGCCACAGCACGAGGTGGGGAGCGCTCCGAGCGCTCAGCCCGAGCTGCAGCGAGCGGGAGGCGGTGCTGCAACACCCCGGGCCTTCCGTGAGCACGCTTCACACCCGCACGAGCGCTTCAAAGCTGCGGCCGCACCCTCGCACCTCAGCTCCGGCCGCACGCGGCTCCCCGGGGAGCTGAGCGAAGCCCAGCCGGGCTGCGGAGCACGGGCCCGAGAAAACGGGGTGCGGGACGGCCAAGAGCACGTCCCCGTGAGCAGGGGAGGAAGGCACCGAAACCTCCACGACGAGGCCGGGCGCAGGGCCGCCATCTCAGCCACCACGGCGAGCCCGAGCGGCAGCCCCCGGCTCGGGGTCCTCCTCGCCCACCAGCTGCCCCGGGCCGAGGGGAAGCCGAGCAGCCCCAGGGAACGGCGCTGACAGAGGCAGGGAGCGGAGTCCTCCCCCCACCGGACGCACGTGGGAGCGGCCGGGATAACGGGGGCAGACACACCGCCGGGCTCTACCACTGCGGGAACAGGGGGACCCCCCCCCCCCCCCCCCCCCCCCGCGCAAGGACACAAACCGAAAACC
>VXAV01011733.1:27289-52636 GCA_013399715.1 Alectura lathami
CCCCCGCCAGCCCCTCCACGAGCAAGGACACAAACCGAAGCCACCGCAGGGCCGGGAGGGGGCATGGCACCGCTCCCCTCCCCGCAGACAACCCCCCCCCAGCGCTTCCTACCTGCGGCCGGTACCGGCGCTGCCCCCGCCGCTCCGCGCCAAACCGCACACCCACGCATGCGCATCCAGCAGCTTCCCGACCCCACCCCGAAGCCATCTTGTGTCCTGGCAGGCGAAGCCGCCTCTGCGGCCGCCATCTTGTTTGAGGGCAGCTCGCAGGGAGCCGACCTCCCCCACACCTCGTTTACATCAGCCGCGCCCCGTCGCGAACAGATTCCGCGGTGGGGAAGAGCTCCCCGGCGCCCTTCTAGCCAGGGCCGGCCGGCTACTCTATGGTTCGCCCGGCGCCCTTGCGTGCCTGGCCTCCAGTCGCCATGGAAACGGCGGGCTGCCGGTGTCACGGCGCTGAGCGGCCGCGGTCGGGGGGGGCCCGGAGGCGCCGGGCTNGCACCCGGAGCACCGCTGCCGTGGCGGTTGTGCTCTCCCAGTAGGCTGTACAGCACACCGCTCATCTCTCATGGCGGCACAGGTGCCCGCAATGAGGCTGCCGGGGGGGCGTCGGGTACAAATAGGGGCCGAGCTGATGGGGGTGGGTGAGGGCCTTGGGGTTAAATAAAGAAGAAGAAAGCAAACAAACAAGTAAGGCTTTGTTTTTAGGCTGCACGGTGTTGGGCTCTTTTTGGTGCTGTTTAGTTTGTGGCTTTAAAAGCTGCGGTTGCTTTCTGAGGGTTGCTAGCAGTGCTTTGGGGGAGAGCCCGACATGGTGGTGAGTGCTTTTGTAATTCCCGTGCTGGAAGGCTGACCTGTAAGTGCTGACTTTATTCCTTTACCGCTGCCCTGCGTCCTGCCTGTGCTCAGGTTCTGTTTTTCCCCTGTGTGAGCCTTTTCTCCCGAAGATGCTCACCTTGCAGTAGCTCTAGCAGCCGTGCCAGGTAGCTTCCTGCTGCTCCCTGCCTGAGCGCAGGGTGCCGGAGGAGGGCAGGTGCTGCAGCCCTGGCTACGGCCGTGTGCTTCGGCAAGGTGCTGTGCCTGAGCTTGGTGCGTGGCAAAGCTGTGCTGCCTAGAGGAGGCTGCTGGAGGGGAGCTGCCTTCCCAAGGTCAGGTTGTCCTGCTGTCCCTGGCTCCTGATGCAAGTAAAGATGTCCCCTGGGCTGTTTTTTCTCTCAGGAAGCGAGTACGTGCACACCAGACAAATGGCTGATTTCTGCACTTATCTATGCGCTAAAGATTTATCTATGTTGCAATGCCAAAGCAATATTACTGCTGGATAAAATATCTGTTTGTGCTATAAGCATGCAAGTGAGGGGTTCTAAGCTTCATTTTGCTTGAATCCCTTTTTCACCCCTGCACATCCTCTGTTTCTCTGGTAGAGGCAAGCCCACGTGCTGCTGTGCAGGGGTGTTGATTCACACTCGTGCTCCAGCCTGTGACTTTCCAAGAATCTCCTGATTGTGAAAGATGCTAATGTAAACTGTTATTGTGGTGTGATGGTAGGCTTCAAGCACTTCAGTTTGGGAAAAATGACAGAGCTCTCTGAATGCATTCTTGGAAACACAGGGTTGTATTTTCTCTTCCATAAAAGAAATCAATAATCTTACTTGTAAACTATGCTCTGGGTTGTCTGAAGGCCATGATGGAAGGTGGCTGGAAAAAAAAAAAAAAAGTATATGTATATGGAAACCTAGATCAGTAGAAGCTGTAGCTGTTTTTCTTAGGGGTGCAGTAAGAGCAGTATTCTCATGGCTAATTTTAGCTCAAGCTTGAACTTAAACTAGAAACACAGTGTGGGCGTTGAAAAACACGTTGTAACAGAAGTTTGTGTCATACGCTAAAGGGATGACATGTAATACAACCCTAAATTCTGGATAATCTGTTTCCTGCCCTGCCTACGTGTTGGTGCCATGGAGGATCCAGTACAAAAGCGTTATTCTTTCCTTTCTTCTGAACAACACATCCTCCATGTAGGATGCGTGGCATGGGATGCCAAGTGGACTTGATGCACTTAGCTGAAGTGTAGATAGTTTGCTGTGACATTGGTTGCTGGTGTGGAACAACAGAGGAGACCCACTGTGAGCATGAAGGCACTCTGGAGACCAGTCTGCATCGTCAGCTCAGGCCTTTGCAGCAAGCCAGGAGAGGAGACTCTCCCAGGAAGGCTTGAAGGGCAGAGGCTTGTAATCAAGCAGCTGAGAGAGCAGGGTGGTACAAAATCACAAAAAGCAGCGTGCAAAACATGTTGCTCTGCTATGTAATCTCTGTGTGTGATAAGGAGGCTCCTGTAAGCAACTGGATCTGGGCAAGGGAATCAAAGCTGGAGCAGGATTTGTTTTGACCTGTGTAAAGTCAACAGCTTATAACCAGATGATTATAGGAGTCTGAAGCAACTCTTGGAGGGCAGAGCCTTGCAAGGCCACCCAGACCCTATTAGTAATGCCATATAAGGCTGAGATTGCCAAGGTAACGCTATCAGAATCAGCAGACACCGTTGTGGATGTAGCAGAACTGAGACCAATGGGGAAGGAGTAATTAGGGCTGGATTGGTCATTTGGGAGGAGACCTGCTGGAGGAACAGGGGCATGAGCACAGTGAAAAAGTGAGTACTGAAATGAGAGAAATACTTAATGAACTATTAAATGAGATGAGAGAGCAAAGGAAGGTGGGATCAGCTGAGTGCAGACACCTACAGGTGGCGGCTGAGCCAGGGGACCCAGACCTGCTGGGATGCTCCTTGCCCAGCCTATTGGGCCCTGCCAGGTCTAGGCTGGAAAGGCTTGGAGTGGGAGGGCAGAGCAAAGAGGGCAGACCTGCACCCTCACGGGTGGTGTGGAGGGAAGGGAGATGCGTCTGTAACTCTATATCTGAAGTGTGCGGTTAGTTCCAGCTCCTAATGAAGCCCTCAGCTGTGTGCAGAGTGCTGCAGTGAGTTGCTAGCAGTGTGTTCATGAGGTTATTGATTGTTCAGCTGACTTATTGGTGTGAGTAATCCGTGGACGTTACTCCTGGATCGGTTGTCTCAAGGCTGCAATCCGAAGGGGGAGGGCTTGGCCCCGCAGGGACAGCGGGGGTGGGGGCTTGTCCAGCATCTCCCAGCTTTAGAAGCCTGAGCTGAGTGATACGGAGATCGGTTGGAGGAAGACCTGTGTGGATGAAGGAGGTGGATAGCGAATAAGCTTTGAGCAAGGAGGAGGGGGATATGTGCAGGCCGTGCTTCAACGTGGAGGGGATCCTTGGGACAGTGAACACTAGGAAGTGCAGATTAAAGAAAGCAGTGCCCAGTTAAAGGAAGCAGTGTCTGGTTACAGTGCTGCCTCTGGGAGAGGGCTGGGATCAGAAGGTGGCAGCTCCCAGGAGGGCAGGCTGGGATCCCAAGAAGTGGGGCAGAGACCTGAGCTCAGGTGAGGAAGGTGGCTCTGATGCCAAGGGTGGCTGCAGGAGAGGTGAGGCTGGTGGTGGGAGCTTTAGGCACTCAGAAGTCAAGCTGCGGGGAAAGGAGCTGTGCCAAGGAAGGAGGAAAAGCAGGGGTGGCATGTGAGCATGGCCAGCGCTGAGGCTCTGGGGCAGCTTTCCGTGGGGAAGGTTGACTGGCAATGGTGTGAGGGCTGCCCTGGCTGCGGGAGCACTGCTGAAGCTGGGCCCTGCAGGGTCACCCACCTGTCCTGTTCCTGGCAGTGCAGCTGCCCTGGCCCTCTTGCGTTACCCAGCACCTGCAGGAAGAGGAGGAGGGCGAGGGGTGGCTGCTCCAAACCTCCCTTAGCCAGCAGCCAGTGGCCTTTTGACTGCTATTTGGGCAGTTATGCACAGGGGTGGCTTTCATGTCATTGGACTCGAGTAAAGGCTTGCTCTGCAATGATGAGGGCTTTTCCTGCTGCTCTGACCTCATTCAGAGCCTGGGCTTTGCGCAGACCTCAGATAAATGCCAGACCCACTATTGATTTCAGTGTTTTCTGGGAATTCTGCTTTGAATGGCTGAAACAGATCTACTCCGTGTTTAAAGGCTCTGTGCAAGAGGTGGCCGACTAACGTCCTCACTGCCATTTCCATGGCTGCCAGCACCAGCTGGAGCCCTCTGTGGTGCGCTGACACCATCAGAGTTCAGAGGGATCCTCTGCCTTGCTGCCTGCCCTGCTGACGAGGTGGAGGTGTCTGCTGCCCTCCAGCTCTGGGAGCGGGCCGAGCAGGAGCTGCTGCAATGCCAACCTGCTGTAGCTCTCCTTGATCCCACCCAGATATCCCGAACTGCTCCTTGGAACAAATGTGCAGAGCTGCCTGGATTGGTGGGTTTCTGCTGGTGCCAGTAGTAACGTCACACGTCTCATCCTTCCACCTTGTAGCTTTACTGCTCTTTGGGGAAGTTGGCTTTCGTTCCAAGTACCTGTTTGTCTCTGCAAAGCTGTTTTATTTCTGGTAGGCTGTTCTCAGGCTGCTTTCAGAATCAATTCTCTTCCTTCCCACATCACTGCCAGGTACTACAAGAGAGTGTGTCAGACAGCCTCACCCCTCTTCTGAGAAGGGAAGGCTGTGCTCTCCTGCCCCACCAAGCTTTCCATCCAGAAGTATCTAACGATGATCAGTGTGGGGAGGCACTGCACAGCAGCTGCCTGGCTCTGTCTGCAGGAAGCTGATTACTGCTGTGTGCACTGTGGCTTTGTAGGAAACGCGTTGCACGCAGAAATCTGTGACCATGGTGATACCCAGGGCGCTGCCTGAAGCAGTGAGCTCCTCCTGAGCTGCCCGTTTGGTCTCACTGCTGTTCTGCAGCAGCTTGAGCCTTCCTTGCTTCCTGCCACACAGCACCCACTTCCCTTTCTAGGTGTGACGAGCTCATCTCTTCCAGAAAGCACCTCCTCGTGGCACCTAAGGGATGGGGTGGGAACCTCTTGTGGAAGTGCTTACCCCTCCTTGGAGGGCTTTGCTGGAACCATGTGGGTTTACTGTCGGCTTGGAGAGTGCAGCCAAAGCCTGTGGTGCTGTTTTTATCCTCTTGGGAAAAGGATGCAAAAATCTAACAGTGCTTGCAGGATGAAGCAAGTGTGGGAATCTGTGCTCCTAGATAAAAATTAAGACCCGGAAGAGCCAGCTTGCCTGCTCCACACCAAGCTGTTGTGCTTTACTTGAATTCCTGCGTTGCTGCCAGGCACGTCCTTTGGGAAGGCCGCCAAGTGCCCAGGCCTGCCAAGAGCTCCTGGTGGCAGAGGAGCAAAGCATTGTGTCTGTGCTGCTTCCCCTCCTCTCCCTCTGCCCCCTCCCAAAAGAAGCACTCATGAGGCCCCTCCTGGGTGAGGGTTTTTCTTCGGAGACCTTGACCAGAGAGTGATCTTGTGTTGGCAGTCAGGGGAAGGAAATGACAAGAGAAATAATAAGAAACCTCTTTGCTGTAATCCTCTCCCACGTGCTATTTCCAGCTACCAGGATGCTGGTTAAGCACGTGGGACTGGCAGCAGAGTTGTGGAGGGCAAACAGTAGCCCCTGTGCTGCTGGAAGCACTGCTTCTCTGGGCAGGAGCAAGCAGCTGAGACCAACCTGGAGTGGAAAACACCACGAGCTTGTGGGGGCTGGAAAGTCAAAGTGAACTTGAGCTTTGGGCAGAGCAAGTCTTTTGCAGGGACAGGGCAGAGCTGCTCCTTGGGGAGGTACCAGGGAGGTGGGGATTGCTCTGCCCCTGCTGCCCTAGACCTGTGCTCGGTCTGAAAGCAAACTGCCAGCTTCAGGTTTCTGACCTTATGTGCACCAGACTCAGGTCTTAGTGTGTGCTAACATGGTTTCAGGTGGGAGCATGTGGACAGCCCTCACTTGTCTATCTGAAACCAATGAGGTTTGGTAGTAATGTCTCACTTCCAGAGATATGAAGCTTCCTTGAAGCTTTTTTCACTTTTAGTTTTTTTTTTTTTTTTTTTTTTTTTTATNTTTTTTTCAAGAGAGGCCTTTGAGACCTTGCCAGATGGCAACAATTCTGCAGAGTCTGCTCAAAAATATGGAGATTAACTGTAAATAACTTGTGACTTCATCCTCTTGGTTAGGGGAAAATGTTGCTCTTGCTGTGCTCAACCCTGTACCCTAGGGAGTTGCTACAGAGAAGTGGCAACAGATCTGTGGATTTTCTGTGGGGTGGGGAGAAGAAGGCAGGAAGAAAAGAAGTCTGAAAGCTTGGGTGCTGGAACAGTGGAGGAGGAAAAACAGTGAAGGGGAATCTCCCTGTTCTTTTCCTTTGGCATAGCCCAGTGGCATGGGGAAAGAATAGTGTTGGCCAGTCCTTAGTGTCAACCAGATCAGCCACACTCCTGTAGTGCTAGGAAGCACCTTCTGCTGCGATAAATACAGAAAAGCCCAAGGCTGGTAGAGCTGTTCTAGTATCATTAGTGGTGGAGTCATCACCTGTGTGACATAGCAGTGAAACTGTTCTCTCTGCTCTTGAGCTACCAAGCGTACTCGCTGGCTCTGTATTGCAGACATTGCTTGGTTGCTGCATAGCAGCTCTGCCTGGGTCAGCTGGCACTGAAGCACACTTGGCTTGGCAGACCAAGTCTTTTGGAAGCTGTGGTGTTATGCTGGGCTTCTTGAGCTGCACTGGGAGGTGTGAGGAGGGAGAGCCCTGCTGATGGCCAGGCTGTGGCTGAGGATTCAGCTCTGGCAAGCCCAGGGAGAGTCTGAAGGACTGTGCTCTCTCCAAGCCCAGCTGGCTGTGACCTCCTTGGGAGCCTTCTTCTGTGCCTGGCTTCTCATTCAGCTCCAGCCAAGAGGGGCTGGAACCTCCTCCAGTAAGGCCAGAAGAGTTGGAAGGGCTTGAGGGGAGAAGCTGCCTTGTCTTTCCCTGTGGCCTTTCTTACTGGGTTGGTTCCTTGTTGCCCTCTGCTGACAGCTGGGGTCCTGGTGCCTTGGCCATGTGGTTTGGCTCCTCCTCACCTTGCCTGTGCCAGCAAGGAGCTAGTGAGCACTGGTGGCTGCTCCTGGCTCACAACCAGAGAGCAAAGCCCAGATTGCCCTTTCCTGCCCAGGACCTTCAAGCCCCAAGCAGCAGACCTGGGAATCTTACTGAGGCCCTGCAGAGCTTGAAATAGGAGTGAAGGAAAGAAATGGGCAGCAGTAAGAGATGAGTAAGCCTGATTTCCCTCTTGCTCCTGAAATGCAGGGGAGAGCTGCAGGCTGCTGGATGCTTCCTTCCCACACTTTACATTTTCGCAAGGGTAAAGTAGGAGCAGGTGAAGAGGAAGGGGGGGNACTTAAGGTAGTACTCCAGTTTTAAGCACCTGGCTTTTGGTGCCTTCTGGTCTCAGATGGTCTAGCCCTGTTTCCCTGGAGCCTTAGCTGCCCTCCTTTCCCTGTGAGCATGGGACAGGGTCGGGCAGGCTGGAACTGGCTCTGAGCCCTCTCTCCTGCCATCCACACACTGGATTTGTTGCACCCTAGCTGAGCTTTGCGGAGTTCAGCAGGGCGTTGCCCCAGCTGTGGGCTCCCAGAGCAGCCTCAGGAAACTGGAGCAGCCCGAGGGGCAACGTGAGCATTAGATACTTGCCCGATGAGGGGGGGGTTAAGCCGCGTTGTCAGCCCCTGGGGTACAGGGCTGCGGGCAGGTTGGAGCAGGAACAGGGCAGCGCTGGGCTGCTGTGGAGCAGAGCTAGTGCCAGCCCTACCAAGGCTTGCCTGGGCAGGTTTGCAATTTCCTCTGGGGCTGGAGCACTGTCTGGGTTGTGTCAGCTGTCAGCACCCTGCCCCGGGTGAGCTGCTTCCAGGGATGTGTCCTCAAGTCTGTGCTCAGGCATGTGGCTGCCTTGGAGATCTCCCTGCTGTGCTCACTCCTCAGCTTGCTCCCTGTTTCTCTTCAGTTTGCTTCCTCTCCTCAGCTGCCCTGCCTGGCTGAGCCACCAGCTTGTTCCCACCATCGAGGTGGCAGCTGCGGTGGGCTCTGGCTCCTAGGGCTGCAGCTCTGTGTGGGGGCAGAAACAAAGCCCAGCCCCTGCACAGCGCAGCAGGGCAGTCCTGGGCCAGGCTCTGCCCTGTAGCAAAAGCAGGCTTGACCTAGTGCGGATCATGGACTTCAAGGGACAGGAACAACTTGTGCTGCTTTAAAGGGAAAACTGCTGTTGTGTAGCATCCAGCATTGCCTGTGGCAGGCAGCTTCTCAGTTGCTTAGGGGGCTGCCAAACCTCCTGCTAGACTGAGGGAGTTTCACTTACCTGCTTCCTAACCTCGGTGTGAGGCAACTCTGTAGTTAAGGGTGATGGAAAATGCAGAGAGGCTCTGAACACAGGGAAAAAACTTGTTGCTATGTGCGTGGTCTTTTCCTGTCTCTGGCAGCAAGCTTTTTGAAACAAACAAAAATCCAAAGCATGCAGTATGCATGCATTCCCTTCCTGCCCCTGGGGAGAGGATAATGAGTCATGGGAGGACATTGCTTAATGCCCTGGGGGTGCCTGGATCCTGTGAGGGCAGGGCAGGAACAAGTTGCCCTGTGGGGCAAAGTTCCTCAGGCTAAAAGCACCCTTAAACATGCAAAAAAAACAGTGAGAGTGAATGAAAACGAAATGCCTTTCCATGAGAACTTGTCAGAGAAACTGTAGATGTTCCTAGAGTGTAATCCGAGGGCAGGTGCCAAATACTTCTATTGCTCTTCTTTGTGTGTGGAAGCAGGAGTTTGGCGAGGGTGGAGGGAGAGAAAAGGGCAGCTGCTGACTTCAGAGGTCTGTGTCCAGGCAGGATGGTGGCTGAAACAAGCCCGGGGTGAAGCAGGAGGGTCAGGCTGTGTCCCTCCTCTGCCAGCTTTATTTTTCAGACTTCTTTCCCTTGCACCTGCCCTCTACATTCTTGTGCCTGCTGGGGGGGTCTCTACCCTCTTGCAGCTTGTCCTGCTGCAGAGCTGTGTTACAAGGACACGGGGCTGTTCTGCCTCAGTGGTTTTACGCCAGTTTGTTCCCTGGACATCTGGGTGTGTTAAATGATGTCTCCCTGAGCAGCCAACAGGCAGTCGCTGGCAGTACAGCTCTACTTGCTCTTGGCATGCCAACCTGCAGATGTGGGGAGATCCTTCTATGAAATCTGCTGTTTTACTCACCGTGCTAGGCACATCTCCTTACTCAGCCTGGTTTGGGAACATGCAACCAATGTAAATTTTTTCTCTCCCTCCTCTCACAGCTGTTAAGACTCAGCAACCGCTCTGGACAAGTGTCCCTTGCGTCAAGCCCCAGCTCCTGTACCATGTTCCAGTCTGGCTTTGTGCCACAGGAGTATTGCCCAGCTGTGCTCCCCACTCCTGCCTACACCTACCTGCCGCCGCAGGCTGGGAGAGCAGAGGACCCACGCAGCTCCATGATGTTCCCTCCTGTCCACGTGCGCAGGTTCTACAGCCGCCCCGTCACCTTCGTGGTAGACAGGAACAGCTACCCTGACTATGCAGGGGGTCAGGTGGAGTACCACCACCTCCACAGTGCCCCCAGCCCCTACCTCCATCCCTACTGCACCTGGCACTTCCCCCCTGTGGTCCCCATCTCTCTGTACAACCCCTATGCCACCTACCATCCCTACGCTGCCTACCAGAGGTCAGACCAGTATCGAGACATGTGGCCAGAAGGCTTCACCATGAGAGGGGAGCTTCAGTGGGGGAGGCTTGGGAAGGTGTTCGGACCAAGGAAAGACCTCCCAGAATTTGTTAAGGATGATCTCCGGAGGGTTTATGGCACCTACCCATGGACTGATGTCTCCATAACCTACCGGAAAGGGGAGTTCTTGGTCAAGGGAGACCCCAAGGTGGGAGAGCAGGAATACACAGTGGAAAAAAAAGCCATCCAGAGGGCTCTGATCCCCACTGCCAGCGAGGTGGATGACAGCAGTGAAGACCGGAACCAGAAGAAGAAAAAGAAGCTGAGGCGTTGATGCTGTCGGTCACACAGTGGGCAGATGCTCCCCAGCCCTGTGGGAGCCGGCTGGCAGCTGTTCTTGGTGCAGCTGGGAAGCAGCACAAGCAACGGGTGCCTCTGCTCCTTGGGTTTTTAACTGCTCCCCGTCCTCCACAACCTTATGGCAGCTTCACCCTGCTTGATGCACGATGCCCCTGCTGCAAAGAAACCACCTGGCGCTTGTCTGTCAGATCAGCTCTTGGGTCCTGGTGTTGAAACCAATGCTTGCTTTCTGCTGGTTTGGTTGAGCGGCCGCAGCCTGGGAGGGGATTCCCAGACAGCAGCCCTTGGTGAGAAGATGGGCCTCCTCCTACCCTGCCCAAGGGAAGCTCCTGGGGGCTGGGTCCCTTCCTGGCACTCATCTGAGGAGAGCAAAACTGGATGTCCTCCAGGCTGGAGGCAGTGCAGGTCCCAGAGAGGAAAGGAGCTCTCTGGCACTCTGAAAAGGAATTGGTTGCATATCTTGTCACTGCTGTTCTGTGGCCGTGCCATCGTGCCCGCTCACAGTGTGGTGCCTGTACGCAGCACTTCCCTACGCACTGGCAGAAGGTCTTGGTGTCCTGATCCTCCTACACTTGTATCCTGGTGCTCATTTCTCCTGGCCACGTCTCCTGAAATTGCTGCCGGAGGCTCTGCCCCAGCTCTGGCTGGAGGTGCTGGCTCACCGGTGGGGATCCCGGAGCCGTGTGAGTGGCAGCATCCCCACGGGCTGCTCTCCTGGGTCTGAGTCTGACTTGCTTGCAAACCTGTGCCTTTAAACTTGTGCCTTTTAAATGATTATAAGTAAACAATAAAAACCAAACCAAACACGAATGGTTACAGTTCTGCTTTTTAGCTACCTGACAGCAGTCCCTCCTGTGGACAGCTTGCAGCCTGTTCTGGCAGCTTTCTGTGGAGACAGCAGCTTGACCTGTGTGGCTTGCTGCCTTCAGCTGTGTGTCTCCTGCTTTGCTGGCTGGTCGCTGAGCCCCAGCCCCAACAGTAAGGTCCCCTGGAAGCCTGGTCTCTGGCTCGTGTGTCCTCCCAAGGTAACAGCTGTATTCCATGTGCTTCTTATTCTGCTTTGAACTTCTACTTTTGCAGTGTTCTCTGGGGCTGGGGAGCTCTGCAGCTGATGCTGTAACTGCAGCAGGGATGTCTTGCCCTGCAGCAGCAAGCCTTCTCCGCTGGTGGCAGGGCTCAGGACTGTCAGGCCACTTCTCCCTCTGGACAAGGGTCTGGTGCAAAATGTCTCTGCACATGCTCCATCTCCTTCTAGCTGTTTTGTCCCTGTTTGCACCCAAGCTGTGTTCCCTGCTCCCCACTTTGGGGGATGACTTCTGCCTTGGTGGGTTACTCTGCTGGCTCTGCTCGGCAGCAGCCTGCCTTGCCCTGGTTTGGCTGTAGCCTGGCAGTTTTGCTGTCAGGGACCCGCAGGCACTTCTGAGCATACGGGAGAAACTGGGGACAGGATCTGTTTTTCCTCGCCATGACCGACCATGTGGGAGGTGGGCTTCCCAATGCACAAGGGGAATGTGTCTCCTTCTCAGCATGGAGAGAGCCTGTGAGAATCCACCTGGAGAACCTTGGTGGCTCTGAATTGCTGTGAAGGAAGGAAAGGGGTTTTTTTTGTTTGTTTGCTTTTTAATTTTAATGCAATAGTTCTGTTTGCTTAAGCAATTGCCAGAATGTCTCAGCAACTATCTGGAATTCCCCTTCCCCAATCTGTTTCTTCAAAATGGGTCAGTTCTGCTGCTAGATAAAGCAGTGAGGTCTGAACCAGAAAAGCTGCATCAGAAACCTCAGACCAGGCTGCTGCTGCTCCTCAGCTGTGCTGCAAGCTGTGGTCCTTGCTGAATGGGCAAGGATTGGCCTCTGCTACTGGCTCTGGCATCTGGCCAGGCCTGCCCTGGTTACCAGTGTAGGGGAACAGCAGCAATTCCTATCCTAGCTATTGCTCTCCTTTGGCTAACCAGGGCACCTCTAGGTGCCCTCCAGCACCTCTAGGGGCGGTAAGGGGGGAGCATGGGGCTCGCCTTCTGGTGATAATCAGATGCCGCATGAATAGCCAGGCCCTGCATAACTTATCCCAAATGTCACTCTCGCAGATGTTCCTGGTGACAGTTCTGCCGTGTTGTAATGGAATACGTCCCCAAAAACTTGGCTGAAGCCTCCCAGAGGCCCACAGAGCACGGGTGGGAAGAGCCGGTTGTCTCCACAAACGCTTTCCCTGAAGTAATGCTGCTGAGCTGCCCAAATACCTGGCAGCAGCCCTGCCTGCCTGTGCTCCTGCTGCTCGCCCTGTCCTGCTGGGAGGGAGCAGGCCCAGCCCACAGCTTTTCCTGCCCTGTGCTGTTTGTCTTCTGCGAAGGTCTGTTTGGTTTCAGTGCCCGGACACTGGAGATTGCTGGGCACGCCCAGGCCCTTGTTCTGATGATGTGTACTTTTTTACAATCATTGAGAGGCAGCAACGTGTTTATTTTCCAAAGTGCCATTCCACTTCCAGACGGAGGAACCATTTTGTGGTGCCCGCCACCTCAAGCAGCTCTGAGCACGAGGTTTCCTGCGGTGGTGATACCTCACCTCCGTCTCTGCGCAGAAGCAAAGCCTTGCGCGTTCCTCGCAGGCACAGCACCCGGCAGTTCTCTTCTTGAAGCTTGGAGGCTTATTTGCTGCCCAGCTGCAGAACTGAATCCATAGGGCATTTTTGGATGCTTTAACGCCTATGGAATTCAGTTCTCAGAGCCAAGCAGCCAGTATGCGCTGGCTTCCCATTGCCCAAGGCGGCCGTGTCTCCATCTGCAAGGAGGAAAAAATAGAAAAGATCTCATGGTGCCAATGACACAGCACAGGCAGCGAGCTGACACACTTTGCAGCTGGGAGCTGCTGCGGGGAGGGGGCTCTGGCACCTCTTGCTCTGCCCCAGATGTAGCGCACGCAGCTGTGGCTTTATTTGGAAGCATTGCTCAAGTTGGCTGATTTTTTTTTTTTTTTTTTTTTTTTTTNTCCACGTGTCACCCTGTCACTTGGAAATGCTGCAGAGTTTCAGGTCAGCCCTGAGCTCTGCAGCGTGCTGGAGCTGTAGGAGAAACAGCGCTTCTTCCAGATGTGGCTGTTAGTCACAGGTGCCTTAGGAATCCCACCTATGTATCTGCCTTCCTTGTGGGCAGGGATGCCACGCATCCCTCGCTTGGAACTGCTTTTGCTCCCCTTGTGCATCCTCAAAGGGGCACAGTGGTGCTGGGGCAGCACTGCAGGAACCACTCTGCCCCCAGGCACCAGCCCCTGCCCTGCTCCTACGGAAACCAGCGTTTGTAGAAACCCCTTGAGCTGGGTCGAGCCGTCTGGTGGACGGAGATGGTTTATGCTGCAGGAGGAGCACAAGCACGGGCAGGGAACGGGAAGGTGTGGGGCAGGTGGGGACCCTGGTGGGCAGCGAACGCTGAGGTGCCGCCGACAGATGGGGGCAGAGCCGGTCCTTGGTGGGTGACGTTCATTTTCATTCCAGAGGCTGGACTGGCAGCTGAACGCACAGGAGGCAGTTTTTGGCTCGGCAGAGGCTCGACGTGGTGCTGACGGCAGCAGCACGGGGTGGCCGGGAAGGAGCACAGCTGGGAGGGGGCTGCGTGCCGGAGACGAGCCCCTGGCTCTGCCATTTCAGCCCTGGGATGGGAAATGACACACGTCTTGGAGCACTGGCAGCAATTACGGTGGGGAGGCATCCAGCAAGCGCTGTCACAAGGAGCAAGCTCTGCAGTTGCTCGGCAGCCAGCCTGGGGCTCTATTTTAATCCACCCGCAGGGGCCCGCTGTCCTGGCAGGGTGCCTCCTGCTGCCCTTGTATCGTTGTGGAGGGACCCGGCTGTGCTATTTTCAGCCTGCTGGGGCATGGCAGGGAGGTTTCAATAGCCCCAAACCCCAAGCTGAGGGCAGCAGAGTGATCTCTCTCCTCTTTGCTTCCGCTTGGAGGTGCTGCACCAGGCTGTTGGGTCCTGCTCTGGCCAGGAGGGCACGGAGCTGCCAGCCTCGGGGCTGGGTGGAGGCCAGGGGCTTTGCGCCAGCCCCTGCTGTTCAAACACGTGGACAGCCTTTGTGCTTTTCCATGCTGCAAAACCCCTCTCCAAGGCATTTCCCCCAAAGGTCTGAAGGATGCTGCCACTCAAAGCACCGGCCTTCAGCCTTTGACGGCTATGAGCAGCCACTGCTTTTTGGGAACTGAAAGATAGGAGCAAGGGAAAAGATTTCCCCACCTTCCTCTGGTTTTTCCAAGAAAGGGGAAGGGTTTGAAGCAGAGGAGCAGGAGCGGGGTCAGCCCCAACACGTCCTCCCTGCAGTGCCCTGGCAGGCGTCCCCTTCTCTTGTTGCATGGCCCCAGGGAGGTGACGGCTGCGGGGCCACACAGGATGCCTCACATATGCTCTGCTGTGTTCTGTGCCCCTGTGTGCTCGGAAGGAGCAGGGCCAGCCCCAGGCAAGCCTGTGGGTGCTGGAGCATCTCCCAAAGGCACTGGGGCAGTCTGAACTCTGCGCAACGGGAAGCGCCCAGGGGCTGCAATGCATGCTCAGCTCCAGTGGTTCCCTTTTGCTTGTGGCTGTTCCTGCAAGCAGCATCCCCCAGTGCAGCATACCCTGGGACCAGGGGCTCTCCCTGGGGCAGGGCACTGCAGGCAGCCAGGTCTGGAGTGTGCTCCCTGCTGGTTCCAGCTCCCGCAGGGCTCATCCTGCTGGGAGAGGTTGGGGTGCAAGACCCTTGTGTTGATCCCATCTGGCTGAGGGGCCTGCAGAGCAGCCCAGGTACGGGGACTGGGGAGGAGACGGGCTCCAGCATAGGAGCCAATGCTGAGACCTTCACAAGGCTGCAGAACCCAGCCCAAAATACGCCATTGAGATGAGAGATGCCAGGCAAGTGGGTGCCCAACAGGACGCTGCTGCTGTGGGGTTTTCTGCACCACTGATGCTGAGCAAATTAACTTGTGGCAGCCCCTGCTGCCCCAGTTGCTTCCTCTGCAGCAAGTGGGGAGATAGTTTCAGCCAAGAAGTAATAGCCTCGCTGAGCAGCTTGGCCCTGGCTCTTGCAGGGAGCAGAGGCAGCCTGCTGGCATGTGGCCCACGATACACTGTGCTGGGATGCGGGGCAGCAGGAGGGGATAAGGCGGTTTGGGAGGCTGCACCCAGCGCAGGACCTCAGGTACAGCTCATTGCTTTATGGGCTTGATAAAGAAGCAGCGCCCTGGCTTTGGCGTTGCCAAATAATTAGCACAGAAGCTCCTGATTAGATAGGACGTGCCCGGAGCCAGACAGCAGCGTTGTGTGGGTGTTGCACACCCACAGCGCTGGGGCGTTCATCCAGATTGCTTTGCTTTGTCTTCCCAGGAAGCCTGCAGAAGCAGTTACATGCAACCCCCCCCCCCGAAGCTAAAATAGCAGCGGGACTGCTCTGGCTTTGCAGATTGCCCAAAAAACTCCAGTTAAAACTGAAGCTTGGCTGGAGATACTCATGCCCACAGGTCTGGCATCACCTTCCCCACAGCCCAGGCTGGGAGCAAGTGCCCTGACCAGCCGCAAGACCTCCGTGCATCCCCTCTGCTTGCTGGCAGCCGCAGCTGGGCTTTGGCTCCCTGGAAGAGCAGCGTGGGGAGCAGCCCTTGCCCGGCCAGACCGACACCCGCGGCTCCAGCACAGCCTCCCCCATGGCAGCATGACCCCAGCACTCACCGGCAGCTCCCAGCTCTGTCTCTCTGGCGGCAGGACTGCGAGCCCTGCGGCCAGAGGCACCGTTAAATATTGCAGCTGACTTACTCACTTCTCTTCCTGGACGGCAGCGTGCGGGGTTCCCACCCACTTCTTTCACCTTTGGTTTCCAGGCTTTCTGAGAAAAGGGGAAGCCGTGGGAGGGAGAGACCGGCATCCCCGTGCCAGAGAGGCAGCCTTGGGGAGGACGTGACCCCCAGGAGCCTCCGATGCCTGGGGAAAGGGTGGATGTGGGAGTGGGGACTGCTGCGCCGGGAAGCCTTGGGCACAGCTGGGAGCCCCCAGTGCTGTGGGGCGAGGGGCTCCTCCTCTGGCCAAGTGCTGCCTCCCCAGCGGGGCTCAGGGGATGCTCAGCCTCTGCCTTTGGGGGCAAGAAATCCCTTCTGGGACTCGGAAGTGCCCTGGCATCACCCAGCCACCTCCTCCCTTGCCACTCCCTGAGCAGGGTCAGTGCTGGGACTGGCACCCACATCACCCACACCTGTGGCAAGCAGTGCCTGGCCTCAGCCTGCAGAGTCCTGAGCAGGTGTCTGCGTGGGGCACGGATGCACCTTTTAACCCAGCAGCATCCCCTCGGTTTCGCCTGGGACACCTACAGCCCTGCGGACGGGCAGAGACCCTGCAGCTACTGCCAGCTCTGGCAGGGCGAGCACACGGGCCTGCTGGGACATCTTCTCTGCAAGGTCACGTTGGCCGGTTGCTCGATCCTGTTCCCCGATCACACGGCCATTGTTCTGCCCAGAAATGACGTCACGTCCCCCCGGGGTTCCCCTCTGCCGTTGGAAGTCAGAGTGGGGCCCTGGCTGAGGCTGCAGGGCGAAGCCAGCGCTCTGTTTCCTTGTGCATCAACGGGCAAATAAATTGACAGGGGGAGAAGGTCATGCGGGACCAGGGCATGCCCCAATGATCCTCTCTGCTCAGGCTGTGGAGCTGCCCACGTGCTCAGCTAACACTTGCCGAGTGTTTTGGCCTTCTGGGGGCTGTGTTTCGTGGCAGGAAGCACCCGGAAGGCTGCGCGGCCGAGATTACCAAGCCACTGGTAGCCAGGCTCCAGTGGGCTTATCAGTGCCTGAGGTGCTCCGAGATTGGGATGGAGTGCAGGAATTTACCCACGTGGGTCCCTAACATGGGGGCATCCTCAGCTTGGGGACACGCACCTACAGACGGGGTTGGCTGCGTGCCCCAGCTCTGTGTTGCCGTGGGGAGGGCTGGGTGGGAGCCTCAGCATGTGGGTCGGTGAACTGCAGCTCCTCTGCTTTCCCAGCCCTTGGAATGAAGGATGGCGTGAGCTGGGAGCAGCCTGGGCTCAGCAGGTGCTCTGCAACTTTTGCAGACACGGTTGGACCCTGCACGGCACAAGGCTCACGTTGCAGCCTGCTGGGCTCAGCTCTCCTCTCCCTGGTGAGCAACTTCTGTCCCACGTCAGGTTTTTGCATCCTTTCAGGCCTCTGGCCACACGGGTAGAAACTGGGAGATGTTCCTTGAACCTCCAGGAGTGCTCATGGAGGTGGGGGGCACACAGGGCTCTGGCTGGAGCAAACAAGCCGTTCCCTTACCAGGGGAAGCACGGTCAGGGGGAAGGGAGTTTCTTGGGCTGCTTTTTCCCCTCCAGGTTCCTGTTTCCCCTCCAGCCCTGCCCCACGCCTGCCGGGAGCACTCCCTGCTGGGAAAGGTTGATGAGCCCCAGGCTGGTGTTTCCCCCAGGTTTAAAACCCCCAAATGGGCAAAGCCGTGTTCTTGCTTGAAAAGAGCCTCGCCAGGGTCGGGAGCTTCGCGTGGCCGGAGCAGGATGGGTACCAGGAGGGGTCCAGGTCTGGGACACATCCACTGCCGGAGCCCCGCGCACGGGCTCCCAGCTCCCGCACCTCCCTCTAGCGGCAAAACCCCACGAGGAGGGGAGCACGGCACCCCGCCTGCAGCCCTGCACCCTGCTCGGGGCACGCCGCGGTCCCGTCCAGCTCCGCGCCCCTGCCAGCGCCGCACGGGGCTGCGGGGTGCAAGCGCTCGGAGGCGCCGAGCCGCGGGTCCCAGATCCGGGAATCGGTGCGGCACCAATCCCGGAAATCCAGCGGGGATCCACCCACTGTTTATGGAGGAAAGTGCAATGAATCACCCGTGCGTGGAAGGAAAACACGAGCGTGGGGGACTTGCAACCTTTCCGGGCAAGCCTGCTGCAGGAGTGGGGCGTGGAGGGAGCAGACCCCGCTCAGCGTCCTGCGAAGTGTCTGACCCCGGCCCCGCCACCCCGCTCCCCGCAGGACAGCCCCGCAAGCTGCGTGCAGGCAGAAGTCCCAGCTGGCAGTAGGGAGGTGACCCGTGGAAACAAATGCTTTTCTCTGAACGAGGGTTTGTTGGAGAAAGGACCACGCTGCTGCAGCTGCCCACGCACAGGGGCGCAGAGCCCTGGGGATGCCCTGTGGTGCTCTGCCTGGCCTCCAGAAGGACGCGGGGTGGTGGGGCCCTCTGATGTCTCTGGTACCCCGCAGCGCTGGGCAGATGCTCAAGCAGCAAAGCAGCCTTCAGCGTGCCAGCACAGCAGGTGAGGGGAGCTCCTTCCACCTGCAGCAAACAGGTGAGAAGAAGTTCATGTGCCCACAAAGAGCCATGCTAGCCTCCAGCCACCACAGCTGGAGGGACAACAGGGATATGTCCCTAAAATGGGTGCTGAGGGCTGTGGCGAGGGGAGGTGATACCGGGCTCCGTCAGCAGCTGGAGGGCGATGGGGATGGGGTCTGGACCTTGTCTGGGGCCGCCACTGGGAGATGGAAGAGCAGATGGTGGGCACCTGCTGCCAGCAGGTAAATGCCACCACAGGCAGCCCCAGCAGCTTGTGGCTGCATCCCTGCTGTGCCCTGGGAAAGCTGCTTCCTCCCAGGGCTGTGCCTGGGGCCTTCAGAAAGCCTCCAGGAGCAGAAGTTGGAAGTAAGGGGGAAGTAGGGGGAAAAGAGCCTCAAAGGCTGGCTGAGGCCCCACGTGGGGTGGTGAAGGGCCCGACACCGTGTGGAGTTTGCAGCTGTGCATTCCCTGGGGTCAGTGAGGCCGTAATTACCAAGGAGAGCGGGAGCTGGGACAGCAGGAAGGGATGGAGAAGAGAGCTCCAGGACAGCCCTAGTGCGGGATGTGGGTTCCTGAAAGCCCCAAAATGGGGAAAAAGGCACCGTGGAGCTCAGGGTGCCCAGGCAGGGACCCACTGCCCCTGCTCTGAGGGTGGCTTCAGAGGCACCCGGCTGCACGTGTGGCTCTAAGGGGACACGGGAAACACGGCCGGGAGCGAGCACTAGGGGGCTGCACACTCCCGCTGCTGCTGCCGGAGGTGGCTCCGATCCGTACTGCAGTCGGTGACCCGATGAGGAAAACAGTGTAACCTTGGAAAATGAGCGCTCACCCACTGCATGGCCCAGATGGTGATTTTTTTTTTTTTTTTTTTTTTTTTTTTTTGGGTCCTGCCTCATCCCTCCTTGTAATAATAACCGGGTTGGCCAGGAGAGTGGGAAATATCAATGGCTCTGACTCCAGAAGCGTGGTGTATATTGGGCGTGGGGAAAGCTGCAGGAACGCCTTGGGATGAGAGGACGTGTGCAGGTATTGCCAGGTGCACTGATACAGCAAAGGTGAGGGGGAAAAAGCCAGCCTGGAGCTCAGGTGAGACCCAGCCTGCTCACGATGTCCTCAGGAAGGTTCAGCAAAGCTGACGGCTCCCTCTGTGCTGGCGGGCGTTGGTGCTCCCGCAGCAGAAGCCCTGCAGCTCGACTGCTCTGTCAGCACGGGCTCAGAGAGGAGTTCAAAGGGAACCCTAAGTCAGATTTGCCGTATCTCACAGCAGCCTGGATAATCGTGTTTATTGCCTCTCTGAAAACGGAAGCTTTCCGTTTCAGTCCAGATTCAGAAGTTGTTGTCTCTGAGCTACATTTCAGGACACTGTCACGGGGCAAAGGAGGCCGATCCCTTCGGACGCTGCCTGTTGTACAGCTGTACGCTGTTGGGGCCGTGCGGGGGCACGGCGCGGAGGGCGGCACAGCTTGGGCCAGGAGGTGGGGGTGCTCCGTGGGGGTGCAGGGATGGTTTTGTCGCCCTGCACCTGGAGGACGGCAGCAGCTCGCCGAGGGCAGAGCTATGGGGAGCAGGGCAGGCTCACAGCCGCACGCCCTGTTCCTCCCGGCTGGTAGGAGGGGCAGCAGGCGCAAGCTGTGCGATGGGCTCCCGTCATCAACCCGACTGAAGCAAAGGTCAGCCTGTGGCAGCTCGGTCAAATCCAGCGTACACAGGCTGGAGCTTTTGGTGTGGAAGAGCGGAGAGATCTATGATTCCCCACACACGTGCATTTCAGTCTAAACGATCTGCGTCAGCAAAGCCTGTTCCTAGGCTCTGTGAACCCGACAGAAATGGGGGAAGGTGCAACTGCTGGGTCGGGAGACCCGAGGGGGCAGCCCCAGCGGAGGGCGATGGGCTGTGCTGTAGGGACGTGGGTGGGGCTGAGGGAACGGACCAGGGCCTTCCCTCTGCAAACTCCGCTCCGCTGCAGGAAGGAATCAAAGGGAACTCTCAGCCCAGCTGAGCGAAGTGCGAGACTGCTGCGCTGGGAGCATCTCCCTCACCTTTTTGCAGCCCGTTCTGTGGAGCTGTCAATATTTCATGCTCTGTATGACCCAATTCTACCACCTCCTGTTTCAACATAGGAAATGCTTTCCAGTTAATTATCTTGTTTACAGGAGAGTTTTATGCTGATAATTACAAGCTGGAGCCGAGTTTCCACCAGGTTCATTACCCAGGATATCCAGATAACTGAACCCAGCTCGCCTGCTGCAGACCCTGACCTTGTGCCCAGAAATGGAGTTCCTGCGAACTCAAACATCAGCGTGGGGTTTCAGAAGGTCATGCACGTTTCCCCAGGTTTATTTGGCATGGCACCAGTTGGCCTTGGATCAGGGCTTGGTGTGCGGGTCGGAACAGACTCTCTGTGCAGACAGCCAACGGTTCATCCAGCGGCAGATAAGCTACCAAGGAAAAACAGCGACGGGAGCCCAGGAGAGCTGCCCAGTCGCGCTCTGAAGCTGGAAAGAAGCAGGCTTGGCTGGAAGCAGGAGGCTGCAGTAGAGGGAGATCGAAAATACAGAGTAAAGCCGGGGACAGGGACAAACCCAGCCAGGGACAGGCTGAAAGCACGTGGCAGAGCCTGGTGAGGTCACCTGCCGTCCCCAGGAGCCTTGCAGCATGCCTGCAGGGGCCAGGGGCTGGGCAGGAGCTAGAAATGCAGCTGTCCTAGGTAAGATTCCCAGTTAGGGAAAGGAGGAAAGAGGGTGCCTACTTCCGTTGTGACCCTCCTTGTCGAGGAGATCTGGGGTCTGAAAGCTCCATCGCGGATTACAGTTGCCGGTGCTAACCATACAGCATCAGCTCCACAGCTAACTTAGGAAAAAGGTGCAAAGCACAGGGTGCTCTGAGTCTATAACCAAGTTTAAGAACTAACGCGCAGCAATAACAGTTAGTAGTGTGAGAGATCTCAGTATGAGGAACGTTGTCGATGGATGCTGTAGCAACACCTGACCTTTCTTCAGTGGAAATTGTTCTAGCCAGCCCTGAACGCTGCCCAGTTTTGTGCATTTCTGGCAGTGATTTGGCTGTGGATCCGAGAACACCCTGTGGCTCGTCTTAGCTCTGTGGTATGGGCCAGCAATACGGGAAGGCTTGCTGGAGTGCTAGACTGGGAGGGTGCAGAAAAACATGCAAGACGAGGAGCATGCTGCACTTGCTGCCCTGTGCCTGCAAGAAATTAATGTAACAGCCTGAATCTTTAGCTAGGGGGAAGTAATAATAAGAAATAATTTTTAAAAGGAAAACCTAAACATTTCCTGCCTCTGTCTGTCCCTCGCCATACACACCTTCAGTCCTGTCACCCGTTCTCTATTACTTCCTATTTTTCCCCCATATGGGCCACATGAAATGACCAATGGATGCTGAGATGGAGCTGGGCTTTGCTTCCCGTCCCCCTGCTACTGCTGTACGGGTACAGCCAAGTAATCCCAGGCAGGCCTGAAGGATGAGGAACCTCACTGCTGCCGCTCTTTAGATGGAATGGGGAGAAGCTTGAAGGCGTGACAGCTGTCAGGCAGCTTGGTAAGCCCAAAGTGCAGGCGTCAGCAGCCTGCAGGCAGCACGTAACACTCGGGGTGGTACGTGATACTGCCTGAACGCAGCTCTGGGATACCCAGCATGGAGTGCAGGCAGCTCAGTATCAGATGTACCTTAAAAGCATGATTAATGCATGTGCAATTAAAATAATTGATGGAAAAAAAATGTGCTCCAAGAATAACATCAGGCTGCCACCATGCATGGTCGCCCTCTCTGCTACTGAAGGAAAGGAAACGCAGGGGTGACGCGGTGGCGTGCTGAGCTTTGGGGACGGTGGATCTAGCGGAGCAGGGTCCTGGAAAATTCAGGCTTGGAGACGGATTTGGGAACCTGAAGTGTGAGTTGTGCCGGCGTTCATCGTGCCTGGCAGGCAGAGAGCTGCTGGTGCTGCGCCCAGGAGGAACAGCCAGCGGCGTGCGCGAGCGCTTGTCACAGACCCCTCCGGTGGGGGTCTGAACAGACCGGAACGACAGCAGGAGCTGACGAGCTCAGGACGCGGGCGGATGGCTCTGCACAGGGCACACGCCACAAGCACCGGTCGTGTAACTTGGCCGCGACCAAGAGGGCAGCGGCTGCTACATGCAGGCAAGGATCACAGGGTTACTTGTGTGTCTGCAGGAGCCAGGGGACTTTCTGAACGTCGGCGCAGAAGCCACTGTCACGTCGGTGTGAGCCTCTGTGTCTGGAGCCTCTGTGGTCAGCTTCCCCCTGGGTAACAATGAGAGGCCCCGTGGGCGAACAGTGACAGAAAATTACTGGATTCGCTGTTATTGATCTATTATGACAGCGTAATTAATAAAAGGCATGCCAATAGATGTTGGCTGAGCTGTTTCTCCACAGACTTGGCTGGGCGTCAGGGAAAAGGCAGTTCACAACACTGAAACTTGAGGGCGGAGGACTTCTGAAGAAGCGAAGGCCTTTGTCCTGCCAGGAAGCCCTCCTCCTGCGGCCTCGCTGCCCGTGCCCTTTGCTGCCCGCTTCTGCTCTTGCACTCCGTGTTCCAGGGGAATTTCACGGTCCTCTGCCACGTCAGACTTCGCACTCCGATTCCCTCGACCATAAACGAGTCACCCTGCGCCGTGCCCTTGAGGCCAGGTGCACTGAGGCAAAGCTGGACTGAACAGGCCCTGGTGAGACACAAGAACCTCAAATAACGCGATGAGGATAAACACCTCCTGTCCACGTGGAGCGACCCTGCAGCCCACGGCACCTCCCCTGCCGTTTAGGTCAGGGCTGCCCGTCGGCTGCTGGACAGCCGTGTTTTCTGACGAGTTTCATTGGAAGAGGAAGATTGAGCTGAAGACAGGCTACGGCCTCTTGCGGCTGCTGGGGCGGCCCCATGGCTGCGTACAGACGAAGGCCCACGCACCTCAGCGTGCTCATCTGGGGGTCTGCTGCTAGCGTGCCAGGGCTTCAGAAGTATTTGGCGTTTCTAGGGTGACAGTGCTGTGATTCTGCGGTGATGGATGTTTTCCTGGAAGGCCTGGCACAGGCTCAAAGTACTGATGTATTTCAACGAACGCTGAACAACTCTGAAGTTCAGCTTTGCTTTCAAGATTCTAACTGTATTTTTTTTTTTTTCTCACAGATTAGAAATGGGGCTTTGATTTCTTCCTCTTCTGCTTTTTTTTTTTTTTTTTTTTTGGCTCTTAGACAAAAGCAGATGTGCTGCTTTGGATTCAGGGCTTTCAACTCTATTTAGAAAGTCTGTGTTAAGAGAGGATAATAAAGATCACATGGCTGGGTGATGCATCTCGGATGCCCGCAGCCAGCTCGCGGTTATCATCCTCAGGGTTATCATCAACACATGGCCGCTTTACGGGCAATCCCTTTCCCTGTGGACACCCTCAAAGTGCAGTGCCCTGGGAGACCTCCTGCTTCTGCTTCAAAAGAAAAGGCATGAGTCATTCTGGATGGCAATTAAGGAACAGATGAAACGAAACTGATAGCAGACTGGTTACGTAATGCCTCCAGCAGAGCTCCAAATCTGCCTGCAGGAGCTGATCGGGTTTTTCAGATTTGTGCTTCGGCAAAGTTTCTGTTTTGTGGGTATTTAGACTGCATCATGGGAAGAACGAACAGAAATTAATATTAATAGGCTTGGATAGGGGGCAAATGAATTTCCAATTTCTTTGAAGCAAGACATTGAGGTAAGCTTCTAACTTCTGCTTAGCTTGGAGGAAGGGAATTGTAAGCAGTGAGGTGCCCACAAACTGTCAGGGAAAGCAAGGTTCCTTCTTTTTTGGGTGAAATCAGAACCTGCAAGGGTGAAAGCTGTTCTAATGGGTTTAAAAGCAGTTTGCTGTGATTACTTACTGGTCGCTATACCTGTGTGCCCAGTGGGCACTGCTGCCTATTTGGCAGCATCCTGTGGGATGTCTGATTTTCAGCACCGTGTGTGTGTGTGTGTGTGTGTACAGGTCTCCTGCTCACGAGGGGGAAAACAAGCTGGTATCACTGCAGCGGCTGCACCTTTTTTTGTATTTCCCCTGCTGTCCTCAGGGCCACGGTAGCCTGCCTTCTGCAGTAACTGTATTTCGGACACCTGCCATAAGCAGCTCATTCCAAGCCCTGGTATTATTTACGTGATTTCTCCTCCTTGCGAGGAGCACCTTCACCTTGCCACCCCTGTGCTGGCGCCAGTCCTTCCGCAGAAGCCAATTCCTGTCCCTACATTTCCTGTAAATTACCAGAGCATTTCGTGTCTGACTGCTTGTGTTGTCTGCTGTAACTCCCCCCAGGTCTACCACAGTTTGGAGGGCTGAAGTGCTACGCTGAAGCCTACAGGAAATATTTGCACCCATTTCTGTACGCCTTCAACATGACACGGAAAAAATATTTCTGGCGCTCTTTGTTGGTAGCGCCGGGCACGGAATTGCCCTTCAGCACCGCATTACACAGCAACTCCGGCCCACACCGGACGCGCCCGTGAGGGGCCGTGACCAGGCCCCGCCTCGCGCTCACGCCGGGGCCTGGGCCCGCCCCCTCCCCGGGCGTCCACCAATCAGAGCCGGGCATCGGGGAGAGGCGGTGAGTGGCACGAGAGCAGAGCGCCGAGCAGCCGCTTCTCCTTTCGGCGCGGAAGGGTGCTCCCGCCTCCCGCGCTCGTTGCAGCCAATCGCGACCACGCCTCGTCTCTCTGTCCCGCCCACGAAGGAAAGAAACCAATGCGAGGTGCAATCCCTTCAGGCGCTCAGCCAATCAGCGAGCGAGCCTAGCACCCATCGNGGGGCCGTGACCAGGCCCCGCCTCGCGCTCACGCCGGGGCCTGGGCCCGCCCCCTCCCCGGGCGTCCACCAATCAGAGCCGGGCATCGGGGAGAGGCGGTGAGTGGCACGAGAGCAGAGCGCCGAGCAGCCGCTTCTCCTTTCGGCGCGGAAGGGTGCTCCCGCCTCCCGCGCTCGTTGCAGCCAATCGCGACCACGCCTCGTCTCTCTGTCCCGCCCACGAAGGAAAGAAACCAATGCGAGGTGCAATCCCTTCAGGCGCTCAGCCAATCAGCGAGCGAGCCTAGCACCCATCGCGGCCGCCTCACGCCGCGGCTCTGGGAGG
>VXAV01011733.1:52955-85693 GCA_013399715.1 Alectura lathami
CGGTGCTGCCCCGCGGGCTGTGGGGGTCCCGCCGCCCCGCTCGGCACCCGTGAGGCCACGGCTGCAGCGCCGGGTCCGGTTCTGGGCTGCCTGGGGCGAGGGAGACGTGAACGCAGCGGAGGGAGTCCGAGGAAAGGTCACCGAGGGGGTGAAGGGACCGGAGCACTTCACCTGTCAGGCGAGGCTGGGAGCTCTGAGTGCTCAGGCTGAAGAGAAGGTTCAGGGGGATCTTATCGATGGGTAGATACCTGAAGGGGGCCTGCGAAGAGGATGGGGCCAGGCTCAAGAGGCAGTGGGCACAAACCGGACCTCAGGAAGCACTTAGAGGGGCAGGGGCTGATCTCCACCCTTCAGCGACAGGACCAGAGGGAACAGCATGGGCATCCGTCAGGGGAGGGTCAGGCTGGGGGTTGGGAAAAGGTTCTGCACCAGAGGATGGTGGGCATGGAACAGGCTCCCCAGGGCGGTGGGCACGGCCTCAAGCTGCCAAAGTGTTTGGACACCGCTCTGAGACGTGTGGAGCCAGGAGCTGAACTCGATGGTCCTGGTGGGTGTTCTGCTTGGGATGTTCTGTGATTCTTCTCCGCTGTGCGGGTGGCTGAGCGCTGGCTCAGGTTGCTCAGAGGTTGTGGAGTTTCCCTCCTTGGAAAGTTTCAAAAGCTGCCAGGCCCTGCCTGAGCAGGGAATGACCCAGTGACCCCAGAGGTCCCTTCCACCTCAGCAGTCCTGTGGACGGGCAGCCTGACAGTGGGGAAGGGAACTGAGGCCAGCACTGCCTGGCACTTCCAGCTCGTCATTCCAAGTCCCTGAGTCCTCCCATGTGTACTTGTATCTTACCTCTCACTGTCTGTAGGCTTTGGCAGCTGCGCTATAAAGAGAACATCAGCTGTTGTTGACGGAGCTCTGCAGTCCGTTCCAGTTGTGAAATGTTCTCTTGCAGAAGTACTGTTAAGGGTGCTGTAGGCTGAGGTCTCCAGTTAGTTTCGCTTTGTGCGCTGTGAAGCAAGTCATTGTTTTCTGATGCTGATAGCACCTTATTTTGTTTCTGCTGATCCTCTGTTTGGGTAACCCTGGAGGAAAGGGAGAAGCTAAAGGTTCAGTTCCTTTTCTCTTGTTACTTGCCCATGAAAGTACTGTATGTGCTTTGGTTTTTGCTGCTCATGAATATTTCAAAACAACTTTGTTCTGACAAAAAAAAGAGCATTCTGTTATGTGGCGCTCTTCTAAAAGAACATTGTGAGGTTTTGTGTGACTTTGTGTTTTTTTCCCTTTCTGTCATCAGTACAGTACTTTTCACGGAGATCTGTTTTTTTGCCCTCCCATTAGAAGAGCAGTGGGACCTGTTATGCCCCTGTTCCCAAAGGAAGTGCATGCTCTTCTCATCTCTTCATACCTGTGAAGAGCAGGATGGAAAGCCCGATGCTTTCCCCTGTTCTTCCTTGCACTGTGTCATGCGCTTGCTTTGCCCCCACACCACATTTCTTTCTTTTGCAGTTTCTGGCACGTTTCTGTGCCTGAGATGCAGCTCTTGAGGAATTCCAGATTGGGTGGACAGCTCCTATCCCTTGCACTTCCAAAAGATGGTACAACAAAGGCAAAGTAGAAAATGTTGAGGGATTAAGCACTTAAAAACCAGTGGGTCCAGGGTGGATCACTGTGCACTCCAGTCAAACTTTTATCCTGGGAGGGGGGGGAAACATTTTTTTTGTTATTGCTAGTACCCCTGGTCTCCCAGCTATGTTGCAGAAGGCTCTGTGTACCCGTGGTACAAATAGGATCATTGTTACAGAGCTCTTGCATTCAGCACAAGGATGCAGCCGAGATAGGGATGGGGCTGGGGAGGCGAAGACAGGAGCAGAGGGCTTTGAGTTTGGCTTGTCTTCAAGATTCAAGTGCAGAGAGGGAATCTGAGTGGTAACTGGAGACGAGACTTGGGCTGCCAGAAGCGGTTGGTGCTGCAGATAGTCTGAGGAGCGGTGCAGCTTCTTTGCTGGGAGACCACGAGGGTTCTGGGAAGGCCGGAGCGCTGGGTGACTGTGGAGCTGCGGGAGCTGCCCCACGTCTTGAGGTAAAGCAACAGCAGCGCATGGGTGGGAGCTTTGGTTCTTCTGTTGGACTGAACAGGGGGACCCTGTTGCTCAATGTGTGAGGGAAAAATGGGTGTATTTTGGAGGCAGGCAGCATTTGGCAAGTCTTCTGCGCTTTGGTAAGCCGGGACGGGATTTGTTTGCTGGTGTGTTGCTGTTACAGGTGGCACTTACTGAGTCACAGCATGCTCGGCCACTGCTGCTTGCTAGTGCCCCGGTGAAAGATGCATCCCTGCTTTGTGTGAAAACGCTGAAGTTGTGTTAGAAGGTGCGAGAGTTACAGCAACAAGCCTAGCAAGGTCCAGCATTCAGCCCAGGCTTGGTGAGCAGCAGGTTCTTCTGCCAGAAACCTCTAGTTCTGATGGCAGCAGCGAAGCTGCGTGCTGTTTCCTAGAACTCACTTGCACTGGAGTGAGAGCTTAAGCGTGAGCGGATGACTTTGGCATGAGCTTGCTGTTGCACCAAAGCACGTCCTCTGCTTGTTCCTGGTGAGACTGTCACAGGAAAAAGCTCCCACTTGGTAACGTGCCTTCTGTAGCCTCCTAGAAGTTGACAGCTGAGTTCTTTCAAGGCAGTTTACACTGCGCCTGCGTGGTGTGGGGTGCAAAGAGGGTTGTGGGTGGGCTGCTGAGGGACTGAGCTGGGTTCAGCAGCTCCGGAGAGCTGACCTAGGAGGCTGCAGTGCTGCAAGAGGAGAACCCTGCTCCTCCCCTTCCTGCCTGCCCTCCTCCTGGCTCTGGCCTCTTCTTGAACCAATGCAGGTTGTTAATCGAACAGCAGAACTCTTTTTGGGGGGTGCTGATTTGAATTAGCATTACTTTGTTGTTCTTAGAGTAACACAGCAGCTGCTGTGATTCTGCACTTTTAAAGGTATAAAATTTAGGGTAAGAGATACCAGCTAAGAGACCTGGTGGTGGAGATGGAGAGGTTGTTCACACCGTCGCCCCAGGTCCTGGTGGGGTCTCGCCTGCCGTGCTGGCACAGGGGAGGTCAGCCCCTCCTCAGCAGCTCAGGTCAGCCCGGGAGGGGGTTATGGGTCGCTGGGTTTTGCAAGGGGCCGTGGCTGGGAGGAGGCTGGCAGGTTGGCTCCGTTAGATAGGAGCAGAGGCTTGGAGGCAGTGGTGATGATGCTTTCTGATAGATCAGAAAAAACAAAACTCCAGGCTGAAATGAGCTGCTGGCATTAACAAATAAATAAAAAAAGAACCTGTGGAAATACATGACAGCATTTACTTTTACCAATATTTACTGTGCGGGCACTTAGGTGTTGTTCTTTTAGAAGATAATGCTTATGTTCTCTCTTCAGAAGCCAGTCTATTACAGAGTTCTTCAAACCGGTCTTAAAACAAGGTAAATACGCACATCTTCCATTAACAAAATAAAAACTAAGAGTTCTGTTTCTGTAACCTTGCGGAGCATGGTCCAGTCTGTCCAAACTGGTGCAGTGACACGATGGCTATCGCTTACCAAATAGGTCAAAATGAGCGCATGGATTTTTTTTTTCCTATAATGTAACTGAAGATTTAACTTCCTGTTAAAATGAGTATCTTTAAATAGTGATGTAATTATTGAAGTTATTTCCTCCTGTTTGAGCTAGATTGTTGTAGCAGCAGCAGCCATGGCACAAAGCGTGCTGTTTGTATTTGGTTTGAAGTGAATGGTGTGGCACTAGAAAACGCTGAGTGGTTAAGTACATTCGGTTTGGGTTGTGTATGACAGGACCAAGCAATGTGGTCCAAAAAGCCTTTTTTTTTTTTTTTTTTTTTTTCCTTCTCCCCCCCCCAGTACTGTGATTGATTCTTTACTCCTTTACTCCCTTAGACCTCGGCCGTAAAGACAGAAGTGTGCTGTGTTCCTCAGACACGGGAAATGTGAAAGATGCAGGAGCTGGACTGTCGGTGTTACGTACTGAGTGGTTTGAGAAGAAAATCTCTTCTGCAAAGAAGTTTAAAAGAAAAAAAATGCCAGACCAAACACCAAGCACCAGTCCTACATTAGGTGCCTTTCGGAGAGGAATTAAGGAGAAAAAGGGCAAAGGAAATGTACTGGAGAGCAGCGGGGTACGCAGGGCGCTGGGCTCATTGTACCCCAGAGTTGTGATTAAGAAACTCCTCATTAACACAGGGTCTCCCAGGTGTTTCCTGGCCAAGAAGGATAAAGCTGTCAAGCCAGAAGAGGGAAAAAATGAGGAGTATCTGGGCGTAACAAGGACCCCATTGTCTTGTGGGAGTAGTTGGGAACAGAACACTGATTGTATGGATCTAGAAGAGACCAGCGCAGGCTCTGACAGATGGGTTTGCTCAGAAGCTGATGCTCAGAAAGCCTGTGCGAGAAGCAGCGGCAGTGTGAGCAGCACGTCTCTGTGCCGGAGCCCGGGGCTCACCATGAAGCTGCCGTGCTCTCCGCCCGACTCCGCGCTGAGGGCAGCACTGGGAGCTCTGCACAAAGGAGGGCGGCAGGAGAAGCGCGGGGCGAAACGGTCCAAGACAAATCACATGAAGCCATTTTCGAGAGCAGGTGCATCGCATCAGGTGTGTGAAAAGGGTGATAAAGGGTGAAATCAGTGACCATTGTGCATGTGATTATTTTTTTTTTTTTAGGGCGAAATTCTATGTGCTGTTTTCAGATGTAACAACAATGCATGCTCTTTGCTCCTCTGCAGACGTTGGGTTGTGCTTGGGTGGGCTGGTTCACAGCCATCTCCCAATAAAAGAGAAATTCTGCCTTAAGAGCAGAGGAGGTGGACTGGTTTAGATGCAAGCATGCAAATGCAATGGAATTTAAATGGTAATTATTTTATAGGGAAGATGTTTTCCTAGAAATAATGTTGTGTTGTCACGTTGCAGCGTAGGGAACAGCCTGGCAAATTTTCTGCTAGTTAGAAGTTGCCAAATACCCCAGGGAGGCCGGTGGCTAGCGGCCTGCATCACTCCTGAAAGTGGGGAGACGGAGGCCAACCTGGAGGGAAGGTGTGGAATTAGGGTCAGGGGTAGAGCTCTCCCATTGGGGCTGTTCCTGCTGTGGTTTAAGTTTGTCCTGAAGCATGCTATGGTAGTTCTGGGGGGACATGGAGCTGAAGCTGGTCTGGACCCTGCATCTGGCGCAGGACATCAGCATTCTGTTTTTAAAACATGTGCAGTTAACTTTGTATCCTCTCCATCTTCGTTTTTAGGGAAATGGATCTCCTTTACGAGGAATACCACGTTCTGGTTTGAGTGAACCTACCTCAGGTAGGTGCGGTGCTAGTTGTGTGGAACTAATTAATCCTGTTCATCACTTAATGTGTTTTTAATGGCTTTTTTTTAAGTTTTCCTGTTACATGTATGTAGTTAAAATAGATTCTCTAGCTTTTGAGATGTTATCACAGTCACGCTCGAGGAAAATGAAGGTGAAGGTTACCTCACAAAGAGGATTGTTTTGGTGGTGTGATCCAGGTGATTAGGACCATTGTCATACAACTTAATGGGTTTGAACAACAGTGACAGCAGTGATGAGTAGTTCAGGAGTTAGGAGAAACAAGTGGGATTGAAGATGTTTCCAAGGAATGGTGTGAGTTTGCTCTAAAGAACAAATCTATTTCAACTCTCGGCCAGAAATTGTTATCGCTGTCAAGTCAAGGTTATTTCTGATGTATGGCGAGCTTATACGGTCACATTCCCATGGCTTGAGAGGCCAGCTTCGCCACATGTGTACTGTGTAATGTTGCCTGAGAAGGGCAGTGTTATCCTTGGGAAGGATCAAATCTCGCTCTGCTGGCGTCGCCCGCCTCACTTGATGTAATAACTGCAAGCAGAGCCATGCTCTTGCTGCTGGGCCAGTCCCGGGTGACTGTAGAACAGAAGTCACACAAATCCAAGCGGAGGATTCCTGTGTTGTGCTTCCCTGGCTGTGTGAGCCTCTCAGACTGTGCTGCCCTGAGTCCCTTCCACCTATCCTGGCGCTGGGAGGTGGCCAGCGGTGTTGTTCCTGGTCAAAAGTCTCAGTCATAGTTGTTGTACAAATGTAAATTAGCTGTTTTGGCTTCGCTTTGACGAGCAGACCGTTACCGATGTGACTCCTTTCTAAACAACACTGATGGTTTACTTCAACGTTTTTCCTAGATGACCTGTCCCAACCAAAGCAAGTGACTAACGATGACACACCATCTCCAAAGTCATTGACAGTACCCTCTGAGAAAGCTGCCTGCGTGTGGAGCAGCCAGCCTGCTCCATTGGGCTGCCTCGCGCCCAAGGTGTGCCCTGGGCTGCCCGCACAAAGGGGCTGGCCTGGGAAGAGGAAACGCGTGGCGGCGAGCGGCTGCGGTCAGCCTGCGGCAGCGAGTCCAAATGGCCCTGCCTGCAGATCCTATGCGGAAGGCAGGGATGCGTCAGTGTTAGCGTCGCTGTGCGGCAGTGCTGCGCAGCTGGCAGAGGGTGCCGCTCTGCCCAGGCATGATCCTGCTCGTTCAGGGGAATACCTCGACTCAAGCCATGAAAATGAGAGGAATAATTACTCAGTAGGTCTGCCATTGTGTTCTGCACAGTGTCCTAACGAAAATAAACAGGTTTCTGTTGTGGATACCAAAGAGAATCAACTGCAGGTGGCCCACTCGCTCTTTTTCTTGGAAGAGTCCCTTCTTTCTTCTCAGGAGGACAGCACTGTGTTGCCTTCTCTCCAGCCTGTAAACCAGACAAACACTGCCTTCGCAGAAGGTGTGAAACGGCACCTCCAGAACGCTGCCTTATCCTGCATGAGGCCAGAAGGATGTGCAGGCAGTAGAGCTGAGAGCATTCCACCCAGCAACGTTGCTTTAAAAACAGGAGAGAAGACTCCAGAAAATGCCTCCGATTCTTGTTCAATTGAAGGTTCTAGAAAACTTTCAGTCTCAGAGGAGAGTGGTGGAAGGGTTTCCTGTTTGCTGCCTTTTGAACGGGGCTGTGAGGACAAGAACAGTGTGTCTTTACGACTCACGGGAGAGGGGAAAGCTGAAAGCACCTGTACAGAGATGTCTAATGTGAATGGAAAAGCAAAAAGCAGTATTGATAACGAAGATAAGGCCTTGGAGTGCGCTCTAGATGACGACGATGACGATGATGATGATGAGCCATTTGTGCCACTGCAAGAAATCCTGTCTTCAAGTTCCAGGTTACCAACAAAAGCCCTGGAAGGAGACAGCTTGGACACCCTTTCGCAGGGCACTATGGCTCTGAATCTTCATGTAAGTGGCTAAAGAGCAAAAAGCATTGTGTCAGCTTTGTTAAATTGCCTGTTTTGGTATGACCTTTTGCACTTCCCCCTTAGAGAAAAAGGGAAGATGTCAGAAATTGTCAAAAATCTGCGTACAGTTCAGGAGCTGTCTGGTATTTTCACTGAGGTTGAATTTCATGGAAATCAAAGTACTTGAGAAAGGATTTCAAAAAGTTGAATTATTTCTGCTCACAAGGGATGGGTGAAGAAGTTTTTAATTACCAATTTACAGGGCATTATGGTGGTGAATTGCTTTATTTTTAAAAGTTAGCCTGTTTGTTCAGTAACAGCGTGTCAGGTAAGCTGTCAGATAAGCCACCGCTTGGAGATGAGCTGGGTGTCAGTTTGTGGGAGGTGGTGAATGAATGCCATACGCATCGTTTGTTCCCTCCCTCTTTCCTTCACTTGCTGAGCTGTCATTATCAGCCCCATGTGTTTCCTTGCTTTTGCTTACCCTGCCCCACTGGATGTGGAAGAGCAAGTTGTGTTGCTTAGCTGCTGGCTGGGGTAGACCCACCACAGGTTTCTACAACAGGAAAAAAAAAAAAAAAAACACCTTGTTGCTAGCAGAACACCTGTTTAAATACTCTTCTCCCACTTGTACATCTGAGATGGTTTATTTTGCTCTCTGAACTTCTTTTTAAAAAAGCTTTTCCATCAGCAAGCGTTGACCAGCCGTAATTACTTTCTGTCCTGACCATGAACTATGCAGCACGTTGCAGTTCAGGCTGCTGGGGCTACGTGCACCTTCCACAGTTGTAGCCAACACGTCTGTGTGATGAGTGGTTCAGAGTGATAACCAGGTGCAGCCCAGACCCCGCGTTGTGGAACATGTGTGACCGCATCGCTGGGCCTTTCCTGTTCCTGTGTGATCAGTGACCAACAAAAACAAAACAATTAACAACAGTCCCCAGGTTTCCATGTCCAGGGTTTTTGCATGTACTGACATTCTTATCTCCTTTTCTAAGAAGGAGCATGTGTGCAAGTAGGAATGTGCTCTTGATTTCTCTGTTCATTTTGGGCATGTTAACTGGATGTAAAATAAGGTGAGAGGACTTCCACATTCCCACAGAATTTCCCCACAAAGATGCATGCTGCCTGCTGCATTAGAAGGAGGTCTGAAGCTTTGTTTTGTCTGATGGCTTGGGAGCTGATACACAGAGACTGATGTTTTGTGCTGGGGAGGAAACGGTGGCAGTGACAGCTGTACTGAGCCATGTTAGGATTTTCTCAGGCACAGGAGTGGGGATTCCCAGTGGGCAGCAATGAGGCTGTGCAGCAAAAAGCTTCTGGTGCTAATGCTGTTCATGAAGGTCAGCTGGAGGCTGGCCCCAGGGAGAGAAGCAGAGACTTGCTCTGCTCTTGGATCTGTTGTGAAGCACAATTATTTTTAATCACTGAGAGAGATCTGGCCATTGCAGAAAATTGTGGAGGAGTTAAAACACCCAACTGTTAGCTGTCTGGCTTTTCAGGGTCTCGTTTGAAATTTTTCCTTCAGGTGAAATACCTTTTGAAGTTGGAGGAGGCAAATGTTTTGATCGTATTTGTCTCATGCTGAATCAATCAATAGTCTGTGATACTTAAAAAATGCCTTATTTTTTCCTTTACAGCTTTCTAAGCCTCCTGTTGTCACCCAGGTGTCGTATGTGAACAGCTTAGAACACCTCTTGAAGGAGAAAGAGCAATCTAAAAGGTTTGGTTTTTAAAGCTGCTTTGAAAGGTCTGGTGTGGAGATGTGGGTGCTCAGATTTACCTTGTCTCCCAAACATGGTGGAGTTTGGGCAGCAGCCACCCAAGCTTTGCCTGCTGCCATCACTACAGGTCAATAGGGAGTGGGCATAACCCTGGGAGCTGAAGGGCAGCTCCCTGCCAGCAGTGACCAGTGATCTGTGGCACCTGGCTGCCCCCTGGGAGCTGGACTGGGCTTACTGATGCCTCCCCTGAGTAGGGAACGCTCCTGTAACTGATGCTGTTTAACAAATGAAATACTGGCGTGAAGCCCTGAAAAATTTCTAGAAGACTGGAGATGTCGCACACTTGCAAACATTCTGTCAGAGCTGGCTGAGTGTATCTGAGACAAACCAGTGGCTGGGCGTGCTGCTGGGAAACACAAACTTCGGAATGGCAAGGTGCTTGGTTTTCTGCACAGATAAAATCTCCTCCATGCTTTTGCCCTGCCTCGTGGGCTCCTGACAGCTGCTCTCAGGAGCCTGAGTTCTGTGTTCCAGTTGTGTAGATGCCAACTGGTGGTGTGTTCTGCTGTCGCTGTTCTTTCAGACTGGATGAGCTTGAAAGGCTGTTGCAGGAAGGCATACAAGGGAAGGACACGGATTCTTCGGATGGAGAGGATGAGAATGCCATGGAGCACGAAGACCTCTCCGAAGAGCACAGGTCCTTCTTGTCCCACAACCAATTAAATGTGGTTCTTCACTTTTTTTTTTTTTTTTCCCCTAGCCTTTTCTCCTGATCTCCCTCTCATTCCATCAGTTGTTAGTCAAGTGTGAACTGTTTGTCTTCTTTCAGAGTTGGGTGCATTTTCTTAGGTGTTACTGTTAGATGTAACCCAACTCAACTTGCATATAAGGCTGATGTGTTCATCACCTGGAAATGACTGTCTCAAACTGCAAAGAGCCTGTCCTGCTTGAATTCCTGACAGCAGCGTTGCCTTTTGCAGGGCATTTATAAGGAGATTCTCAGTAACAGCTCATGCCATACCTGACTATCACCCTGGAGAAGATATCTTTGATTTGTCAGTCTCTGGGAAAATCTTCAATCAACATGACCTTGACTTGAGGAATTTTAATTTAATCCCTCAAAATCCTATAGAAAAACTCCTCCTTAGGTAAGAATATCCTCTTCACTGAGAATAGAGGAGACTAAAGGGGGGTATGTGGGAAATTGGATATCGTTAATCCAGCTGCTTATGCCATATGCTACTTTCTAAGGAAGATTAAAATAATTTACTACTAAATCTTAGATTTCCTGCTCTTCCAGTGGTTTCTGTACCTCACCAACTTGCACAGCCAGATAAGACTGGTGTTAATTGCTTCATTTTACCTCCAGATTATTCAAAAGAGTCCTCAGAAAATATTGAGATTATTCAAATGCTCAAACTTTTTTTATTCTCCTTTCCTGTAAAAGAATTTGTAAAGGTCATTGGACAGTGGACAGTTTAAAAAAAAAATCTTATTTACTGATCTGCCTGATTTTGGCAGCCCACCTGTGTAGACAGGTTCACAGCACAATGGAACAAACCAGTGTGTGTTTGAACCTATTACTCTCTACTAATACAAGTATTTCCAAATCACGTAGCATGGCATTCTGGAGAAAAAGATTGAGTGTTTTTACAGTTTTATCAAGAGCAGTGTTTAATTGCTATAGTATTTTGTAGCAGGTAAAAAGCATACGAACAACATCTGTTTGGTGTGTTCAGATCTGTCTGCTGCGGGTTATCTCGGGGTGGGGAAGTCCTTAATGATTTTGTGAAGCTGCTGATTCAGCCACAACTGGATTTTCCTCCCCTTTCCCCACCCCTTCTTTGCCTTACAGATCCAATGCAACACAGCAGCTCTTTTTAGCTCTTCATGGTTTCCTGAGCTGCTCGTACAGTTGCAGTGTGATTCCCACGCCAATTCTGAAGTGGCTTTTTCAGGTAAGGCCTGTACTGTTCTACAGCTGTTCCTCCTGGAAGCCAGTCATAGCATGAATAACCAACATGAACCTGTTGCATTAGGTCAGCAATTTGTTAATCAAAATCAGCTCCATTTCTGGGTCCTGCAGAGCAGCTCTGCAGTCTGAAATATTTTGTCATTAGGAGTGAAACACTGGGGCAGTGTTTCTCCACGCTTAGAGCAACTGCAAAGCTTCCCAACCCTGTCTTTGTGCATGGTATTTCTTCTGAAGATGGCACAGCAGTTGCTAGACAAGAAGATACTTCAGGATGTTAATAATGTGGGCCACACAGAAGCAACTGTTAGTTTTATTTCCTTCCACCCTAAAAAAAAAAAAAGTGCATGCAGCAGTATACAAAATTGCTATTTCTACTTGTATTGCCTTAAAAATCTGAGTTCTGCAGCATCAGACTTCTGTTTGGAAAAAGTTGACATTGCATTCATTATGGCTCAGGAAAAGTCAAGAGACCCTCTGAGGAAATGTGGCTGCCTTCCTCCTAGATGTCTGTGTTGGTATCGAAATCCCCAGGGAACGCACGTTGATCTGTTACTCACCCAAGTGCCCTTTCCTGTCCTCATTCCATTACTTACCACCAACTGCTCCTGAAATTAAAACCAAAGCTGGGCTGTCTGCAGAATCGTAGCTTGGGTCTGTTGACTGCCTTTCTGTTTCCACTAAGAGGAAAACACTTTTGTCCTTCCTCGTTCCCTCCAGCTGGGACAAAATTGCCTGCCACTCCTCTTGTGAGCTCTGGCCTTCTCTAACAAGGTGGACGTGGAAGGCAGCTCAGTTTGCTCACAGAGCACAAAACTGCAGCACCTGGGGAGGAAGAAGGGGGTTTTGCTGCCCTGGAGCAGTGCTCCAGGAAGCATGAGGTGTGTTCAGTCACATTTCTGTAGTTAAGAACTCATTGTTTGTGTTCAGCATTGAGTATGTTCAGCTTACCCATGGCTGGAAGAGGCTGCAGTCAGCTCTCAGTCGCCCTCACGTAAGGAGTTCGGTTTGATCACAGATACTGACAGGTTCCAAAGGGGTGGCTGAGCCTTCCATTGAGTCCTCAGAACCTTCGTATGGAACAGATTCAGCATGTGGTTGTAGCATTGTGATACTGCAAGTAATGACTTCTAAAGTAGTCACAGAATGTGTGCACTGCTTGCAATAATCCATAATCAAATCTATCCTCCCTGGTGTGTGTTGTGTAAAGGGGCTGGGTTTTTTTTTTTTGTCGTTGTTTCTGTTTTTTTTTATTTTAGTAAAGTGTTTTTATTTAAAGAATAAAGCTGTCATCATGCAGCTTGGTATTTGACATGCACCATTCTTTTCCTCCACAGATGATGTCTATTCATCCTAGCTATTGCGTCTCCACCCAGATTTTAAACAAATTGATAGAAATAACACTAAAAAATGGTGAGTATTTGAGGGATGGAGAACTGACCAACTGAACGAAGGCATTTCCCTTCCATTAAGCGTGGGAAGGGAAGAAGCACTGGCCCTGTTCTGTGCTTCTGACATGAATTCAGGCTATTCTGGGACTTCTGTAAAGAGCAAATGCTGGGAGCCGCTCCTTGCGGACCATGTGCAAGCTGTACCCCAGGCTGTGGCCCTGGCTCCTTCTGTCAGAGCTGTGCAACCCCATAGAGAGCCTTCTAAATTCACTCCTGTCCTTTCACAAATGCAGTTGTGGGGTAGCCCAGTCTGCTCAAAGGTTTGCTCTCCTTGCCATCCTTCACTGTAGAAGATCTCATAACTTGCAGTCCCAGAGATGGCTGTCACGTGGTCATACCCAGTACGCAGCACTGCACTGTTTGCTTTCCATATAAATGGCAGAAGTGAAAAGAACTGTACATGTGCACAGAAATACTTTCCGGAGACTGCTTCAGCCTGTGCTGTTTCTTATTTCTTGTGCGTTTTGCCTCCCTTCATCTGTACTCTAAGAAATTCTCGAGTACCAGCTCCTTCGTCTGTTCTGCCTTCATTCAGACCCGCCGAAGTCACTGCTTCAGTTAGGCCTGTCATGTAATGTCATCAGAGTAATCAAGTGCTTGGTCAGGTCTATTGAAATTGCTCTACAAGTTTTGAATCTTGCTTGAAACAGGACTTGTTTGACATGAGGGGAAGTGCAGCCTCCTTTACTTCTCACTTGGTTCTTCTGGAAAGAGCAGCTCAACCTGATCAATGAACGTTCAAGGGGTTAAGGCTGGGGGAGTCTCAGCAGATCTCTGGCCTGCGTGTCTCCCTTGAAACAGGATACAGTCACCTACACTTGGTCCTGAAAAGTTTGTCAAACTACAAAATTGCCTGCTGTGGAGTCTCCAGAATGTTCTGGGATGTTCTGTTCCATTGCTTAACTAAGGGGATGCTTCTTCTTTGTTGTTAACTGAACTGAACATTGAGATCTGAAACTGCAGTGTCTTAGTGTTGGATTATATTGGTGGATTTTTTTCTTGAAGAAATAGCTCTAAGACAAAGTTGACCCAGCTTAAAATTCTGGTGACTTCTCACTGCTAGGAACAGGCAGCACCGAGTCCGATGTCACCCCATTAGCTCAGCGTCCTGCAGAGAACCCTTTGTACAGTGTGCAGGCATTCAGATGAGGCGTGGTACAGATCAGCTCATTTTGAGCATGGTTGCTCACCGATGTTGGTGATTTCCTTGTGTTTAGTGCTTCTGTTCCAGAAACCTTGCCTATTTTTAAAATTCCCAGCCCCATTATGATAACACTGTCTTGCTTCTGCCTACACAGAGCAGTCATTTGTGTGTTCTTAAAAGTAAACCTTGCCTCCTTGCTTATTCTACTGTGTGATGAGGGACAGCTGTGAGAGAGCACAGGTGGGATTTCAGTAATTCACCTGGTGGATGGCCGAGATGTTTCAGTGTGAAACACTGCGTGAGGCCTTCCGCACCCTGCCACGGTCTGAAGGTAGCAGCAACTCTTCTGAGATTAGAGCTGGTGGAATTAATGCAAGCTTCTGAGCACGCTTGCTTCCCTGAAAAATAACTGATGCAAATAAGTGAACCTCAACTAATGCATTCCCTGTCTTTTACTTGTAGCAGCCATCAGTGATGAACAGGCTAAGCCATGGATACCTTCCCTAGCTGATGTGTCAACTGTTCTTGTCAATATGGGTGTCACATTTAGATCTCTCTTTCCATTGCAACATCTTCAGCCCAACTTTAATGAGTGTGATATTTTGTAAGTGTTTTCATTTTGTTATCTATTGCTTAGATCCTATCTATTGCTTAGAATGTAGAACCAGATTTCCCTTGATTTTCCCCTCTTCCATCGAGCCGTACTGTTCTTTAAGTTCAAAACTTTGGTCTTCATAGAGTAAGATGGAAAATGAAAGTGTCTGCCAGGTAAGGCTTCCTGTTGTTGTTTGTCTTACAACTTCCTAAGGGGGATGGACAAGAGCTTTAGCGTAGCTGGAACTAATCAGTTACAAGCTTAGGATGTGTGTGCTCTGTAGCTGAGTGTAGTTGTCATCTGAAGGTGCCTGAAACATGCAGGATTTTCCCTTTGCTTTGCTATGGATAAGCCTTTGTGGGCTGTTACATTGCTGATGGCTCAAATGAGTGTCTCTTTTGTTAGAAGTCAGATGCAAGGAACAGTGAGTAGAGAGCAGCCAAGAGGAGTTATCACCCCTGCCAGTCCAGCCATCTGCAGTCTACCAGAAAGCAATCTAATTAATGTGATCAAGGTGAGAAAACTCCAGTTAGTGTGCAAAAATTCTTTTATAATTTATTCTTTTGGGATTTTTTTAGGGAAAACCCTGGTGCCCTGGGCATGTTTTTTGAGTAGATGCTGTGCTTTCATGTTTTGCATTCAGCACAGGCTACTGCAGGCTTGATGCAAACTGAAGTGTTTCCTTTCTCCATCTCAGGGGTATGTAGTCAGCCCCTGGGCACAGAGGGTGAAGGGATGGGAACTGAGGGAGGGCAAGTGTGCTGCCTCTTCTGTGGAAGTGAGCTGTTAGAGTTCGTCCTGGGAGGCTGTAGGCTGGTCACACTTCACAGGCTGCTCTGGGATTAAAAGTTTTATGAAATAATTGACTTGGCAACTGCCCTTGGAGCATCCCATTACAGACAGAACACATCTCTTGATTCGTTTGTGTTATCACTTACACACACATTCCATGTTGTGAGTAACCCGGGGAGATGTCAGTGCAGCAGCATTACAAGAACAATTTGTTGCTTGAAGTGCATTTTCGTGTGAGGATGGAAAAGTTCTCATCACACTTCAGTAGAAGCGAAACCATTTTCAGATCTTAATGCTTTTCATTTCTTTTAAAGTTTTTAGACCTGTGTACAACAGTGGTTCAAGATGGATATACAGATCAAGAAATATTACTGCTGCTTCTGTTGCTATTTAAAATAAGCTTGGAAAAACAGCTAAAGCATGTTCCTCTGATAGATTTTCAGTGCCTTTTCACAAAGCTTCTGATGAGTATAAAAGACTGGGATACAAAGGTAATGTCGTAGTTCATTTTCTAGAGTTAGACTTATGAAACTGCAACTTAATTTTCAAGGAAGTTGTTTTGAAGTTTTCTTTTTTTCCCCTGACATGGCAGCAGAGTATCACTTGAAAATGTAATGCGCACAAACGCAGAGCATTTCCTCTTTGTGAGGTTTGGGAGTGGCTGGGCATGCTGGGGGGTGTTTGCCCAGTGGCATTGTCTGCCCGTCCCCTTCTGCAAGGGGACTGTGGTACTGAACTTGCAGCGGTTTTGGTAAATGCTGAGTGTATTTCAATGGCTGTTTGACAGAGTGAAGCAAGTGGTTGCACGAAGCTTCTCAAACATCAGGAAAAGCAACCTGATCCCGGCTAGCCTCCTGTCACACAGTATTTAGCCACCTTGCCTACTGGTGCAATGCTGAAGTACCCCTTACTGGTCCAACTCCTTTTAACAGCTGTGCCGTGTGTTTTCTGTGGGAGCAGATGTGTACTTCTTGGCAAATAAAATCCCCAAGTTACTGAATGGAATTTTAAAATACACTGTTTTTCTTCTTTTAAAGATGCCTGAGCTCTGCCTGGCACTGAGTGACCTCTGCAGTCTGCACCACAACCTGCTGTGGCTGGTGCAGATGGTCCCCAGCTGGATCATGCGTGGCCGGTAAGGACACCAGCAGCTGGTCTGTCCGCACAGCCTGGAGCGTGATCGGTGCAGGAGGGGTTATGGTGGGGGTGTAACACCCCCCCCTGAAATGGGTATTTGGGTTTTCTTGTATGTTACAGATGTTTGTGCAGTTTCTATTGTGTAATACTGCTTCTTGATCAACTTTGCTGTGAAAAAGTGTTACTTTACATTTATGCATGGTTCTCTTTGCTAGTTTAATAGCATTCAGTAAACTGAACAGTTGTGGGCAGGTTTCTGTCTAGGAAGGCCGTGCATAGCCTCACTCCGCTTTGTGGAAACCTGAATTTAAGACGTTATCTGGGAAATAAATTTATACAATCCAACACTTGTCTTTCAGGGAAGTAAGAAGACACCTTAGCCTGGTAATAATTGGGAAGCTTCTTAATAAAAAACATATAAGAATACCTGATGACAGTGACAAGCAGGTACTGCATGTGTGTGATTCCAAGCTTAGAAAGCTTTGTGTTTGAATGTACTTCGTTTAATGCTGTAAGCCTATTTTCCTGTTTAAGAATGACCAAACACTGATTTTTAGCTTAGATTAGCATTAGAAGCACTTTTGCATGTATGTAGGCCGTATGATCTCCAGTTTGTACATGCAGCTTTACTTTTGTGCCCAAACATTGGTTTTGGGTGTTGGAAGGAAGCCTGTGCTTCCTTCAGCCTTCCTCTCACGCTTCTGTGGGGTCACTTCTTGTTCTTGGGGTTGATCCACTGCTGAGGCAGCGTACAGATACTTTGGTGTGTGAGCAGCCAAGAATTGACAAAGCTCAGGGACCTCTGTTTTAAATAAAAGCCCCTTTTATAGATGTCCTTGTCACAGTGGACAGATAACTATGGTAGTGGCACTGTTTCAGATTTTCCATTGCCAGTGAAACACTCCTGTTTGTAAATGCCTGTTTCTGCAGATGTCCCTTCTGCTTCACTACCTGGTGTACATGAAACCTTCTAACCTGCTGGAGAAGATGAGAAAAGGTGAGCAGCAGAATGTCAGTGAAGACCACGTTCATACAGAACTGGAGCAGGAGGTACGTAGCTGGCAGTACTTCCTTTATTTTTCTTTTTATACATCTCCTACAAATTTGAAAATGAATCTTCTCTTGCAAACCAATTTGTAAAAACTTCCACTCATCTGGAAGTTCAGTGTTGATTTGCTTATTGGAGTCTGCCGTGGAATCTCCTAGCAAGTATTTTGATCTGATTGTACTGGGTGTGTGTTATTTGAAATTATTTGAGTAAGAAAAAACTCTGTAGCCATACCTGTCCATTTACTTGGCTGTTGGAGGGTGCCAGTGAAGTCATAACACTGCATCATTAAAGATGAAGCTGCATCTGAAGGTAGTGCTCTGACTGCTAAAGCTCTGCTGATTTCTCTGCAGGTATACTACCTGATCTACATCCTCCTTCATCTGGTCAGTGAAGCTAGTTTCTTTGACACTGTAAACTCCAGTCAAAGGGTGAGTAACTTCAGTGCCTAGGTCTTGAGATTTTTGAGACCAGTTGTCATGTACTTTTGGACTGTTTTGAGAGAAGCTTCTGTTCTGAGGCAAAGTGAATGCAGAAGAGCTTTCCTCTGCAGTGCATGCAGAGTGGAAGTTACATAAAAACGTGAGGCTGTGGATCAGCAGATGTTACATTACCTTGCACAGTGTAACTGGAGATTATTTCAGAGCCTCAGAGCTCCAGTGAACCTGAGAACTTCAGTGAAGCTGAAATATTTTGATCTTGACCTGTGGATGTGAGGCTGCTCCTCCTGTCTGCAGAGGGCCTCAGCCACTCGTACTTCCTGGTCAGGCAGGCTGCAGCAGGCACCACTACAACATCACCTCCCCGTGTCCTCTCTTTAATTCTAACCCGTAAGCTCTTAGTGAGGTCCTCGTCCATCCCCGGGCAGAGCTCCATGCGCTCAAGCTGTTTTCTCTTGTACAGGGCACCATGCCCTGCTCATCTTCCCTAAAGAGCCCAGGGGCTGAAGGGCTTCAGTTTCCTACTCAGCTGCAAACAGGTGATCACAGGCTGTAGTGTGAAGCCAGACCATCTTTGGAAAACAGTTACACTGTGGTGATCTGGTTAGAGTTGTTCTTCATAACTGCCTCCCTGGAGCTTTTATGGGGAATCTGATTTCAATTAAAAAAAAAAAAAAAACCACTAAAAACCTGCAGCCATATGCTCAAAACCAGCAGTGTCTCTGAATCTCTTTGAAGGAAGAGGCTGCTATTTGCTGACATGGTAGCCATCAAGTAGAAAGTGGTGTGGGTGAATGTTGAGTGGGCCAGGCTTGGTATGAGCTCAGCCTTACTCAGCTGTAGCCACCTTTTGGTTGGATGGGGGGAGCTGTCATTGAGGCACCAGCAAACGTCCACAAGTAGGATTTCAGCAGGGGATTAAGCGCAGGAATTTTATCGTGAAATTCACAAAAACACCAAGGATCTTGGGAGCTGCTGTTGGGAGATCAGGAAGCTGCTGAACTGCTGTTGAAGCCATCAGCAGTTTAGGGAGAAATGAAAGGATCAATGCATAAACCCTGGGTATGTTTTACCTGCTCAGCCAGTTCTTACAGGCTGCAAAAGGAAATTACCTGAATCATCATTACTGAACAGGTTATTTTTAGCTGTTGTGGCTTCAGAACCTTTTTCATCAGTGAAAGACCTGGACGGGATTGTTCTTGCTGCTTTGGGAACAGAAAGGACTCGTAAATCAGCTGGTGGGAACCTGAAAACTCGTGATGTATAGCTGCGCTCTGATAGAACTTGGAAGCTACTTTTTAAAGCTCTTGGAACAGGATTACCGTCTGCACATCAACAGCTGACAGAGGATCTTATGGCCTTCTCTTTCTTTCTCTCTCTTCCTTCATATTTTAGAGAGAACTTCAGAGTAGGATATATAACTTTTACATTGAAATCATACTTTCGTTTCAGCATGGAACATTTAAATAGCTGTTCACTTTTGTTTCTGTTTAGCAACACTTACTGAAGCTCTGTGGTGCCTTAGATAAGCACATCAAATGTGATATTAGGGAAGATGCGAGGCTGTTTTATCGAACTAAGGTAAGACACTGTTCTTCTCGTTGTTCATTTGGTCTTTTTTAGCGTTGTTCCCTCATCCCAACCCTGGAAGTTCTGGGACTTCCTCGTGGATTTGTTTGGCCTGGTTCCTGTCTGCATCATGGCTGTACACAAACATAGACGCAGGCCCGCTGTAACACGTTGACAGCGCTCCTGCTAACAACAGGGCACTAACCCAACTAGATGTGGGCTTGTCCTCCTTTCAGCAAGGCCTCTCAGCCCTCAGACCCACAGAGCTGCTCTCTTTCTTTCTTGTGGCAATCCCTGGTAACTGAGAGGAAGCAAGCAACCTTCTGCTAATACGGGCAGAGCCTGCACGCAGGGCAGGATATGGAGCATGGAGAAAACCAGCCTGTCTTGCATGTCTCTTTTATTTTTCCAAATAATGGCTTAGTTAACTCAGTTCTTAAAAATGCTGTGGATTTCAGCCGACGCTGTGTGTGATGTAGCATCAAGCTTGGATAATTGCCTTTCATTTGCCTTGTGTGTGGTTTGCTGATGGCAGCCCTAATTCTGTGACTTCCATGCTCTGCACGCTGTCCCAGCATGCCGAGCCTGATCCCGTCGGTGTTGAGAAGCCTTGGCTTTCTCAGCTTGAAACCAGACCCTTGCTGTTGTGTGCCTTCTGACCCTTCCAGAAGGTTTTGTTTGGTTTTTGGTTTTCGTTCAACCAGATCAGTGCAGCATGTGGGTTTCTGGAGGGCAGAGGCTGCCACTGATTCCAGACACTCAGCGTGGGAGATCACGTGTTTGTGTAGGGTGACTGACTTGGGATTCGAGTCCCAGGTTACAGGGATCTTACTGGAGCTGAGGTGATGCTCTGCCTGTTGTAGGACTGTTCCTCCCAGTAAACCTTGAGTGCTGGGTTTGTGTTTTGTAGGGTGTTGGTGATTTTAATTTTTCTTTTTTGACCAGCAGTGGCTAAACTAATCGACCTGAATTTGCAGGTGAAAGACTTGGTTGCTCGGATATATGGCAAATGGCAAGATATGATTCAGAACAGTCAGCCTGCTCAGGTACTGTACAGAAACCTTTTTACTTTTCTGTGTTAGCTTCAGTAAATCCAAGGCACCATCCCTCTCATGAAGAGCACCGTTCTCACAGCGCCTGATGTAACGCCCTGCGGCGCATTGCTCCATCCCTCTGCGGGGCCTGTCCCTGGTGGCAGCCATCAGCAGGCGCCTGGGGAAGGGCTGGAGTGGGGCAGGAATGCAGCCATGGGCTCCCTGCTGCTGGCTGCCCCTGTGGGGCTTGGAGGCTGCTCCAAGGCTCTGTGCACCCCTGTCCACAGCTGCTCTTGATTAACATCCTCCCAACAGAATCTAATCTCATGCAGTGAGTAGGGAAAACCCTTTTGTACTTCATGCATGTGCAGCAGTACATAATTTCCTGGTTGGTCTCATTAATATTTGTCTTTACGGTATCGAGCTGACCTCGGTGGAATAGGTGGCTGACTTTGATAACATCCAGGGTTCGGGTTCGGATCTCTCTCTTCCTGTGAGGGCTGTAATGGTTATTTCCTGACCTAGCCAGGTCCTCTCCTGGAATGTCAAGCTGCCGTTGAAAATAAACACATAAATTGTTCAGCTTTCCAGTAACGTAGTGTATTTCTTGCAGGAAGCTTCGTATGCTTAGTATTGATTTCAGTAATAAATGTGCAATTAAACACTTGTCTGTAAAGAACACTAATCAGTTGAAACAATGTGTAAAACAGGCATTGTAGTGTCTGAGACCTCCTGTTGCAGCGAGGGTGGGGAATCAGGTGTTAGCCATGGCTGCAGAAGTTACTTAGCAGATGGTGGAAGCTGTTAAAGATGCAGCTCTTCCAGAGCTGTTTCTCTCAGAGATACTTGGGTTTGGGGAAGTTGGCGCATGCCTCCAAATACAATTGTAGGGACTTGGAGTCTAGTGTGGTGATCTTCAGCTAAACAGTTGCTTACTCTCCTCTTTACTTACTTGGTTTGTTGTTTTTGGGTTTTGAGTTGTTTTCTATTTTGTTTTTACTCTTTAGGGAACACTGTTTGACTTCTGGAAGCCAGATCCATGAAATCTTGCCTAGTTCAGGGAAATGACAGAAAAACTCTGAAACCAGGAGATATGTAGAATGGATGGAGCTTCACCGTGAGAGTTATCGGTCACCTGGATTAGAGCTCGAGCATGATTCAGGCCAGCACCAAACCCACAGTGATCCAACTGGAATGACGTTGCTTTTGCTACAAATGCAGTACTTCTGGAAAACCGGAGTGGGTGAACGGAGAAGCGGTCACTCCTGTCACCCTGTCCGCATCGCCCAGATGTTCTGTCCTACTGGCAGCTGACGGACGTTTCCCCATTCCCAGCGTTAATCACGGGATGCTTTTGAAGCTGTGTGTGTCGGTTCCCTGGCCAGCACACCCCTGTGAGCGTTGCCTTGGGACAGCTGGGAGGGAACTGCCCCACGCTGTGAACATGAGTTTAGAGACAGTGCTAGACCTTCCCTGTCGTGAGGAGGTGGCTTGCTGCTGAGCTGGGTAACTGAGCTGCCTGCGCATTAACCCGTGGAGCAGGAGCTGCTCTGACCGTCCGGGCTGTGACCAACACGAAGTGTGGCAGTCATGGGGAAGGGGGGGCGGCCCTTTGTTCACCTGGGGAGGAGGCAGCTGGAGGGAGGCTGTGCTCAACCACTTCAAGTGGGTGCTTCTTTGCTCTGTGCTTGTCTTTTAGCAGGTAACAAAACAGAATTTCTTACGAACAGCAAAGTAGCATTTGCTGTAATGGTGATGCGTTCGCTTTAACTTCTCGTCTTCAGGTGTTAACTTATTTATGCAGTGAATGTGGCTGCACAGAAGGTGATTCTGCAAGTCCCTGTTGTGAATGAGATCTCATTCCATGAGGAGTCCTGGTGTACTGCTCTTTAAGAAACACACAGATATTTGTTACCTGGTTTCAGCGCTTTCTCTCAGTGGAGAAAATACTATTCCTAAACTACCAGGTTGATGGAGATTTGAGGAGATTTGGCCTATACGTTTAAAAATAACTGTGAAAGCTGTGTGAGGTCTGAATTCCCCCGTGTGAAGTCTGCTGCATACGGTGTGTGCTCAGAGCTCCGCGGGCTGGTTGTGCAGCAGTCAAAGGAAGATGGAATCCCCTTTTGTGCGCTTTGTGTGAGTGCCATCGCGGCATCGTGCTGTGTTTCGTCTGTAGGAGGTGTGCGTGTGAGCGTAGTTAGCGTGCTGGGTAGAATCACTAGATGGAAGACCTGGATTTTAATACTGCTACGTGTACACTTTGTAGTACTGCTTCCTTTTAATTTTTGTAGATCAACCTGTCTTGTATGGTAGACTTGCTATATCTTTACAAAAATGTAAAATAAGGCTAAAATTAAAGTTCATATGTATGTAGTATGTAAAGGAACTACTCTAGATTGGAGGCAGCTTAGAGGGAAGGTATCTTACTTGCAAATTACGTCCAGTGCTTTGTCTCATTTCAAATGTTGGTGACTGAGTCTGCAGTGCCTCTGTACCCTGCGCGGGATTCTCAGCTTGCCTTTGTCCCAACGAGTGATGGTCATGGCATGATCCAAGGAAGGAAAAAAAATCCCTTTTTTAATCCTAACATGTTGTTTAAGAATTGGATGAATCTACCTCAAAGGATATTTTTGACAATAGAACTGTTTCAGGCTAAAAACACAAGAATTGTGTGAGGGGCTGCAGGTGTGACAGTGCCATCCTTTGCTCTGCATGTCTCTCGCAGTGTGACAGCCTTCCCTCTGGCAGCGGTTACTTCCTGTGTTGGATATATTGTATGTGAGTTTATTAATGTTTAGATTTTTTTCTCACTGATGTTGTATAAACTTTTTTAAAGTACAGAATATGTTTAATTTCTGTAATGTGTATATATTTTATTACCATGTAAAGTTGATTTTGCTGTCCTGTATATTTTGGAGAAGGAAAGGGGTGAGGTTTAGATCAGCATCTTTTTTTGTATTGCAGTTCAGAGCACCCTGAAACTGCCATGGATTTTTTCTGTACAAAATAACCACTTTGATACTTACTTTTATTTAATAGACTAGTGAAAAAAATAAAATCAGACATGCTTTTCTAATTAAATGTCTGTGTACAAAATGGGCATGCATCCACTGGATCACATAAATTGGCTGCAGGTCGTGTCCTGGTCTTACTGCAGCCGTTGCAGTCCTTGTGAGCGGAGCTGATTAGCCTGCTATAAATGGGGAGAGTCTGAGTGATCCTGAGCTCTGCAATCCTGTGTTTTTGTGCTCACACCTGTGTGTACACTCTGGTGTTCCTCCTGCCTTCCCCTTTGTCTGCTCTCCTTCCATCTGTCTCCTAGCTGAGTGCTGATCCCCCGGCTGCCGAAGTCTAGATGTTGGCTGAAGTGGAGCTCCTCAGCACCCCTGCGGAGGTGCTCCCGGCGCATCCTGCAGGGTCTCAGGCACTGCTGAGCCCTGTGCCGCTCCTGGACTCCTGGAAACAAACAGCGAACCTGCCACCCTTCTGCATTGTGCTGACTCACTTGCTGGGCCCCAGCCAGGACTTGCCCGGGAAGAGGCTGTTTGCACAGTGAATGTCTTAACTGCTCCGGCTGTCTTCAGATAAGCATTTTTGCACTGAGGTTTATCTTTTGATATTATGTTGGTTGTATTAAAAGCCATGTTATCTAATTTCGCGGGCAATTAGGTGCACTTTATTGCAGTAAGCACGGAAAAAATTAAAGGCTGATTGTAAAATATACATTTGTGGCTTTGCTTTTTTTTTTTCCTCCTGTCAAGCCTCTGTATGGCTTAAAAAAAAAAAGTTTCCTTCTGAGTTGCAGCAACCTGCCAGTAATGTGTGGTAATGGCAGGGGATTTCAGAAGTGATTAATGGCTTGCCAGCAGGTCTGGCTGAAGGTCAGTGGGACAGGGACGTTTCATTGATGCAGTGGCTGCAGGAGCTCTCTGAAGTCCCCAGAGCTGACAGTTGAGCTGGGAGTGTCTTTGGGCAAAGCAGGTGACAGTGGCACACTCAGTGCTCTCACTGGCGAGATGGCTGCCCGATAGGATCTGAGGTAGCATTTTAATGGAGGCGGGGGGGAACCTTTTAACGACGAGGGATGGATGCTGGTGTTAGCTGTCTGAGCTAACAGGCCAGCTCTGTCCTCACCAAAGGGCCTGTGCTTCGCCTTGTCCCGCAGCCAGCTCTGGCCTGCAGCAGCGCCCTAACCTGGGGCGCGTGGGCTGGGGGAGGCTGTGCCGTCCCTCGGAGCCTGAAGCAAACACCGGGGCTGGAGGGGGCTCTGCTGCTGACCCTGTCACTGGCAGGAGTGCTTCAGGGCATGACATTACGCTGTCTGTTCTTCTTGTTTTCCAGGCTTGTTTTTCTCCTTCAGCTGGCTTGTGGTTGTGCAACTGCAGGGGGCAGCTTGGGTGCTGTGGAGACAACCCTCCTGTTCCTTCTGGGAGCGCCTTCCACAGGCTTGCAACCTCTTGGGAAACTTTTGGCCAAAGTTCCCTGGTGGGAACCACCCCGCTGCACCAGAGGGGCACCGGTGAGTTGGTGTTTGCCCTGCAAAAGGCTCCTGGGACTGGGTGCTGTGTGGGGAGCCGGTCTGGAGCGCAGAGAGGGGCGTGCCGGGCCTGTAGGATCGCGACGTGGGGCTCCCAAGGGGCAGGGCAGCGACACGCGTTGCCCTTGTGGAACACGGCGTGGCTGAGGAGCTGCCCGGAGAGGTCAGGCAGCCGTTGATGGATGTCGCTCATGCCTGTGGTTTACGTTATCTCCTGGCGACGTTCAGATTGTGATTTTTCCCGTCTTCCCCTGGGCTGTGAAATGTCTCCGTGTTTTGCCTTGTGGATGTTTTGCCAGCTTAACTGATGGGGCCCCTCCTTATCTGGTGCTGAAAAGGACTTTCAGTGCTGGGGAACGGCCTGGGCTGCTGCTGGGAAGGCTCCTGGAGAAAGTAAATTCCTAAAAGGGCTTGTTCTTACGGGGGTGCTTTTAGTTTTGTCTGACTTCTTTCAGCCAGCGTTTCTTCATCTTTGCAGCAGGGAATTTGAAAGGGAATTTTTTATCTGGTATCAGAAGGAGCGCTGGGTGCTGAGAGAGGAAAAGCATTCCCATCTTCCTGCCTTGATAGCTGGCCCCGGGTGCTGACAGCTAGTCCCCATGCCTACTGTGCGTGAGTGCTGCCATCAAGATGGCTCCACGTGGCTTTCAAGCAGCATTTGGCTGTGCTGTAGTTCTCTGCGTGTCTCCCCTCAGCCTGGGGAGCAGCATTTCATCTCCGCCCAGCTCCCTGCAGGGAGCTAACAGGGGAGGAGGTGGAAGCTCGGCTGGAATTGTTCCTGCGCCTGTCACCCAGCGTCCCAGCCTCTGCCACCAGCCTAGGGGAAGGCCTGGGGCTGTCGAGGGCGGCTCTGGCCCATGTGATGTGTGGAGGAGGGCTCCTGGCTGCAGGAAATGGGGCCACTGGCACACACCCTTTTCCCTGTGCTCCCTTTGGGCTCACACTCACTGCTGCAGCTGCTGGAAGCCGGGTGAGCCATGCTCCTCCCGTCCTGCTGGGAAAAGCAGGGTAAATACACCTCTGCTGCTGCTGTGCTCCTGGGCGAGGGTCCTCCACCAGGGCAGTGAGTCTGGGGAGCTGGGGCTTGGCTTAAAGGCTCGGGGGCTTTACCTCTTAGTTCTGCCTCTCTATTTTCAAAGCTTGCTCAGAGATGGAAGCCCTGGTTTGTGCTCCTCAGGAGGTCCGTTTCCTCTCCAGGCTGACCACCAGGCTCTTGTTGGAATAAAAATCATGGCTTAAAGCTTCCAGGCTTGGTGCTGGGGAGAGGATGGCCAGGCATTAACTTCTGTGCTTTGCTCACACTGCGGCCTTTTACGAAGGCGGCGTAAACCATGTGGGGAAGCTGTGGGCTCTTCAGGCTCTCAGCCGCACTGATCTGCATGCTGGAAGCTGGATCCCTGTCCCTTGCCCCAGCTGCAGGAGGCCCGGCAGACGGGGATCGCTCAGGTGCTGTGCTGCAGATCGGTTCTCTCACACATCTGCGGCGCGTTGCCTGCCTCCCCTGTGTGCTAACCTATTTTTGCAGTATTTGGGCTCCAGCATTGTTATGGTGAAGCTTGCCCAGCACAACGTGTTTTTCATTCCAGTTGATTTTTTTCTTCCCATTAGCCCACTTTTTTTCTTGCCCTCATTCTGTTTTTCCCCGCAGTACGCGGACGCCGTTTGCTGAGAAACTGTGTCAGCCTTCCTGGCAATTAAGAGCCCGGCAGGAGCGAGCCCGGCGGTCGTTCCGGAGATGCCTCCTCCAGTGTGGAGCTGACCGCAGCTGGGGCGCTGGGGATGCGGGGCGCTGCCGGGGGAGCCGCCAGGAGCCCGGCGCCGGAGCAGTAAGTACCCGGCACCCCATCCTCTCATGGAGCACCTGTGGTAGAGCCGGGATGACGGGCCCGTCTGGGTTCAGCCCTTTGGGATGGAGCCTGTGTGGGCTATAGGGTAGGATTAAGCAAGCTGCTGTTTGAGTAGGCTGCGTCTCTTCGGCTGGGAAACGGAGAGCAGGCGTGATGGTGGAAGTAAGACGGAGAGCTCTCCGGTGCAGCGGCCTGAAGAAGGGTGAGCAGAGGGAAGTTACTCAGCGCCACTCTGTCACTTGGCTTCAGACTCTGTAGTTCTTTTATTAGCATGAAGGCTCGAAGGGAACAAAAGGAGACAGTGGCACTGGGGATCTTCTTGCCTCAGGATGTTGTGGAGGCTGAAAGCAGAGGCATTCAAGAAGTGTTTTGTGGCGGAAAAACCCAGCGGGGTCTGCGAAATGAAAGCGGCTGTCCCTGGCTGAGAGAGCTTCAAGCTGCACGTCCCTGGAGGCTGTGGGACGCGGCCAGGGAGATGCCTGCACGTGTTCCTGTGCCCCCGCGAGGCGCTGGGCTGTGGGTCCCACGCAGCGGGCTGCGGGCGTGCTGTATGTCAGGGGTGGGAGAGGGGCTTCGTGGCTCGCCGTCTCAGCTTCGCCTCTCTCCTTCCACTGCTGGCAGAAGCTGCCGCGGGAGGTGTTGTGTCCACTGCCAGCCCCAGTGGGGTCTGTGCGACCGCATCTCACGTGGCTGAGAACCAACAGTGACTTCTCTGGGCCTTAATGGTGCTGCAGGAGAAACCAGGAACAACAACAGCCTGACAGCTCAGGGCCTCCAGCAGAACACGGTAAAACCCAACCAGCCACATGCCAGGATGACTTTCTTCCTCTTCCCTTCCTGCCCCATCCGATACATGTTTTTGGCTGGCAGAGAAGTGAAAATAAGGGGGTGTGAGGAGATTGGGGTTTTAATCCTTCCCATGCGGCGGTGGTATCTTTGGGGCAGAATTGGGCATCTTCCCCCTGTGGTGACTGTGTGAGATCTGCCTCTTGGGGGCAACCTCACCCTGCTGCGGCCGTGGCAAAGACCGGGAGTTGATGTGCCGGGGAGGGGATGACTCACTGAGTCTCTCCCTGGCTTGGCTTTATCAGATAATTTTTGGCAATCGATGGTGTTATTTGCTGAAAGGATTTAAGGGAAACTGTCAAGGTTGGACTGTTCGCTGCTTTTCAGAAACGACCCAGTTGCTTCTTGAAGGTCCCAACCTTGCAGTCCTTCAAAGTTTTCCTGCCCTGACGACCTGCTTGGCACGGGAGGATGCTGCTCTGCAGCTCTGGGCTGATGGGCAGCGCGTAACCCTGCACGTGTGAGACCGACAGCGCTCTCCCTGCTGTTCTTTTGCCAGGGATCCCTTGGGCAATCGCTCATCCTATCCGCGCTGCGGTTACCCTGACTTCAGTGGAGGGGAGATAGCAAACTTACTGCCCCGGCTCCGCTGGAGTCCTGTGCTCCTGAGCGGCCGTGTCATACAAACCCGTCCGTAAACAACCATTTGCATTTATTTAAAGGGCGTTGAGGTGTATGGTGGAATAAAGGGAGCATTATTCCTGCTCCGTGCTGTGGTTCCTAATGGTGCTTTGCACGCTGATATGACCTACAAAGCTTGTTGTTTCGTGCCCGCAGCGCTCTGATGTTCTCCTTACCCCAAGGGTCAGAAATGACAAGAGCAAACGATTGTGACGGCCGTCTCCGCTCTCTCGCTTTGCAAGTGTCCTTGCAGGGAGCCGCTGGTGACATTGCCTCACAGGCAGGGGGACGCAGCGTGCTCGTCCGGTCAGCGAGGCGTGCAGAGCAGCCTCGGCTTGCAGCGCAAAATCGCTGCGTCCCTGCACGCACAGCAACCCGTTTGTGCGTTGTGCATTCCCTGAAGCGCAGCTGGGGCCATGCATGCGGAATGGCTGCAAGAACCCCGCTGCTGCAGGCTGCAGCCCCACAGCCCCAGCACACCAGGTGCGAGCCCCAGGTGCTGGGAGCTGCCTGCTCAGGCTGCTGGGGCTGAGTCAGCCCTGCTGGGCCAGCGGCCCTGGCTCCAGCCAGCCAGGTGCTCATTACCCCAGCCCTCCGGCCTGCTCTCTGCTGGCTTTGACACTGTCCTTAATAGCTCCCTCCTCTTCTCTTTTTTTTTTTTTTTGTTGTTTATAAAGGTAAATTAGCTGTGTGGATATGCAGGGACATGAATCAAAGGAATTCAGCTGACTCTTAAGCGCCCCATTTACGCGGTCATGTAATAGGAGATGTGCTAGAGAACAGGATGTGATGAATGCTGCCCCGACTGAAAACACCTAAGGACAAAAACTGTTTGTGAGGCTTCTCGGCGTAACTTCCCAAAATCTGATTACATAGGGGGAAAAACCATCAGGCTTTGGAGTACATTAACTTGGTAGAACAGAACTGGGCAGAGGTACCGGTGAGACGCAAATCATTTACCAAAGGCTGCAGGGAAATTTCACTGATCCGCGGAGCCAGGCTGGTACACGTGGGAAGAGTTCTGTTTCACACGCAGCATTTAACACCGGGCATCTGAAATGCCACCAGTGTCTAAAAGCCCCCAGCCACTCCCCGAAGAGGAGCCCTGGGTACATGCCATGCTTTCCGTGGGTTACCCCGGAGCCTTAACAAAAGCCATGCAGAGGGTAGGACTCAGTCCTCCTCAGATGGAAGCAAAAATCCTCACGTGATGAAGGCCGGGCTGCTTTTTGGGATGCATGCTGGTAGATGTGCTGTTAGGAGGGAGACGTTTCCATGGCAAAGCATCGCCCTCGGCGGGGCTGTGCCTTGCAGAGCCGTAGTGGCCCCGGGGACCGGCCCGGTGCGCTCACAGCATCGCTCCGAGGAGGGAGGGAGCTCTGGGCCGTGCAGGAAGGCTTTCAGCTCCCAACTTTAAAAGAAAGCTAAAACCAGAGGCGAGACTGAAACAGCTCATTTCATCTCAGCAGACAAATACTTGCTTTGAGCAACGTTGTCGCTCAGGCTGAATTACTTGTAAACGTTGTTCGGGATTGGGCAGCGTTTTTCAGCCCTCGTTCTGCGGCACTCCGCTGGGGCAGAGCCCATGAGGCCAAGGACTTGGACATCGCGGTGATTCTTCCTGACGTCCATTTGGCTTCATTATTTGACCCATGATTCCCCGCGGAGGAGATGTCACAGCTAAACGCCAGCTGCAAGGCACAGAGGGGTCCACGCCCGGGCAAGGCCGGGAGCCTTGGGAGGACGGACAGATGGATGTTCTTCTTGTGATGGAGAGGAGAAGCTGGAGGCGACTGGATGTGTCAGCCTGGCCCGCTCCGCATCACAGTTGACGTTACCACGGGGCTGGAGGGATTTTAGCACGCAGTTTGCTGCCCCTACCTTTCACAGGGGACGTGTCATACGGGGCACGTGCAGCTACCGCTCGCCGAGCGGTCCCACCGGGCACAGCCCCGCGGGGCTCCCCACTCCTTCCCGCAGCCTTCCTGAAGGCAGCCTTGCAGCCGCTCTCCTCCCCGTCTCCACAGCGCTTTTAGGAGATGTATTTTTAAATCTCAGCTCATAAATTTTGGAAGCTCTTCTCCTTCCCCACCCCCTCACCCCTATCAAAGTGTCAGAGGCGAAGACAAACCGTGAGGGTGATGAACGCGCTCGGCTTCGCCTGCCAGCGCTCACACGTTATTTACGGCGCTGCCGCGGCCGCCGCTTAAATCGTGCAGGTGGCACAGCTCGGGCTGGCTGCGCAGGAGGAGAGGTCGCAGCCCTTTGGCTGGGAACGTGTGGCTGCACCCCTGCCATCACCGCTCGCCTGTTGGGCGAACTGGCTGGGGAAGGCTTCCCCTGCCTTTCCCCGCGGCAGCAGGGCAGGGGAAGGCGGCTGCAAGCTGCCGTGACTCAGCTGCTTCACCCCACAGACAGCTGGCACCTGGGCAAGGCATCCCGATTTCCCCTGCCAAAACTGCCAGGAGGGGGATATGGTGTCTGATTGTGTGGGAAGTTGGGGCCGTGACCCTGCTGCTGCATGGAGCAGGGGGAAAAGTCTCATCCAGACAAGAAACCAAGCCCTGAGCGCACGCTGGAGCCGCAGCAGTGAGCGCTGGCCGTGCCCCTGCCTTCTGGCACGTTTCAACTTTCTCAGGCAAATCCTTCTGCAATTGTAATTTTCCTTGCTGGCTCCCAGCCCAAAGGAACAATGCTTTGGAAAGCTTGCTCAATGTCTTGAAGGGAAGAGGATCCCTTGCCTTTCACGCTCTGTGCCTCGTGGAGCGTTGATCCCGGGGCTGAAGGCAGGACTCGCAAGAACTGCGGAGGGTCGGGGTCTCCCAAGCGCCGCCAGCTCCTTGTGCCCCGCTTCGTGGTGGCCTGGGCTCGCCCTGTGCCCCCCTACAGCGTGGTCCTGGGGCTGGTAGCTGGAAGGCCTGCGCAGGCTGCTGTGCTTTTAGCATGGGTTTCACGAGCTTTCATAAATCCCCAGCTCCCGCAGCGAGGAGGTTTTGTAACTCACGCCAGTGAGCCAAATCCCCACGATGGGGCTGCATCTCGCTCGGGGTGAGGGAGGGGCAGGTAGCACCGGGAGCAGCCCGGCCTCCCCGCCAAGCGGTTTCTGAGCAAAAGCACCAAATCTGGGGCAGTCTGCAGCCTTCTGTGGGTGGCGGCACCCCCAGCCCCGTGCATGCGGCGGGGAGAGCCCACGCGCTGACCCCAGCTGTGCATTGAGTGCTGTGGCTGCGTTGTAACCGCCACTGTCACCTGGGATGGGGGCACGGTGAGACGTGGGAGCCGTCACCAGCCCTGGCTGAGCATCAGAGGGGCGAAACGGGCTGTGGGCAGGCTCGGTGGGAACCAGCAGCGTGCTCTAAGTGACACAGAGCAATTACAGAGCGGCCGGGCTGCCTGGGCAGGCACCTGGGCAGCTCCTCTTCCTCCTGCGCTGTGCCCCGGGGCAGGAGTGGGGCCAGGCTCCCTTCTGCTCCTGGGAGTGCCAGACCCTGCTTTGGCCCCCGGAATGCTACACGAAGGCGGGCAAGGCCTGGCCTCTCCACCAGTGGGGCCCTAAATTCCTCCGGAGAATCTCGTGGGGGCAGCAGAGCAAGCGGAAGCTCTGAAAATAGATCTGTTTCCAGCTGCTGATGACTTGCGTTAATTAATTAAAGCAGCGCAAGCTTGGGCCTGTAAATACGTGGCGTGGAGCGCACCGGGCTCAGCTCGCTCTTTGCTCACGCACTAATTACCCCACTCTGAGGCCAGGAGCTAGCACAGCCCGAATTTGGGCTTGTGGCCACGTGGCAGGCAGGAGTGCTGCTGTGGGACGGGACGGGACGTGTGCGGTGCCCTGGGGAGCGGAGCCCTGCAGCCCCATGCCCGGTGCTGATGACCAGCTCTCTCTGTGCCCATCCTCGCAGCCTCTGGGCACGCCGTGTTGCACCATGAAGGGGGATCACAGCCACCGGAGCCTCCCTGACCTCCCCGTGGGGACAGCTGGCACGCAGGCAGCCTCCCTTCAGTGCTTCAAATCCTCTGTCCCAAAAAAAACATCGCTGCGGTGCAGGCAGCACTGCTGCACCTCCTGCTGCCTGCAGCGCTCTGACTCCGGCCGGCTCCATCTGGGTTGCACCAGGCAGGGCTGCTGTGATCCCGGTGCGCAGGCATCCGACTTCCGTGGGGTGGGCGGGAGGCGAGGCGTGGAGGGGACGTGGGGCCAGGAGGAAGTGGCAATTAGCTGCTGGAGCGTGCAGGCGTGGCGGGAGGGAGGCCGGGAGCGTGGGGGAATGGGGAGCGTCCCTGCTTTGCATGGGGACGGAGGACAGCGGGTCTCGGCACCTCATGCTGTGTACGTTGATGGCAGCTGCTTGGCTTGTGTGACGTTGGGGATGAGGGCAATGGGGTGGGCACCACCTCTGTAGGAGCAGCCAGACCTCAAGCAGAGGTGCGTGCTCAGTGCATGGGGGGATTCTTGCCTCTGCCGCGCTCGCACCCACCCACGGCCGGACCCTGGCAGCTGGGGACCCCAAGAGTGGCACATCGGCATGGCTCCTGCCAGCCTTCCTGTCCCTGAGTGAGCGCCGGGTGCCGGGGAGGCGTTCCCATGCAGGGCTGACCCTCATCCTGGAGCGATGCTCCAAAAATTGCTCTTCAGCACAAACCCCCAGCACTTGGGGTGTGGGCCCAGCTCTGGGGCTGCGGGTACAAGGCTGT
>VXAV01011733.1:121543-149544 GCA_013399715.1 Alectura lathami
GGGGTCGGCGGTGACAAGCCTGATGGTGACACTGCTGCCTCCCTGGGGACACCAGGGGGACCACTGGTGTCCAGAGCTCTCCCATCCCAGAGGTCACAGGCCAGCCCCTGCATGCTGGGGGTGCTGGGTGTGCTGGGGTGGGGGCATCGATTCCTCCCTGGCATTTTTAATGAGCTGCCGACCACAGGCTTTAACCTTGCCCATAATGAGGGTGAGCGGCAGCAATCCCTCCCGCCACAGCCGGCTCCCCCAGCCTTAATGAGCTAATCAATACTTGTTCTCAGCTTAATTTCCAGCTAATTGCTCTTTAATGACGCCTGGAAATGGGCAGCCTCCTTGCAGGCTCCCCCTCCCCACCGAGGGTCCCTGGGGCAGGGGGTGCCGGGTGCGGGTCACCTTCCCCAGCTGCATCCCAGCCCCGCTGGCACTGCTGGTCCCGGCACACAGAGCCACCTGGCTGTCCCATTGCCATGTCCCAAGGCAGGGGTGGTGACTCCGAGGGACACATCGAGGCGCCTGGGGCAAGGTGCCTGAAGCGGGTGCCCAGCCTTGGGGTCATGCACCTTGGGCAGGTCCCTGCGCCCCGACTGTGTCCCCAAGCCCCTCTTGGAGGGGGACACTGCGTTGCGGTGGGGGTCTCCAGGATGGTCGCTTAGTGGGGGTGCTTTGGGGTGTAGGGAGGTGGGGGGCTGAGGGGGCCGTGTACCTGCAGGAGCAGGGCTTGGATACAGGGGCAGGGTGTCATGGCAAGGGGACGGGGACGAGGCCAGCAGTGCCCTGGAGGTGGCAGCAGAGACCCCAGAGCCTGTCCCCTGCTTGTCCCCGCAGCCCCAGAGGAGTGTCAGCCCCTCAGAGCCTGCGGGGCAGGGGGGGAGGGACGGACGACAACATTTAGGGGGTGCAATGGCTGGGCACGGGATTAAATTTCCGGGCCACCAAGCCCAAGGGACCCCCCACCCTGGTTGCAGCACATATGGGAGGGGGCACCCCATAGCCAGGTTGGGGCAGGCTTCCCAGCCCAGGTCACATGCTATTTGTATGGGAGTGGGGTGGCAACATACGGCCCTTCACCCCAAATCCCTGCAATAGGACTGCCCCCGGCAGCACAGAGCCTGGCTGAACCCCTATTTGCTCTGTGCCTGGGGTCAGGGCGTGGGGGGAGCCCGGCATGTGGCAGGGGGGTGGGAACCGTGCTGCCTGACCCCGAGGTGTCAAAGCTGGCACGGGGATGCCAAGCGGCCCCTCAGTGGGCTGGGCTTAGGGCTGGGGAGGGGGCAGTCCCCATGGGAGCTGGGTGCTCTGGAGGCCCTATGGAGGTGACAGGGACTGCCCGGGGACTGGAGTGTCTCTTGCCAGCTGGTCATCGCTGTTGGGGGCCCCCCAAGGAACCCACATCCCTCCTGCACACAGCTGTAACTGCTTTCCCAAGAATTTGCTGACGGGCTTGTTCTGGGCAGGAATTTGCTGTGGAAAAGCCTGGGGAAACCTGAGCCCGGCGGCTTGGCGGTGCGGGTCCTGGATGGCACCCAGAGTGGGGGCCTTGTCCCCATGGGGGCACCCGTGGGATGCAGCCAGGACCCACTGAGAGCCAAATGACCTTGAGGTGGGGTGGCCAGATCCAGGCTGGGTCAGGTTGCTCTGAGTGGCAGGAAGAAGAGAGGAGCATTGAGCTGAAACAAGAGAGATTTGGGTTATTAGTACAATCAGACCTTCATGCTCTGGGAGCAGCCCCACGGGCCAGCGTCCTCCGGCGACACGTGCCTCTGCTCCGGCCGTCACGCAGCCTGTGCTCCCGCCCCAGAACTGCCTTGCCAAAGCTGACACAACGTTGAGTCATCTGGCCCACGGCTTCTTTTCCAGGGTGGGATTTTTCCTCGTCAGCCTCAGCACCCCCTGGGATCACCCGAGACATCAGCCCGGGGCCAGGGCATGACCGGGGCACCCTGGGGCGGGCACAGAAGGCAGCGAGCGGGATGGGGACGCGTTCCCATGGCAGAGCACGGGAGGGATGCCATGGGAGCTTCGTGGGGGAACTGTCATGGGTGGGGGATAATGGTGATGGGAGCAGGTGGGACTGTGAGTGATGCGGCAGCCCTGGGACGTGCCACGCTATGGGGTGCACAGATTGAACCGGGACAAAACGGAGCACAGCTCCTCGTTAAGCACAGGTTACATTTTCCACCCCCTAATTCATAGCTGCTGCTATTTATTAGCACATTCAACAGTCTCATTAAGCAGGAGGTTTAATTATCTGCCAGGCTGGAGCTCCATCTTGTTTCTACGGCTCAGTTGAGCAGCTTCCAGGTGCTGGGGAGTGCAGGGGCAGTGCTTCTTCCTAGCTCTGCACCTCTTCTGGGGGTGCATAAAGGAACACCTCAGCCCCCCCAACTCCTCCCTGCTCCCAAGGCAGCTTCAGCAGCAGTCCTTGAGCTCCAGCTGCCCCAAATCCCACAGCATGGATGGGCCAGGCCAGAGGAGCTGGGGGGGCTTGGCCCCGAGCCATAGGGCTGGGGTCCACCGAGGGAAAGCAGAGAGCAGCCGGAGGCCAAGCCAGCAGGAAGCCCCCTCGGCTGCACGGAGCCTCGTGCATTTTCTGTCATTAGCCACGGCCAGATTTGCAACGTGCCTGAATGAAAGCCCCGGAGCCCGGAATGGATTTGCAGCTGGGTTTTGGAAAGCAAGAGCAGATTTTTGCAGTGTAGTGAAGGAAACCAGATCCTCCAATGGGTCCCGGGACAGTTTTACTTTGCCTGAGATTTGCCATGGAAGCAAATCCCACAAATTCCTTGCCTGGAGAAGGGAGGGGGCCATAGGCTCCCCCAGCACGGTGGCGGAGCAAGATGCAAATGCAGAGAGTGCTCATGCTCAGCCCAGGAATGTGCTGGGTGCCCCCCATTACCCACCAGGGGAAACTGAGGCACGGGGGCTCTGGAGCCTGGACGCTGCGTGCTGTGGGGGCATGGAGGCTCCCACCCAAGGTAATGCCATCGATCACGCCCTATTTCCACCTTTGTGCCTGCTCCCTGTGCACGGGCATCCCCCAGGAATCACCTCCACATTTAATTATTGCAGCCACCCAGGGCTTTAGCCTGTTTCCTCCCCAACGCACAGATGTTCCTGCTCCCTTCCCCAGCCATGCCCCCCCCACAAGATTTTTCTCCCTCATCCCCACAGACCTCAGCAAACCTTCCAGGGGCACATCACCCTGCAGCAGCGGGTCCCGCAGCTCGACGGGGTGTCCCCCCCGGCAAAGCCCGGGACCCGGCAGGGAAGGGGTGGCCGGCAGCCCTTGGCCCATCCCGAGCTGGGCCGGGGCCCGGCGGGGGGCGTGGGGACTGGCGTGGCGCTGACATCACGGCCGNGCTGCCAAAGCCATTGTGCACCGCAGCCTGCCGGCGGGGCCCGCACCTCGGTAAGCAGCGGCGTGCGGTGGGGAAGGGGGGGGGGGCGCCGCCATCGGGACCCCCACCCCAGAGCCTCCTCAGATGGGGTTTGGGGACCGGAGGGCAGCGTTCCTTCGTCTCCCCCTTTCCTGGCCCCCTTTCCTGGGGCTGGAGCTCTTCTCCCTGCAGCCTAAGGGCAGGGAGGGATGGGCAACTAGGAGCGGCCCCCCGGCCCCTTTCCTCCCGGTGCCCGGGGGTCTCCGGGAAATGGGTCAAAGCTCTGCAGTCCCTTTTGTAACCCGGGGGGTGCGAAACGGTGCGAAGCCCCCCCCAGCCCAGCTCCCGTGGGCCCAGACAGGGGGCTGGGGAGGGGGCTGCAGCCCTGGCTGGAGGGGCTGGCTCTCAGCAGGAGGGTGGAGGGCAGCCCCCATGCCGGGGTTCACCCCTCAGCCCCGACTTGGTGCTGCAGGGTTGTACTGCGGCAGGAGGCTGTAATTTCACTCTGTCCCTCCAGCACAAGGGGTGAAACCTGGGGGCTGGGGGGTGCTCGCAAAGGGGTGCAGCTCATCTGGACCCTGCACATCCACCCCAACAGAGAGGGGAAGCCCAAGGGCCCAACGATCCCTCTGCTTCCAGGGGGCAAGGAGGTTGGCACAGGCTTGGGGATGGGGACCTTGTTGTTCCCACTTGTGCACTGACTTTCTCGTGCTCTGCCTGAGCCACCAGTGTGATAACTGGAGGATTCACAGAGTTTTCCTGCTGGGCCTGAGCCCCTGCTCGGGTGAGATGTGGGATGGGAGGTGCCTGCAGCGAGGGGAAGACAAGAGCCAGGAGCGAGTGGGAGCATCCTCCTGGCTCGGCTCCCTCTGGGCTGGCTGCCTCCGGCATGGCAAGAGCCCCTCATCTGCAGGATCAACCGCTCCGCTGCGCTCCTCCAGGCAGTGACGGAGGGGAAAAAGCCTCGTGACTGCTGTGGAGAGGTGGGGAAAGGAAAGGGGCGCCTGGCTCCAGAGCAGCTCTGGGAGGAGAGGGGCATAATGTGGCCAGGATGATGTGGAGCAGCCCCTTGCGTGCCTGGGACTGGTGGGATTGCAGCAGGCTGGGCTCTGCTTGCCAGGGGAGAAGCCTGGTGGGTCTGGGGTCAGCAAGCGGTCTGGGGAGTGGGGAGAGACTGCACAGCATTGCGTTTTGGGGTGGGAGCTGCTTGGGGAGCCCCAGGATGAGAAGAGCCTCCCAAGAACATCATGCAGTGCTGCTAACATGTGTCCTCCTCCTTGCAGGCCATGATGGCTGCTCAGATCTGACCCGGGAGGCCGAGGCTGCACCCAAGATCCCTGTCCAAGTGATGTTGGCACTGGGCTCCAGGAGACGCCGCAAGGATGCCTGAGGCCCTGAGCTCTTCCTGCCTGGTGCTTTCCCTGCTCGCCCTGCACTGGGCTTGGCTCCAGCCAGGCCGGGCTCTCCCCAGCAGCGCCGAATACCTGCAGCGGGGCTGGCAGCGGCTGCTGGAGGAAGGTGAGGGCTGCGCCGAGTGCCAGCCGGAGGAGTGCCCAGAGCCGCGCGGGTGCCTGGCCGGCAGGGTGCGGGACGCCTGCGACTGCTGCTGGGAATGTGCCAACCTGGAGGGACAGATCTGTGACCTGGACAACACCAACCACTTCTACGGCAAGTGCGGGGAGCACCTGGAGTGCCGGCTGGAGGCCGGGGACCTGCGGCATGGTGAGGTGCCCGAGCCCCAGTGTGCCTGCCTCTCGCACCGAGCCCTCTGCGGCTCCGACGGCCGCACATACCCCCAGATCTGCCGCTTCCTGGAGGCCGCCCATGCCCAACCTGACGCCAACCTCACCGTGGCCCATGAGGGTCCCTGCGAGGCAGGTAGTACCCTGGGAGTACAGGGATGGGAGAACTGGGTTAAATATTTCACCCAGGGGCCCCTCTGCCGTGGGTCTGCTGCACGGAGAATTCCAGGAGTGGCTCTGCCAAGTCAGCGCAGGATTTACGGGAGGCGGCAAGCGCTGCTGGCTGGGGGAGATCCAGGCGTCGTTAGCGAGCTCTTGGACACAGCACAGCACGGCTGGAGCGTGGCTGGTGCCAAGGAACGCCCCGGGAACGCGGCTCCTGCGCCCCGGCCGCTGCCTGTGCATGGAGAGCTGCACACGGAAAGCTGCACGGCTTCCATCGCGAGGTTGAAGCCCAGCATGGGGCTAGGAGCTGGGTACATATGGGCAACCCAGTGACACTGGTTGCCACAGATCAAGGGGTGTCAGGACTGACTTGATTTTCTGGACCTGACCTTACCCTTGAGTTTTTCTTGTCACCCGCCAGGTTGCCCATAAGAGCTGTATCTTTCCTGGGACAGACACAGGGAGAGGGAAGGTTTGTGGCCTGGACAGTGGATCCAGAGAGGATAGGAGATGGGAAGGCTGCTTCCCAGGGGGCTCCTGGGTGCGGGTATGGAAAGCAAGGCCAGGAGGGGTTGGAACCCCATCATGGGTCGGTGGGGGGCTGGGCATCTCCCAGTCCTGCCTGGGGTTGGGGCACAGTGATGTTGTACAAGGAGAGGGGGCATGGGAAAGGTCCTGGCATCACTACCCAAGCCCAGTGATCCCAGCCCAGGATGGGACTTCTTCTGAGCCCCCTGCTTTCCTGTCCCCTCCCCATCCTTCATCCCCAGAGCCCCAGATCACCTCCCCTCCCTATGACGTCTGGAACGTCACCGGCCAGGACGTCATCTTCGGCTGCGAGGTCTTCGCCTACCCCATGGCATCCATCGAGTGGAGGAAGGATGGCATGGAGATGCTGCTGCCGGGAGATGACCCCCACATCTCTGTCCAGGTGAGCGCCTGGGATGGGGGACAGTGACCGAGACATCTGCAAATTTCTCTCTTTTGCCAGTGCCTTTGGTAGTTTCTGTACTCACGCACGCTGTGCAGCGCTCATGGAGCGCTGCAGCAGGGGATCCCAGCTTTGCCTTGCCCTGTGTGCTGCCCGGCTCATCCCTGCTCACCCTGCCAGCGTCCTGCCTGTGGCCAGCCCCAAATATAGCAGAGACCAAGCCCTGTGCTGCCCAGCCGGGCTGTACCCAGCTATTACAGGGTGTGGGCAGAGGCGTGGGGCCAGTGGGGAGGGATTGTGGTGGGAGCACCCAGCACTGTTTTGCAGGGTGATGTGCTGCTCCTGCACCTTTCTGACCCCCATGCTGCCCCGTGCCCTGCTGCAGGGTCCCACTGAGGATCCTGCCCAGCCATAGGAGAGTCAGCTCTCCTCCATCCCCAGCCACCGCACTGTAATAGCAGCCTGCGAGCACAGCTGCAGCCCAGCTGGGGCCGGAGGACGTTGTTTCTTGCTGGGGACAAACAGAAAATAGCACAGTGGGTGCCAGGATGCTCAGGGCCCCTCTGAGCCATCCCGGCTGGCTCCCACCCCAGAGCAGTACTTCATGGAGCAAAAAGAGTTTCCCTATATCCCGCTCCCAGGTATCCCAGCACAGTCAGGTGGGACGTCCCATGAGGGCTTCCCTCACCTGGGGGCTCACTGCTGTCTCCCCCCTTGCAGTTCAGAGGCGGCCCCCAGAGGTACGAAGTGACCGGGTGGCTGCAGATCCAGGGCGTGCGGGTGACGGATGAAGGCACCTACCGCTGCTTCGCCAGGAACAAGGTTGGGGAGGTGGCGGCAGTCGCCAGCCTGACCGTCCTCACTCCAGGTGAGCAGTGGGCGCCTGTCCCCACTCCCAGGGGGACGTGGGAGGGGACGTTTGTGCAGGGTGCTGGCAGCCATGGGCACTGCCAGTGCCTTGGGGTGGCTTTGAGGGGTGGCAATGTCACACCATCCCCACGCTGCCATTTCAGACCAGCTCAACCTGACGGGCTTGTTCCTGCCAAAGCCCCACGTGACACCCGAGGACTACGGGGACAGCGAGGAGGACTACTACTAGCCCGGCTGCGGAGCTCGGTGCCGGGCAGCGCTCATCCCGTGAGATGCCGCTTGCCCAACAGTGCCTTGGACTCAGGGATGTCTCCAGAGCAAACACCCCCAGCCCCAAACTCCTCTGAACGGTCCTGGCACCGTGGCTTCTTTTTTGGAATGGGGACAGGGTGATGCAGTGCAGCACTTGTGTCACCCCTGGGCAGGGACCGCCAGGCTTTGCCCAAGCAGCCAGAAGCTTGCTGCCAAAACACCCTTCTTTCCTGTTTTGTTTTTAACCAGAAAAGTAGTGATTTGAGGAAACCAGACGTTGGTGGTTTTCACCGCTGTTGTTCCCCTTGGACAGAGTTGGCCAAAATGCCCACGTGGCCACTTGGGCCTTTTCAGTCCGGCTTTGTGCTTCCCCTCCCAAGCAGCTCTTTGTTTTGACAGTTCAGTGAGCGCTGGTTAAAGCAGACACACAGAACTCAGAGTAGCCAACAGGGAGCGTCCCGTGGGCTCCCTGCGCAGTGGGCACACATCCAGCTGGCTCTGCACCCCCAGCCATTGGGGTCCCACCTCTGCCACCACCCATCCCCAGCCCCTTCCCTTCTCCCAGCTGCGGGGCGGTCTGGAGCTGAGGCCAGGAGCCAGCTCCAGGAGGAAGGAGCTGGCCAGTCCCCAGGCGGGAGCGGGCAGGATGCGACTGACCTCGCTGCTCTCCTTCCCTTTCTTCTTGTCTTCTCTTCCTCTTTCTCCTGAGAGCTGGCTCTGACGATGCAATTACAGCATCAAAACCTGAACAAGCAAATAAAAGGGATTTGTCTGGAGTTGGCAGCAGCCTGAAATTCCTGCAGCCGGTGAGGCTGGGCTGGCCCCAGCCCTGTGCTGCAGCCAGCAGCGCTGCCTGCCTGGCCTCTCCAGCAGTGGCTCCCCGACTCCCAGCCCCACCACTGTCCTCACAAGGTCCCTGCCCCTCTGTGGTGCCCCTGGGGCTCTTTCCATGATTGTGAACCCCATGGAGTAGGGACAGTCCCTGCTCCTGGGCTGGTTCTGCTACCTGGTGAGTCCCCAGGCAGTGCAATTTTCCATTTGAGGGGGAGGGAAATGTCCCTTTCCCTTCCTTTATTTTTGCTTTCTTTAGGTGCAAAACCTGCCCTTGGAAAAAAATAGGGCATTTTCACTGGTACTGATCCCCTCCCCATTCTGTGCAAAAAGTGTTTGGTGGAATTGGGCCATGCTGGGGCTGCGGCTGCCATGGGGAAACCTGAGAGCATCCCGTGGCTCAGAGCTGCTCGCTGGGCTCCCAGCCTGGCCCCAGGCTGGCTCCCAGCCAGGCTCCTGTGCCAGCCCTGCCCGTGCCACCCTGGTCATTGGGCTGGCTGGGGACAGATGGGCTGGACCCTATCCATGGGGCAGTGGCTGCAGGGTGGTACCGGGGTTCTGCTCCGTGCAAGGCAAGGGGGTTTGTGTTCCCCTGTGCTGGCTTCCAGCCCCTAAAAATTTAAAGCAGCCAATATGGCTGCATGGCTGGAATTGGTCACTGCCACAGGTTGTAATTGAGGGTATTTGTTGCCTCTGAAATGTTCAGGCAGCTCTGTGCAGGCTGTGCAGGTGCATGATGCTCGGCTCTGGGCACCTGGAGGGTCCTGGGGACATGGGAAGCTTTGCCTGGTGGCAGGGTGGGGACAGGGCTAGCTTGCCCTGGGTTTTGGGGTGAATTATCCTGGTGCCTGCCAGCCCAGCTGCCTGTGCCCAGACGTGGGGGTGGTGCCAGGGTCAGAATGGAGAGTTGCTAACGCGGCCACTGGGCACATGTGACCCAGCACCCCCTGGCAGCAAAGGTCACCATGGGGCTGGGGACAAAGGAAGGTGTCCCATCCCACCAGCACCCCGAAGCACCCAGGGGTGTGTGCTAACAGGGTGGTTAAACATCCACCAGACCCAAAGCCCTGCAGGGTCATGTGCGGGGCTGGGCTCCTCGGCCACCCCAAACATTTTGGCCATCCCCGTTGTGCCCTCTGGGTGCATGTTTCTCCATCTGAGGGGGGATATTCAGCTAAAGCAGCCCCCCAGCCAGTTGCTTTCTGCCCCACATCTGCAGTTCCTCGTGCATCCAGCCCCTGCTGCTGGCTCTTCCCGCAGCCTCAGCTGCGGGGGCACATCCCGGTCCCCAGGGCGCTCCAGGGACCAGGGTGGTGGCTGCCCCAGCGATGGCACCAGGCTGTCCTGTTCCCCTAATACTCAGCCTGACCCTCGCAGTGCTTGTCCCCTCCTCGCATCCCGCTGCTGCCTGCAGCTTGCCCAGCTGCAGGCATCCGGAGCAGCCACCAAACCAAGCGGTTTTGAGGTCCGCAGGGAAACCCCCCTGCAGCTGCTGCTGTCCTTCCCCGGGCTCGGGGTGTCGCCGCCCGCCGCAGCCCCGTCCCCATCCGCCGCCGAACAGTGCCACCTCCTGGCAGAGCCACCGCGGGACGGAGCCGGGCGCTGGGCACCCAGAGCTCCTCCCTCGCTTCGCAGCGGGTAAACTGAGGCACGGAGCAGCCAAGCAGCGGGGACTCAACCGGAGCAGCTACCTGCACCCGGGACCCCTGTCCCTAGGCTGTCCCCAGCCCTTCAAGGGAATGCAAGCTTCCCTTGGTCTGCTTGCATGACATCTCCTCACCCTTCTGTGCTGATTCAGAGAGAAAAAAAAAACAGGGAAGAGAGCTTCCCTGCCTCCACCCAGCACTTATGCCGTCTGATAAATAAAATGGAAACGAATCCTCCCGCGTTTGCAGCAAATAGGTCTCCACGGGGGGTTGCTTTCAATAATTCAAATGCCGCTGCAGCGCAGAGCCCACGCCAGTGGGTTTTAATAAACACAGCCGTAATGTGACATGCAATTTATTATTAAGCTTAAAACAGGAAGCAAAGAGTTTAATAACAGCGGCGGGTTCCCGTGTCTGTCACCGCAAGCAGGGGGTGCTGGTGGCGGGGGGGGGGAGGATGGCCGCAGGCAGGGCTGGCTGTGCCACGTGTGCTGCGAGCTGGGACCGTGGGGACAGCGGGGAGGGCGCAGCGCAGCCGGGACTGGGGCAGTGAGCTGGGGTAAGGCGTGAGGTGCTGCCTGCAGCCTGCCTGCTGCCTGGTTCAGAAGCAGGCAGAGGGGGCTGTGAGCCAGCGGGGGGCTGTGTGAGGTGAGGGGCTGCTGGCTGCAGGGGGTTGTGCTGGCTTCGGGGCTGCTTGAGGGCCGGTGACAGTGGCAGTTCTGCAGGGAGGTGGCTCAGGTCAGCCAGGCGCTGCCCTCCCCCCGGCCCTGCTGTGTGCCTGGCTCTCTTTCAGTGGTGATATTTCCATCTTTCTCCCTTGGCTGGAAGGATGTGGCTTTCTGGTGTCCTCTCCTTGGTCCTGCACCCCAGCAGCACCCTTTCTGTTTGGGGTGGGTGCTGGAAGGCTGCGGTGCCTGCTCCTGCAATGACCTGGAGAGGGGATAGAGGTGGTTCAGGAGCTGCCCACGCTGTTCCCCCATGGAAATAGGGCTTGTATGGCTGCCCCACAGCCTGCCTGGGGGAAAAGTCCTCGAGGAGAGGCAGTTCCCTGAGCACAAGCTTGTCTCTGGCTGTATCAGGCAACAGAGTCCCTTTTTCCCCTGAGTTGGAGGATGTGGGTTCGGGCACCCTTTGGAGAGTGCTGGCTTTGGCCGTGCCTGGTGCCCCCCCCCCGGGGGTTATCTCTGCAGCAAGGAGGTGCTCAGCAGGGACCGGCCTTATCTCAGAGCTGGTTGCTGTCTCTCCTCGCGGCATTTTCTGCCTCGGGGCTGCTCTCTGTCACTTCTCTGCTCCGTAAGAGCCGGAGGCAGGCGGAAATGGGAGCCTCCGTGCCTGGTCCCTGCTGGAGCGCGCTGCTTCGGAAGCGGGGGGTATCTGGCTTGCAATTACCATGCCTTTGGCTTGGCAGGCTTCGAAGTGTGAGTGATGGGGCCTCTGCAGAGCAGTCCCTGAGCCTACATGAGCTAGGGAGTGCTCGCACCCCTCAGCAGTCTCCCAGGCCCTGCCTTGTCTTGGCTGGTTAGAGAGCATGGGATGCTGGAGGGGTATGGGACGGCCCTATGGGTACTGGCGAACACCTCAAAAATTCACACCTCCTGGTCTGGAGTGCCCTGGGAATGCAGATGATGGATTGGAGCTCTATGTCTGCGTATACATGCAGCATCCCTGCAGCAGATGGGTTTTGTAGGATGGGAGCAGCAGCTCACAAGCATTTTTTTTGGAGGATAGGCAGCTCTGTGCTGGAGGAGCCAGACGCAAGTGCTGCTGCTCCCAGCTCAGCGGGGCTCATTTCAGACTTGGGCAGAAGGCCCAAAGCACTGAGCACATTGGGATGGGGTACCCTGGAGTCACCACAAACTCTGTCTCTCTCCCACTGCCACCTGGCCATGGGGACAAAAGGGTTAAGCTGCAGGTCCCAGCAAAGCAAGTGCTCTGGGAAAGACAGCCAGCAGCTGCCCAGGCTCCCCTCTGCCCCTGCCCTTATCCATCTCTCTTATCCACACGGGCAGGAGCAGGGTGCTTCCCTCGGCCTCCTGACGAGGAGCAGAGCTGGCGGAAGCAGGGCTGGGGTCCCAGTCCCTGGGGCAGGGGTCTGGGCAGGGGTGTCCTGCTCATCGTGTGCCGGAGCATCCCTAGCAGCACGGAGCTCCGGCAGCAGGCAGGCTTGGATGTGCTGTTTAATTAAATGTGAAGGGCTCCTGTGCCTCAGCCCTCGCTGCAGCCTGAGCGACTTTGAGAAAGAGGCCTTTTATTAAAAGAGAGAGAGGCCCTGCCAGGCAGCCATCAAATGGCACATTTAATTGTCCTGGCTCGTTTAGCTGTCGTGTGGGGAGGGGCGAGCTCCGAGCCAGCCCTGTGGGTCCCCAGGCTGGTGCAGCTCAAGGGGCTTGCTGGGGATGCTTGGGGGACTTGCTGGGGTTGGAGCCTGAACCTGGGCTCAGCTGCTGGTACCAAACCCATCAGGGAGGCCGTTTGGTGCTGTGTTTGGTCCCTGGGGCAGAGCCGCAGCCTTTCCCCTGGCTGGGCCGAAGCAGTCAGGCTACAGCTCACCATTTGGAGAGGAAAACAAAGATCAAGAGGGGGAGGAAATATAGGCTTTTATCAAAACCTCCTACTTCAAAGTTGTCCAGCTGAAGTGCTCCCCTTTGGTTTAATTTGAAGTGATGTTTCCTTCAGCGACTGCAGCTAAATGGCATCAAACGAGGCTGAACCGGCCGGAAAGCCTGGAGAGGAAGCGAGCCATTTGGGAACGGCTGGAGCCAGACCTTCCCGTTGGGTTCAGCCGTGAAAGCCTTTCCACAGGGGTGAAAACCATCAGTACTGGCATTTCTTAGCTCATGGCACAGGACGAGATCCAAACCCTTTGGGAAACAGGAATCAAGCAATGTCCCATGCTGGGTGCTAGAGGTGGCCCTAGACTGGCTGTGATGCCTGCCCCAAACGGCCGTCAGCATGGGGGAACAGGAGACGGGGGCAGGTGATGGGGACAGGAGATGGGGCCCCTACCTTGCCCTGGGGCCCTACAGACCCCTTCTCTTTGCAGAGCCAGCTTTGGGACTGGCTGCTGCCAAACCATTTGCAGCAGTACTTTCTGCCACTCTCCCCCTAGGGTAACCCCTGGTTTTTGGGGTGAGGTAGCTGCAGCTCTGCCTCCAGCAGCTGGTGCATCCCCCAGCCTGCAGCCCCCGGGGCCTTTGGCAGCCCCTCTGCACAGGCAAGAGAAAAACCAGACTGTGGCCAGCTCCGGGTGAGCTGCAGGGGAAGGGGCACGAATCCATCTTCCTGATGGACCGCTCCAGGCTGCCCTGCAGCGGAAGAGGCCTGCTCCCTTGGCTGGGGAATTCCTGCACGGGGGAGTGCAGCAGTGCCGGCGGGGCATGTGCCCCTCTCTCAGCATCCCCAAACCATCAGAAACTGCCTCAGAGGCAACACAGCTGGATGGGAGAGCATCTGCGTGGGGACAGCAGGGCTGGGTGCCTCCTGCAGTGAATCCAGTCCTGTGATCCCCAGGGGGTCAAAGGTGGGGGGGGCTCTGCCAAAGGTGGCCAAAAGAGGCTTGGTAAAAGCCCTCTGCCAAGGTATGGGGCTGCGCCCTCCCACTCTTTAGAGACAAGAGGGAGAAAAAAAAAACCCTCTCCCGTAAGAGAGAGCTGAGCAGAGCTGTAATCCCCTTCTCCCCGCCCAGCATCCCCGCTCCAACGCTGGCAGAGTTGTTTCTTCATCCCCGTTCCCCCTCCTCTGCCTCCCCCGGCTCTGCTCCGCGCGCTCCCGGCTGCTCTGGGATGATGCAGGCGGGCGCAGAGTTCATGGGAGCCGTACCTGTGCTTTGTCTTCATCTGTCACCCCCGCTGACAGTCAGATCCATCTTCAACTGGGAGCGAGAGGGGAAGAGAGGGAAGCAATAATTAACCTCTGCGCAGGCTGCTCCCGAAATGCCGCGCTCTGGTGATGCACGAGGAGATGTCCGTGACACTTTTATTGCTGCTCCAGCGCCGTGCAGCGCGTGTAGGAGGTGATGTGGCCGGGCTGGGACACCTGAGGCTTTCATTACGGTGAAGGAGCCGTGGGCATGTGGTTTGGTCGGGGTGCAGGGCTGGGGTTTCACAGCACGGCCCCTCGGGTGGGGGGATTTGGGGCTCCAGGTTGGCGTGCTGATGTGTGCATGCTTTTTACAGACTTTGCAGGAGCTGGGTGCAATGTGGGAGCTCCGGCACTGGGAGCGGAGGTGACACAGCTGTGACACTGGCAGCTGGAGCTTGTCCCAGCCCTGATTCCAGCACTGCTGCTTGTTGGGCTGGAGGTGGCGGGGGAATAACCAGGGTGGCACCAAGACCTCGTCCTGGTCCATTCTCCAATGGGGACACGAGCTGGAGAGCGGGCCGGGGGCTGCTGGGCTCTCCCGAGGTGCTGTGCCCAACCACAGTGCCACCTCAGCTGGCAAGGTGGCACCAGGGATTTTGTGTGACTGTGATGCTGAGTGTCCCCACAGCTCCTTCTTGGGGGCTGGTGACAAATGAGCCCAGCAATTCAAGTGGCATGCATGGCCAGCCTCCAACAGGATGCGGGGACCAGTTGTTTTCCCAAACCTGACAGAGCCCAACACACAGACTGACCCTCCCATCTCTGGGTACGATGCTGGCTCATTCCTTTGCAGGGAGAAAAACCTCCAGGGACTGTTTTTTAGGTGGTTTGCTCAGTTCTTGTGAAAGGTGTTAGGTGCAGGACTCCTGGGACCGTCAGTCGGAACAGCGGCTGCCTTTCCCCCATACCGATGCCCGCTCAGTGGGTGTTCCACCTTCATCTCATAAAGTGTGAGAGAAGAGCAGTGCCAGATGTGCTTGGAGCCAAACTCCGGATTGTGTCAATCCAAAGAGGCTCTTGGCATGGCCGGGGAGGCACCAAAGTCCAGGGGGGCAGGAGCCTGGCTTCTAGTCACCTGAGACTGCAGCAAGGGGCAGCATCCCAAGATGCTGACTGGGAGCATCCCAAAGAGCCCTGCTCTCTGAACAAAACACAGCCTCTGCATTCAACAGCTGTTGCTCGTATCAGTTGGAGGTGGGGAAACTGAGGCAAGGAGGGTGGGACTGATTTTTCCCAGCTGAGGCAGGGAGCTGGTTGCAAAGCCTAGAAATATCTCTAATTCTCATACAGCTTCCGTGCTTTAGCTGCAAAAGCATCCATTGGGAAGAAGAGGTCAGTGGGCTGAGGAATGCCCAGTGCCGAGGAAAACGAGACCCAAACTTTGCAGTTCAGCCTGCCAGGGGTGCTTTGCCAGAGGCAAAGGGGAAAAATTCCACAAAACACCTGAAATGTTCCAACAGGCTGCAACGGAGCCGTGCACGAGTGCTGCCAGCTCCCTCACTTCGAGCAGCGCGAGGCTCGGCCGCTCTCTGCACAGATGGGGGTTTAATCAGCCCTGCTTTAAGCACATGGGTGTTCAGCACTAATCCAATTTCCCTCCATTCATTAGGATGGCTATTCATCACTCGGGAATGATGGAAGGCTGCAGGTCCGTGCGGATGCTGCTCAACGACAGCCCGCGGCCGAGCATCCTTCCCTTGCAGCAGAGGCTGCAGGGACAGGGGCAGTCCCTCAGCCCCTGAGTGCCACCAAAGAGCAAGCTGGGCTCTGGAGGCTGAACTGTCCTTAGGCTTACTTACCCACAGTTGGCTGAGATACGGGCTGATCCGCAAGGGAGCGCACACAGGTGGAGGGGTGCTGGGCTGGGAGGGGTCCCGGAGGGGTGGGAAGCTGTAGACCCGCTGCTGGAGCAGGTCCCATCCATGCCCCAGAGCCTGGCAACCGCGGCAGGGAGAGGGGAGTCTCCCGCTGCCCCTTCCCACGGGTGGAGCTCAGTGGATCCCAGCTTCCCAAAGTTTGCACAGATGTCCAAATGCTCACTCCTTGTCTCCAGTGCCATTAAAGGAAAAAAGTGAAATACTCTCCACGGTTGGTGTAAATCTTGGCGTGAGGTGAATGAGAGGGGTTGCAAACACAGCAGAGGAGGCATCAAAGGCTGTGAGTGGATACAGGTGTGTTTCCCTGCTGCAGTCATTCCCCTGACCCTAAACAGCACTCGGTGGCACAGTGGCTGGGAATCACCGCCCTGCCCCCAGGGCTGGCAGGTAACCACCAGTTAGTGGCTGGGGAGATACTGGATAACTCTGACTACTACAAGGAGCCTGGGGACCACTGGGTCATCACCGCAGGGCCCCTGGGCTTGCAGCAGGTATGTAATGGGGTTCTGCAGCAAACCAAGTGATTTCCACATCTCAAAGACCTCGTTTGGAGGTCCCACTGCTCCCCATGCATGGAGCCAACTCCTGGCTGGCTGTCTACCTGTGCCATGCCCTCTCTGGCTGAGAGCTGGCACGTGCAGGGTGCCCTCCCTCTGCACCTGAGCACAGTTTAGGGCCCTGGCCCTGGCATGGGGTCTCCTTTGCCTCTGTTCTCACACTCTTTCCTTCCTTTCCTTCCTTCCATGCCTAGGAGCCCTCCACAGAGCACCCACCCCAGTCCCTCCACCTGAACCCCGCTCGTTTGCTCTCCATCTTATGGCACCCCTGGAACCCCCTGGCACCCCGCAGCCCGCCGGCCCCTCTCCCCCACCAGCACCCCCATTCCTGTGCTGTGCCCCAGCCGAGCGGAGATGCCCCAACACCGGCACCCCTCTACCTTCCGAAAGGGGATGGTGGTGGTGTTTGACGGGAGCAATCCATCTCCATCAATGTAATGACCGTTCCCATTAATCGGCCATAAACTAATAAAGTAAGCACTTTCCCCTCCATCCCCGCCACCCCCCCCAAACTTCATTAAGTCTTTAGTACATTAATATGTCTTACTTAGTGTCTGCTTTGGCCTCTGATGGCTTTTTTTTGTTTGTTTTTTGTTTTTTTTTTCCTTTTTCTATATTTTTGCTGGGGGTAGCAGGGGTTTACCTGATGCTGCTATTCCCTGCAGCCCTGAGGAAGCTCTGACAGCCCTGTGCTGGCGAGCAGAGAAGAAAGGGAAAGGGACGGGGACGGGGGGGTGGAGGGAGGCGGGAATAAAAGATCCCGTACACCTCCAAATTAAATTTGTGATGCCTGGCATCAGATGGGCCCGCAGCCAGAGATTAATTCAACTGATCAAGTTATAAAGAGCGCTGAGGCGGGTAATCAATCTTGGAGCTGTCAGGCAAATAGGCAGCAGTATTAACCTGGCAGGACTCACACAAGCGCGCGCGCACGCGGAAGCCTTTTTAATTCCATTCACATGGAATCTTATTTCCCAGGCCCACTTGTTTTGGAAGGGCTGGGGGGGAGACAGGGGTGGCACGGCTTTGCTCTCTTGTTCCCCAGGCCAGTGACAGTCCAAGCTCAGCATGGTCCTCCCCGTCACATGCTCACCATCCCTCCATGGGATGCTGAAGTTGGAAGTCTTTGAGGTCAGTTTTCCAAGGGACAACACCAGATTTTCCGCCGGATGCTGAGATGGCTCAGACTGGGCTCCCTCCTCTTCCCAGGCCCGTGGCTGAGATTTTCTGGTTTTCTGGAGCTTCTCAGAGACAAGCCTGCACAGCCCATAATGAACTTTCCTCGGGAATGGGGTGCAAACGAAGCCACTGGAGGTGCTGGGAGCTGGGCAGCTCCCTGCTCTGAGCCTTGGGCAGCCCTCAGGTGCCAGAGCAGGGCTCTGCCCACGTGGGCTGCAGACCCCCATGCTGGGGGTGCTGGCAGAGACCTGGTTCAGTCCCAGGTGGGTGGGGCAGGTCTTACGGGCATGGCGCTTGGAGTCCAAACAGCCTGGGATCTACTGCCGAGAGAAGGAAAATCATGGGCAAAAGCAGGGACAAAGTCTGGCTGGGGACCCCAGGAAAGGGCTGTTTTGGAAGGGAGCTAAAGTTGGGCTTCTTGGGAGAATGGCCAAAGAGCAGGATTTTTGGGGTGTGGACTGGAGAGACTGGTGGGGCTGGGAGTCCCCCAGTGTCCTGTGGGATCACTGCCTGGAAACGGATCTGGTGTTGGACAAAAGGCTGGTCATGGCAGAAAGGCACAGCGGCTCAGGGCAGGGCCCTATTCCTGATGGCCACCCTGACCCCTTCCCTGTGTGAGTGCTCAGTTAATGACATCTTTCAGGATCTGGGTGCTGCTCTGGTGTGAGTCCTCCCTGTGCTACGAGGTTGTCCCGAGGGGCTGCAAGCCCATGCAGAGCCCTTTGGCTCCAAGCCATGACCCGTGCAGGCTGGATTGTTGCTGTGGCCCCAGCATTCTCTCCAGTGCCAGAGCTGTAAGCCATTAGCATGACACAGGCAGGACATGTGGCCCCGGCTGCTGGGAACACTGTGGCCTTTCCTGGAGGCTCAAGTGGGTCCTTCCAGGCTGGAACAAACTGCATGGGATGTCCTGAGAAATGCGTTGGGGTGGGAGATGACATCTCTGCGAGAGAGATGCTTTGCAAGCCAGCACCGGGTCAAACATCTCAATATCCTTTCGCTCCCACAGTTTCCCTGAACGTCCCCTTCGAGGGCTGTCACTCAGCCTGGGCACGTGGCAAGGCTACAGCTGGCAGCCAGCAATCCTGCCTGTGCCTGGAATGTACAGAGGTGGAGCGGGGCAGCTGCTTTTGGGGCACTGGGGCTGGGTCCCCAAAGGGGACGGATGTTGGGGAAGGATCTCCGGGTGATGCGCTCACCACCAGCGCCCATCCTCCGAGTCCCTCTTGCTCCAAAGGTTTGCAAGGCTCCTGGTGACAGCTGGTGTGCGCCCCAGGGGCGTCCCCATCCTCCCTCTGTCCCCACCAAGCAGAGCAGCAGGGGTGCCAGGACCACTCTCACTGCTGGTCACCCTGAGGTGACCCCAGGCAGGGGTCTGCTCAGAGCACATGGCCATGGCTGGGGGGCACCAGCACCCCGTCCCCTCTCTCGCAGCCTCCAGCTCTGATTGATGCTGCAGCATCTTCCCACCCACAAACACCTGTACCCTCCGCCAGCTCGCAAGGCTCCAGGCGAGGGGCTGCATCCTGCTGCCAAGCCGCTCCCGCTCAGCTCACGCCGGCAGATTTTGGAGCCGTTTGGTGCCAAAGTCTTCTCCAATTAATCTTCCCCCTCCCTGGCTCCCTCCCCTCCTCTCTGGGCCGCATCCTGGGGAGGATCCATCGATCTCGGCAGTGTCCAACGGAGCAGCTGGAGTTCGGATTTGCCCGCACCTTCTCCAGGTTACTGGATTCTGTCTTCATATTTGATGGGATTATTAGCATGGGGGGAGGAGGAGGGGGGAAAGCAAGCACTAATTGATCTGGTAATAAAGTTAATAGAAGCTCTTATGAGCTTGCCCATTAAGAATAATTAAGGAAGGGTGAGGGAGGGGAGGAGAGTGAAGGGAAGCCCCCCGAGGCCAGCTGGGGATCTGCAGAAAGCCTTCCACCCCCCACCCAGCCCCACAGGACCTCAGAATCTTCTTCCAAAGACCTTCCAAGAAAGGCTTGCAGCAGGTTTCGTGGGCTGCTCAGATATGCCAGGGCTCCAACAAGGACCTGGAACAGCGTGGGGACAGCTGGGGAGCTGGAGCCAGCCTGGCTGAGCTGCGGCACAGAGACAAGCCAAGCTCCCGCAGTCGGTAAACACGGCTGCTGAGAGAAGAAAAGAGCAGCTCGGTGGGGTCAGGGGTTAACACAGATGGGGCTGGGACTGCAAAGGGCCAGGAAAACAGGTGGGGTGGTCGTGGCTGGTGGCAGGAGGCTGTGGGGACCTGCGGCACACGGGACCAGGCTGGCAGTGGGACCTTGCAAGAGAGCCAGGCTGGTGGTGGGACCCAGCAGAGGACCAGACCACCCCCAAGGCAGGCACTGGGTTCCAACCGTTTTGCCCTAGGTGGCTGACAGAGGGACCCAGGGGGAGGTCAGTGACATCTTAAAGCTGCTGCAACACGAGCTGCTGGCTTGGGAACACCCGTATGCTCTGCTCAAATGTTGATCACGGCTGGGATGCTCTCGGAGCCTCTACCGCGTGGCACTGTCACATGGCCAGATGTCCCTGCTTTAAAGCCCATGGGTGAGGAGACGTGGCTCCCAGCACTGCAAAAGCAGCGAGTGCCTTGCAGGGGCACCCCAAATCCCTCTCCATGCCTGCTTCACCCACAGGTGACAGATCAACTGGTGGCCACATCAGGCTAGGCACATCATGCGTGGCACAGCGGGGCCGGGAACCAAAGGGTGCAGCCCCTTCTCCCGGGTGAATATGGGCTGACTAATGGGGCTTGGGATGCTGCGTGGTAATCCCGAGGAATGATTTACATTTAATTAGGCAAATGAAGAATATGAATATAGACTCTGCCCAAGAGCCTACTAATAACTTTCTGTGTTAATGGCTTGGACTGGCAGAACTCTGATCTGGCAGATAGCGGTGCGGCGGGCAGTGGGTACCTTCCCCTTTGGTTCCACGTGTCCTGGTCCTAAATGCAGTGTTGTATTGGTTAGCGAGGTCTGGATCTGGATCTGAAAGACGGATGGGGGCAATGAGAGAAGGGATTTGGGTATAACTACAGCAGTGAGGTCAAACAGCAAAAACATGTCACTGCAAGGAGTGCTCTCCCTCCTTGGGCCCTACAGCAGATGCAGAAGCATCTCTGTAAACATGCTGGGTGTCAATCAGATGGTGCCTGTGGGGCACAGGAGGACCCCAATAAACCTGAATGAGGCTAATACCAAACTGGGAAATCCCTTGCAGTGGCTGGGATCTCCCTTCAGTCTTCTCTGCTGATTTCTGGCTGCTGGGACCCCACCAGGACCTGTAACTCGACGCAGGGGCTCCAGTCCAAGTGAGCAGCACCGCATCAGCCACTGCAAGCTAGTGGTGCCGGGCTGATAGACCTTTCTAGCACATAAAGTAACTCATGTTCATAACTGCCTGTGATTTATCCTCTTCTCTGTCTCGTACATGAATTATTCAGGGTGGTGCTAGGGCAAGGAAAGCCACGTAGCTGGTGCGGGTGGCCCTGCTCCCCCAAATGGGAGGGCAGCATGGGGTGTGGTGAGGCTGACCTGTCCCATGGGGACCCCATCTCATGAAAACCCTGCCCCACAGATGTCACCACCTTGCCCCGTGGCTCTGAATGGGGATGGCAAGTGGGTGCTGGGGGGCTGACCCCATTTCCCCTCTGGCCCTGGGGCACATCCTTTCTGCAGAAGGTTTATGGCCGGGGTCTTTGCTCTCAGAGAGGTGGCTGAAATTAACTGAGCGGTCGACAGCCTCGTGTTGAACTCCCCAGGCATCTCCACCTGGGCTGCGCGGGGCAGGCTCTCCTCCCACCTGTCTTCGTGCTGGCTGCAGGGTTGTGTCCGTCATTGGCGCCGCATTTGTTTTGCTGTGGGTATTTTTCTTTAGCCCCAATTACGCTCAGGCTTACACCAAAACAAACAAGCTCTGGGACGCGAGGTACCTGGCTGGCTCAGACAGGCTGGTGCCGCGCCTGGCCCGGGGGCTGATAAAGGACCCTCGGTGTCGCTGCGCTGGAGTCTGGGCTTGCAAAACGTGACAATCTTTCTCCTGACAATTAATCACTGGGGAGCGAGAGGCATCAATTAATGGGTAATTGGCCTCATTTTTGGTCAGGTTTCCGGGCTGCTCTCCCGTCGGTCCCCTGCAGGGTGGGCATCCCCATCGCGAGCGCAGGGTGGGAACCGTGCACAGCACAGGAGTGCGGAACGGGAGGGTAACCCGACGCTGCGGTGTCCAGGAGGGATCCTGCTGGAAATACCCAGCTGACACGCGGCTTGAGATAAAGCAGGGAGTCGGCTTTACTTTAGCTTATCGGACACACTTCCTCCTGAGAGATCTCCATCAGCTCGGGGAGGAAACTACTGAATTTTTTGTCTTTTGGTGGCCTTTTTCCTTTTGGAATTTTTCAAGAGGAACAAATATTTCAGACATTGCTGGAAAAAAAAAAAAAAGTCATACTTGGTCTATATCTTGTTAGTAAGGAAAGTTTTAAAATGGAAAATGAAAATGTTTGTCTCTGTTTTCTTCCAGTACCAGAAATAGAACATTTTATTTTATTTTATTTTTTTCCACAGCTGAGATGAAGTTAAAAAAATACTGCCTGGAGAGCGAGGTGGAAGGGAAATTTTTAAGCTAAAAAAGAACAAGTGACACTCTTGGAAAGCTGCGTTCTTCATAATTGTGCAACGGAGACAAAGCAAAGCACAGGCACAGCGTGGGAATTTCCCCTCTACTTCAAAGTGGATTTAATGAAATTCCATTTTTCAGGGAAAGATGCAGCTCGCTGTAAGAATTTCCTGACCACTTGCTCCCTGCAAACCCTCCCTCTGCCTCCTGCCCAGAGCCTTCACACACCTGGGGAGGTGCAAGAAGGGAAGGTGGGCACCAGGGGAGACTTCCAGCTGTCACAGGGCATTTCCCCATGGCCACAGCACTCAGTCCTGTGATGGGATCAGAGATTCCCATGGGCAAAGGGAAAACACAGGCAATGGTCAGACACTGCTGCCTGCAGGGAAGCTCCTACATGAAACCAGCCTTGCTGGCCAAGCTGAGCTGCAGCATGGCAAAAGCTGGGGGCTGTGGTGCCCCCAAGGTGAGCTGAGCCCCTGCCTGGTAGCGGCAGCATTTGCTCCTCAGGTAGGGATGTTTCCAGGATCCTGTTGACCTGAAGAGCACGGCAGCACTGGGTGCATGGCCAGGGTGGGCAGTGGGTTGGGGAGCTGTTTGGGGTGGTGATGGGCAGGAGAGGTGCCTGGGGCTCAATAATTTCCTGACAGGGATCAGCTTGTTGCATCCTATAATGCAGTCAGAGCTGGAGCCTCTCATGGATGCGGTGAGCGCTCGAGCAGGAGGCAGAGCACCATGCTGAAAAAACCTTCCCCTGACAACAGCAACATCAATAATAACAATAATAACAATAATAAAAAATAAATAAATAAATCCTCAGAACAAACAAAAAAGCCTCCCCACAGCTGTGGGGATTTAATGCTGCTAAATGCCGAGCACCTGGGGCACAGCTCCACCTTGGCCATATAACCCTCAGCAGGGGCACAACCCTTGCTTGGCTGATTTCTCCAAGGTGTCTAGGGAAAGGTGACCTTGTAGGGGACACCGGAGCTCAGCGTTGTACTTTCTTGAAGCCCTTCTGTCCCCAGGGTGCTGGTCTCCCGGAGAGCATCTGCTCTCAAGATGAGGTCTGGTCTGGGGGTATATGTGTGGGAGGTGAAGGGCAATACATCTGCCGATGCATGGTTTTCTATGGGATCAAGGCAGTTGTGGGGCTGCTTGGGCTCTCCCAGATGTGAATGTGTGCATCCCCCTGTGCTGGCTCGGGTGACATGTGTGCTACTGGTGGTCCCTGATGGGACAAGTGAGCCTTGTCCTGCCTGTAGACAGCAGCTGAGGTTCTTTCCTGGTCCCACCACCCTGCAGCTGCAGAAATCATGGGGAGCTGATGGGAGCCTGGAGGAGCAGCCCAGCCTGGGGGATACTGGAAATGTCCCTTTCCCCTCATCTGGGGGTTTGGGCAGCCAGGCAGTAATTCCTTGGGCTCCTGATGGTGCTGAGGTGCCTTTGTAGCATCTCTGATATTGCAGGTGCTATCATGATCCCAGTCCTAGCCAGGGCATCCCCTGCTGTTTTATGGCCCTGTTCAGTGGGATTTATGTCCCTGTGCTGGGGATGCAGTGGGGCAGGGTTGCCCATCTGCCTCAGGCACAGTGAGAGCTTGACACAGATCCTTCCTACTCTGAAACTCCCCAGCTCCCCAGCCTCCCCTCCCAGAAGCTGCTGCTTCCCATCCTCCAAAGCAACAGGAGAGCACGGAAACAAGGATTTAAAATAAGGGAAAAAAGCCCCGTGGTGACAAACATGAGCAGCATGGCTCTGAGCCAGGCCTGGGGATGGGTGCGGGGGGACGCACAGCCCCTCCGTGGGTGTTTTTTCCGGCCAGCGCATTGTTCTGTGGGACAGGGGCCTGAACAAACACCCGCCTGGGACACCCAGGCAAAGGGCACACTTCCCTGCAAGAGCCGCGCGGAAGTGCCTTTGTGTCTTTTGCTGACCCCCAGAGCCACCCCTGCTCCTCGCACCCTGGGCTGCTTGCTGCTGGCAGCCAAAGCTGCGCTCACTGCAGGACTTGGCACCCGGGCCCTGTCTGAGAGCCCACATCCCTCATCTTCAGGGCCTGAACTCTGCGTGTGTGTGGTAGCGCTTGAGCTGTGCTGCAGGCTGCTCTCTAAATATGCACGCTGTTCGCTATGATTTGATAATTCAGTTATTTGTACTGCTTGCTGGCCACCATTGCTTGCTGTGTGTTGATGCACTTGCATGCAACATGGGGCTCAGTGCCACAGCATCCCATGTGTTGGGAGTGCTGCTCTGTGAGGGCTGCCCCCAGGTGGGACAGGGCTGGGAAAATGTCCCCCTGGGCTCATGGGAGCAGATGGACAGACAGCCATGGGGCAAAGCCTGAAGTGGGAAATCTGCAGGTCTCCTGGCCAGCCCCAGCTGGGAGGCTCTGGCTGCCCTAGGGACCAGCACTGTGGTGCTTTGGGGAGCCTCTGGCTCTGCCTGCTGAGGCTTTTGCAGGTGCAGCAGCATCTGGGTTGCTCCCAGAGGTCCATGGCACAAGGATGCTGCAGAGCGTGGGGATGCTGCTGTTCCGCAGGGCTGCAAAGGGCTCGGTGCAGCAGCAGACAGGATTTACCAGGCCAGACACGGTGTTGGGAATTTGAGTTTTCCCTGCAGTTCACAGCACTTTCTCTCTGAGCTGGAAAGCATCAGTGTCCCTAATTCTGCTCCATGCTGAAACAAACTTTGTCCCTGTGAAACTGCTGCCTGCCCAGCCTGCTTTGCTGTGCTGCACCAGTGTCACCTGGAGCACACGGTGCTCAGCTCCATCCTGCCTGGTGCAGGAGCCAGAGGAAAGGCTGCTGCCCAGGGAGCAGGTTAGCAGCCCACTTTGTGTCTGTTATCCAAGCCTCTGAGAGGGCTGCAGATGAACTAAGTGAGGGACTAAGTAAATAAAGGATTGACCTTCCACCCTGGAGGCCAGAGGGCAGCTACAAACTAGTGTTAATGTGAAATGGAGAGGCAAACTTTGCGGGCTCTGGAGGAATTTGCCCTGGAAGCATCAAAGAAGGCAGAGGACTCGTGTGTCGCGCTGTTTGCATCAACATGGGGTGATGGCCCTGCCACCCATGGCAGCAGGCTGTGGAGGGGAGGCTGCAGCTCAGGGGCTGGAGAAGGTCTGAGGAAAGGGTGAAGGGGAAATCACTGCCTGGGGCTGAATGTCTCAGGCTGGGCAAGCAGTGTGGCCGGTTACATTTGGCCATAAATGAGCCCATGGCAGGGAGTCATACGATAGAGGGAGAAGACCATAAGGGCTGGATGGGTCAATAGGAGGTGGCAGATGGACATGGCCACTGGAGAGAGGGAAAGGCAAGTGGATAAAGGGCACAGCCTGGAGACCTGGGGATCGGCAGAGGGGAGTGAAGGTTTGGTGGGGGTGTTCTGTTCTGGCTGAGGGATGTTGTTTTCTGCTGTTGCTCCTCTTAATCTCTCGTTGGTTGGTGAGAGAGGTGCAGCTCTGCCGGTGTTACCAATAGCTGTGGACACGTGGGCTGGTGCACTCCATGGGCTCCTTTCCCATGAAGCAAATAATCCCAGTCACCCAAAGCACCCTGTTAAGAACTTCCTCAGCTCATTGAGCTGTTATTAATAGGGGGTTTGTTGAGTGTCACAGCGCAGGCATAAAATACATTAACATTATCCCATAATCTTATTTAGCAGACGCTTGTGTCGCTTTGCCCTTGGTAATTGCATTTGGGAGATGCAATATTTATGAAAGGGGAGAAGGAAATGTCTTGGCTCATCTCCTCTGAGCAATAAAAGTCCTGGGGAAAATAAAAATGCTGGAGAGGGATTGGAGGGACCTGGAAAGGGGACGTCAGAGCTGTGATGTCAGTGTTTGATGGGGCTCTGAGTCTAAGCTTGAGCTTTGTTGCCAAGCCACTCCTAGAGCCGAGAGGGACTGGGAGCATGGAGCCAGGCTTCGCAAGAGCTTTTCCTCCTGTGTCAGACTCCAGCGCCCTCCTGCAAATATTACTGCAGGCTTGCTAGCTGCCTTACTTTAGCCCTTACCTCTAATCGCACCTGCAAGGCTCTCTGGCGAGGCTGTGCTCCGGGCTCAGCGCGGGGCTGCTGCCCGCTACGCACGATGATGGATTAGGATTTCTCCCAGGACTGAAATCCACCCACCCAGCCCCGCATTCCCCGATAGGATCTCACAGACTGGCAGCAGGGTCTGTTTCTCAGGGCTGCACTGAGCCCAGTCACAGCAGTGACACGGAGAAAGAAGTCTGGGGAGATTATTTCAGTGCCTGGAACTGCTCCATTCCCTCGGAGCCTTCGAGTATCTGTCTCCAGAAATTAAAGCTCAGTTCCCACCTGTGAGTGCCTCTGTCCCACCAGCTCCACTGCGACTTTATTCCCAAACCAAGCCCTGTTTGCACTTCATGCTGGTGACACATGGGACTGAAAACCCTTCACCGCACCCCCTTCTCCCCGGCCTGTGTTTGCACACCACGCATTGTTTGTTTGCTTGCTGCCGGGCTCCCGCCCGTGGGGCGTCTGCTCGGGGAGCCCGGGGGACGGCGAAACTGGAAATCGTAGCTAGTCTCAGGTGGGAAATACAATTAATACACCTGTAAATAACGCAATTAATTAATTTAATTTACAAGTGTGGAGAACGCTGTCTGTGTAAATGCTCGATCATGTTTAAACCCCGATTATCCCCTGCACTCCACCCCACTGTGCTGGGTTCACCGACGCGGTGATGGGGCGGGAGCTAGGTTTGGAAAACCCCATTATTTCCCATATTTCGATCATTCCTTCCCCCCCCCTCTTTTTTTGGTCACATTTAACCTCAAACACCCCCAGCTTCTGCGCTGGAAACGACGTGCAGCGAGCGACAGAAGTCGGCTTTATCCTTGCCGGCAAAGGAAGAGGTGGGGAACCTGGAGCCTCCCGGCTTTGGGGACCCAGGGGACCCCGGGCAGGACTCGTCCCCGCAGCCCGAGCGGGGTGGCCCGGCCTCCCCCCGGCAGGTGTGCCTCCGGGGGCTGCCAGGCCATGCTCCCCGAGGGCTAGTGCAAACAGCAGCAAATTAGATTTAAGTTTACCCATTGGCTCTGCCATAATTTGTATTTGCTTTTTGCCTGCTAATTAACCTCGGGGAGGGGAAAAAGGGAAATAAATAAACGCGAGGATTTACCACGGAGGGTTTTTGAGGTTTTGCGGCTAAGTCTGCAACAATGTTTGCAATAATTAAGACTGTTATTATTGGATCTTCTTGTTAGTGAAAGCTACTTTGTTAGCGAGGCCGGCCGGGCGTGTCGCGTTTGCGGAGCTGCCTGCGCCCCTGCCCCCGGGGGCTGCTTTTCAGCTGGAGGGGGGCGAGGGGAAGAGACAAAAATCTGTTGGCAAAACAGGACTTTGTCTGATCGGGAAAAGGCCCGGGGGCTAGAGCAGGCAGCAGACAAAAGCAGCCGCAGCTCCCCCGGCAAGCAAACAAACCGGGCAGCTGCCGGGGGAGCCACGGGATCGGGGCCCGACGGCACGAATCCACGCGCTCTGTCGCGACAGGCCTTGCTGTCGCAGTGGTCAGATCTTCGCGGAGAGGGGAGAGCCGAGGCGAGCGTATCGGGGACGCGTGTCCCCCAGACCACGAGTGCTCCCTCAGTGAATTCGGAGCTGCAACTGGCTGGCATAGGGAGGGTGTAATTAAACCGGGAGTTATTAACCGGGGAGAGCCCCCGGTGTCCCTTGCTGCCGCTGGTGCCCGCGGGGGTGGCGGCCAGACGCCGTTCATTAGCGGAGCGGGTGGCCGAGGAGAAGGGGCTAATGGGATTTCACGCATTTCTGCACGATGGGGAGAGGGCCTGGTACCGCAGGACCAATAACTTCTCGGCAGATGCTCCTCCGGCGAGCGGGAACGCTGAATATTCATGGTGTGCCGCCGGGCACTTCATCCCCCACCGACCACCTCCCCGTTCTATCCCGAGGGGACACAGCCGGGGCACTTTGTCCCCACCGTGCTGCCGGCCTGTTGCGTGTCCTTGTGCCTCGGACGGGACACCCGCGCTGGGCGGCACCGGGGCGCGGAAGCCCCGCAGCCCCGACGCGCAGCGTCGAGCCCCGCTCCCC
>VXAV01011733.1:156123-167746 GCA_013399715.1 Alectura lathami
TGCGTTTCGCGGCCGCTGCCCGGCTCGGCCCCGCGGATGTCGGCGGGGAAGCGGCGGCTCCGCAGCGGGGGGGTTCCCAGCCCAGCGGCCGGGAGCCAGAGCCTCTGTGCTGATGTGTCGCTGCTTGCTTCTTTACCTCTCATCCCCCCCTCCCGTGTCACCCCCAGTGGCCCTCTCACCCTTCACTGTAACACGCCGTATAGGTCACCCCTACCAGAACCGCACGCCCCCCAAGAAGAAGAAGCCGCGCACGTCCTTCACCCGCCTGCAGATCTGCGAGCTGGAGAAGCGCTTCCACCGGCAGAAGTACCTGGCCTCGGCCGAGCGCGCTGCCCTGGCCAAGGCCCTCAAGATGACGGACGCGCAGGTGAAGACCTGGTTCCAGAACCGGCGCACCAAGTGGAGGTGAGGGGCTGGGGTCGGCCCTGCAGGGCAGGCGCTGGGCTGGGGGACTTGGTGGTGCGGGGTCAGAGCCCTGCAGGGTGTGTGTGTGTGTGTGTACATGTGTGGAAATGCCTGTGTACATGCACACGTGGCACATGTATGTGCGTGCACAGCCATACGCGCGCATGCACAGCTGTGTGTGTGCAAGCAGCGCCTATGGGTATGGATGTGCTTGTGTTGTGTGCACACTTGTGATGGGCGTGCAAGCAGGGCACATGTGCATGGCAGCACTGTGTGAGTGCGTTCGTGTGTAGGCCACATTCATGTGGGTGTGTGCACATGCAGAGTGTGCACGTGACCATGCATGTGAGTGTGTGCGCAAGCCAGGTGTGTGCGCAAGCCAGATGTGTGCACGTGAATGCGTGCACAAGCAGGCAGCGTGCATTCAGTGTGTGCGCATTCAGTGTGAGCAAGAGGAGTGTGAGCAAACAGATATGCATGTGTGAAAGTACGTGTGCATACATGTGGGACCGCGTGCACTGAGTGCGTGCACTCCAGGGGATTACGCAGTGTCCCCAGGTCTTCAGCATGTGGGACCCCCGACCTGGTGGGGAGCCTTGGGGGGGCCGTCAGGGAGCTACAGCTGCATGGCTACGGTGCTGCGGGGCAGTGGGAACCTACGGGACCCTCCTGTGCGGGATAGGACCGGGATTGAGCTGGCCTGGGCTGGATCCTGCACTCGACACTACTGGGTTATCAGGCCCTGCATAATGCTTGGATTTTGCCCCCCCTGGGGCTTACTGCTCCTCCTTGCAAAAGCACTTTTTTTCCTCCTGGATATGCCAGTACACATGGGCAGGAGAGGAGGAGGCTGGGCTCTTGCAGAGGCTCCCAGGCTCTGTCCAATGTTGCAGCTTCCTGGGGTGTCCCCAGACTGGCACCCAGCTCTGTGTGCTTCCCCTGCCCTGGGCTGGACACAGGCTGCAAACCTGGGCGAGGGGCAGCTGGCTGCTGGCGGGGGGCTGTTTTACTGGGTGCTGGTAGGCAGAAGTGGGAGGCAGGGGGTCCTAGGCAGGAAAATGGGGCCCAGCAGCACGACCGTGCCCCCCCTTTCCCAGCTGGATGCTCTGTACACAAAGGGCTGAACTCCTTGGTAAGAAATCCAAACTGAGTATTTTGCAAGTCGAGGCTTCGCTCCTGGCTGCCTGTGTGCTTTCTCCAATGTGGGGAAAAAAGGAGCTTGCCCAGGGGCTGCATGGGGAGAGCAGCTCCCCAGGTGCCAGGAAGCCTTTGGCTGGAGAGATTTCTGCAAAGTCCTGGAGGAGGAGGAACAACCCTGCTGTAGCCTGCACAACAGGGTCAGCTGTTTTCTAACCTGGTTTCCTAAGGAAGTGAGGCAAATGCGGCTTGGCTGGGTCTCCTTGCATCTGTCAATACTCCTTGCGTCTGTTGGCTAAGTTCAGTCTCCTTTGGCAGGGGAGCGGAGGATACAAACCTATTCATACGCTCGACAAAAGAAATAGCTCGGCGAGGAGAAATGAATGGCTGGTTCTGTCTGAGGGGAAGGCTGCAGCCTGACCTCAGCCGTAGTATTAGACATGGGAGAATCCGCACTGCCCTGAGCCAGAGGGACGCTGGCTTGCAGAGACAGCCGCCTCCAGCCTTTACAAGGATTTAACTGCTTAAATAGACATGCGCCAGTGGGAGAGTTGTACCTCTGCCTGGAGCCCCTTACCTGGGAGTGAGGTGGCTGCGTGATCCCCTCCCTGGATTCGGGCGCTCTCTTGAGACATGGGCTTAAGGTTTAGTTCCTTCCTCTGACTGAGCAGATCTGAACCTGAAAACCCCAGCCTGAGGCAGAAGCACGAGTACACAGCCAGGTGCTGGCAGGCACCGTGCTCCCGCTGCCTGCACATGGGGCTCCCCGCTCCCTCCTCCCCAGGAGCATCTCTTCATTGTGCAGGCAGTCATTAAAAATTCATCGCAGCGCAGAGCTGCTCCCGGTGCTGTGTGAGCCCCTGTCCCCGGGACGCGAGACACGGGGAGATGGTGACACCGTGATTAGAGTGGGAACTGAGCCCTGAGCCGCCCGCTCCCAGCTGTGCAACCTGGGACCCCAGCCCTGCTCCAGGTGTCACTGCAGCGCTCAGAGCTGCCACTTGCAGTGTCCCTGTGGAGGAAGAAGACGGGACGTGTCACATCCCCTACGAGCTGCCAAATTAAAAAGCTGCCATTTCCACTCTCCCTCTTCTGCAGTCTTGGGAGGAATGGAAGGGGTGGGAAGGAGGGGTGCTCAGGGGCAGCATCCTCAGGGGTGCCAGGGGTGCTCCTTGGTGACAGCTGAGGGACTGCAGGCTGCAGCCATTGAGGCGGGGTTTGGGGATTTTCCTTGTGGATTTAAGCACATTCAGGTCATTCCTCTCCCATCCCCTCCTCTCAGATGCTTCAGGACTTGGACCCTGGCAGGATTGCAGGGGACGTCCGCTGGCCCCCTAATCCTCCCCGGCAGGCAGGCCCGACTCTGCTTCTGTCATTCCAGACAGGCGTGTGCCCAACCTGTTCTTAAACATTTCCTCCTCAGCCCTGCCCAGACAGTGTGTTCTGGCCTTGGATTGTTCTCACTGCTGAAACTGTGTTTCTAGCATTCAGGCTGTGTTTTGCTGCTCTCAGTGTGCAATTTTTGCCCTGCCTGCTGCGGGCGTCTCATCACCTCCATCTCAGCACCGCAGCCCAGCAGACGAGATGCCAGACCTGAGCGCAGGAAGGGGCTGGGACAGCCAGGGGGACGCTGCCCATCCCCCATGCTGTGGAGATGCCACTGCCCCATGATCTCCTCTGGGACATCCTCTTGGTGCCTGCTGCTGCGCCATGGGGAACTGCACCCTTTGCAGCTCCATCTTTGCCCCTTTTTGGCTTCTGCATGGATTTCTCCCTTGGGCAGAAAATAGAGCAGAGCTGGGGGCTGTGACCCTGGGCATGGTTCTGCTACCATCCTCTTTGCCTAGGGCAGCAATCTTCCTTGGGGCCTGCAGGGCGGCCACAAACCCTGGTGCATGAGACTTACCGTCGGTTTGTGGGATGAGGTCGTGGCTGGGTCCCCAGCCCCAAAATACCTTTTCCTCTCCATTCCCACCCCACAACCCACTGATGGCTGCCTTTCTCCTAGGAGGCAGACGGCGGAGGAGCGGGAGGCCGAGCGGCAGCAAGCAAACCGCATCCTCATGCAGCTGCAGCAGGAGGCCTTCCAGAAGACCATCAACCAGCCCATCCAGGCCGACCCCATCTGTGTGCACAACTCCTCCCTCTTCGCCCTGCAGAACCTCCAGCCCTGGTCCGACGACTCCACCAAGATTACCAGCGTCACCTCCGTCGCCTCCGCCTGCGAATAAGGCTGGCACCTGCTGGTGCCACCCGCGCCCCTGGCTGGCAGGGCTGCATGGTGTCCCCCTTTGTCACCGCTGTCACCTGCACCTTCATCAGCACGTGCGTCCCATGGAACATCCCTCTGCGATGACTGATGGGGAAGGCAACACAACCCCCAAAACTCCCCCCGCCCCTGGGGAAGCCGGAGCAGCGGTGTCTCGCCTCCACCCACCCCTTTTGTTCTTCCAAAAGTCTCCGGTGCTGGCCTTGAACTTCCTGACGGCTGCCAGACAAAAGCTCAACCCTGACAGACGTGGCCGCAGGCGAGCGCCTGGCTGGGGAAACTTCCTCTGGGTTCTGCAGGGCGCAGGGTACCCCGATAGGTCTGTATATAGAAAGCGTACCTATAGATATGCACTTTGGGCCAATGGAGACAAAAGGACGAGGCTCCCTGGGCAGCGTGTTTCTGCAGCCAGGCATCGCGCCGGGCCCTTCACGCTGGAGACGTCCGGGGATGCAACTCATGGAGGAACCGACCCGGCTCTTTGCCTCCCAGCAGCAATTTCTGCCGGCGACAGATGCGAGCCCTTCGGATCTCACCTAGCCATGTCTCCTCCCCTATTTCATTATTTTTTTTCCTGCGAGGGGGGAACAAGCGAAGGAACTGACAGCCTCCTGAGGATGGTAAACGTGATAGCTCGGTTGTACAAAGACCCAAACTGTCCCCGGCTGCCGCGGCGCTGAGCAGCCGAGCTTTGACGACGAGCAGAGCCCGGCGGCACTCGGCAGGGGTAATGCTGTTTTTTTCCGTGGGTTATTTCCATGTCATTTGCAAAATGCTGTCCGACGGTTTGATTCCCCTGTTTACCTTTAGAAGCAATTTGCGAGGGCGAAAATCATTTTTACTTCCAACTTTGTTGTTTCTTTAATTGTTCTGAGGGAATGAGACGCAATTAAACAAAGCACTTCCTATAGCAAATGCCAGGAATATATAGATATTATATATACAGTATATATTTTTCAGTTACTTATAACCTAAAGCAGCACTGCCAATTTAGACAACTAGTACAAACAAACAATCAGAAAACCTATTTTCAGTGAGATTTTTAAAGGCATTCATTTGTTTTTGTTTTGTTTTGTTTTCTTTTGTTTTTTTAAATTATGCACTTATAAGGTGTTTTCGGTGTATTCATTTTATAAAGTGCTTGTGTAATTTATGTGGAAACGAAAAAGAAAATAAAAAAAAGAGAATCTCCAGGGTACTGAATAAATCATTGAATCGCTCTTCCCTGGCTGTTAGCTCCCAGGGAGGAGGCGGCAGATCGGAGCAGCGCCGGAGCCGCCGCTGTTTGGATGAAAACGGAGTGAGCGTTGCCATTTGACTTCACTCAAGCCCACTTGGTTGTGAAGCTCCAGCGATAACAGCCTGGGTTTTAAACCCACCCCAGACCCGTTTTTAGGCTCTGGCCATGCACGTAGCACCTGCGTTAATTGCAGCCCTGTTGCAGGGCTCGTGGGTGCGGACGGGACCGCGGGGCTCTGCCTTCTGCACGGGTGGGGAAATTCCCTGAGCGGCCCCGCAGCGCTGGGGCAGTCTGTTAGCACTGAGACTGGGTGCGGAGAGCTGGGCTGAGGGGAAGGGAATCTCCAGCAGCACGTTTTAGACACAGCCTGGTAGGGAATTATTCTGTTTTCTGCCCGTGCTCAGCCTTGTTCTGGGACATCACCTCTAGGCAGGCAGAGGAAAACCCCATGGGGGAAAAATTCCAGGCAGCTTCCCCCAGGGGAGACCCCCAGGGCCGTGGCCTTGGCTTCAGCTCAGCCCTTCCCTCGGTGCTGGGAGCAGCCAGGCAGGGGCTGTGTGGGGAGGGGGCTGTGACCCGGCTGGCCCCAACGCTGATCATAAAACAGCCCCAGCTAGACCTAAGCTCAGTCCTGGGAATCTTGGGCAGCTTGTGAAGTGAGCGTGTCAATAGGCTATTTATTATTCTTGTTGTTTTTCCAAAATCAAGTGTTGCAGGATTGGGTTCAAAATCTGTGGTCCCTCAGGATTTTCCCACCCTGCGGTCCAGCTCACAAAAGAGCGCAGAGGAACATCTGCAGGGGTGGAAAGACAAGAAGCCAAAAATGGGAAAAATGAAAAACTAGAAGACAGAGAGCAGGAAAATAAGAAAACGCAGAGAGCACAAATCTGGGGGGATATCTTTAAAAGATACCTGATTACTCATGGAGAAACTGTTGAAATAAAATAGTGTTTGGTTTTGTTTTGTTTTTCCCAAGAGAAATTTGGCAGAAGTCCTTTGTTCGAGTTCTGTCGGATACCACGAACACATTTTTAAGAGCCGACCAAGCTGCTTGCTTAATACGTGCCCAGCTTTGTCGACAAAGGGAGCGCTGAGCTCAGTGCTTAGGTCCGGGATGGTCACCGAGCACATTCCAACGTTTCTGTGCAGAAAAAAAAGAAACACCACAAACTAAATAAAAAAGGGATCACGGTGCTCGCTGTTGATATTAAAAGTGTTTTCTATTTTATTATTATGACACATCAATATCTTAAAATCTAATTCCAAGACAGCCATTTTATAACACCCACATTATTCATTTCATATTCCAAAATGTTTCCTGGCAAAGTTGAGTGTATGGTAATGCACGCTCAAGGGCATGAATATGATATTTAGCTATACCTTGTTCTAGAAACTGTTGGCTTCCTCCTTTTCTTATCAATCTTTCCTGTTTAGAAAAAGAACAAAAAAGAAAAAAAAAAAATCTCAACATGAAATGACCATATATGTAACTTTGGAACCAGAAAAATCCTTGTCCAGCCTTCCTTGTGCTTGGAACAATTGCCGCTGGATTCTGCTAACTTATTTTTCCTGGATGCATTTTATAATTGGTTTTGTTGCAGGTTTTTGCTATCTGCATACACACTGCCGTGATTAACACGGTGACCTGTACCCAGACAATAAAAGTTGCCTGAAATATGATGTAATTTAATCAATAAGCAACGACATGGAACAGTGACACATAACTGTTCGGTTTGCGGGCTGACATCACCTCAGGCACATCCCGGGGCCGTCTGTACCCTGCTGAAGCTGAGTTCATTTTCCATGCCACAACTATTTGGGAATGGGAATGCAGCCATGCTGGAAGTCATTTCCCCCTTCTGCTTATCTCACAACACAGCAAATCCCAAATGTGATACCGGAGTTAGCGCGAGGTGGGTCCTCAGCTTTTGCCTGCCTGCCTCGAGGAAACGCAAAGCCAAGGAGAGAACTTTGGCTGGAGAGGAACAATCGTGTGAAATGTGCAGGGGAGGGCAGCACGCCTGCAAGCAACGAGGAGCCAGGGGTAGTGCTGGTTTGGCTGTGGAAGGGCAAATTTGGGGTGGGGTGCACAGCAGCTGGAGGAATAGCGAACATCTGTGCGGAGCTGGAGGAGACGAAGCCCAGCTGGAGGGGCTGCGGCGTCTGGTCTCGGTCCCAGCTCGGGGGGCACGGGGGAACGAGGGGCCAGGCCCCCATCTAGACAATTACTGAGCACCGGGGTCATCCAAACGAGGGTCAGCTGCCTTGTCTCTGCCGGGCCTGGGGTCATAGCTGGAGCCCCAGGCACATGGAGGTGAGCGTGCCCTGTTAGCTTCCCCTCAAGCACGCTGCAAGGGGCTCCGCCGTCCTGTCGTGTCCGTGGGGTGTCTGTGGGCTGGCTGATGGCTGAGGATCACCTGCAGGTAGCATTTGTGGGAGGAAGACCAGGTGAGTGTGCCCAGCCTCTAGCGCAGCCTGCTGTGATTGGTAATAAGGGGCAGCCCTGCTCCCACTCGCTGCTGTATATAGGGTCATTTCCCTGCCCTCCCTTGGGCTGTTGATAGGTGCTTTTATAAGACTCTGTGACCAGCAACTGGATCTTGCTGCCTCCTGCTAATGCTCAGCTGTTTGTGTAATCAACCTACAAGGCTTGAACAGCAGCCCTGGCTCGGTGAGATGGGAGCAGGAACCTCTGTAGAGGGCAGAGTCCCTGCTGTGGGCAGCTCGGATGCCAGGGCTTGCTGAGAGCTGTTTGGGTTATGCAGAAAAGCAAAATCCTGTCTGGCATTCTGGGACAGCTGGAACTTTTTAAAATGATTTTTTTTTTTTGTTTTGTTTTCTGCTAGAAAAATAACTGTTGAGTGATGCTGATTTCTTTGTGCAATGGCAAAATTTTGCTGTTGCCCATTTGAAAAGCCTCTTGGTAAATATGGTTTAGATTTACCAGAATAACCCATTTTGAAATTTTATAAATGAAAATATCTCAATCTGAGGAAAAGCTAGGTCTTCTGAATATGCTTTTTAGCAAATATTTAAACAAAGAAAAGCACATAAAGCAACAGATTATCCCAACAAGCTTCTGCTGGAGTCAGATCATCAGGCTTGTCTCTGTTTCTTTTTTGAAAGTAGCTGGGGCTCTGGTTTACTTGTTGCTGTTGTTATTTTTGGTGTTAGTTACAGCAGGAAAACTTCAGTTTGCTATGTCAGTGCTCACCCAAGATTAGGACATAAATTCTTTTTCTCTGTTCACCTCCATTGCTCAGAAGCATTTTGTTATCTTGGTGGTTTTAAAAGAAGCCTTTAGATTTATTTAAGTAAAACTCTAAAAATGTATTCAAAGAGTTTTTTTTTTTTTTTTCCCCAAATGCAAAAATTATCTAGATTTTCTGAGCCTGTAAATGAATTGCTGCCTTACCCCTCTTTTTGTTGCAGCCTGGGCAGCATTTAGCTATGTGCTCCTTAACCACCAGTTGAGCTTTCAGCTGAGACTGTGCTTGTGCTTTGGGAGCAAAAACAAACTGCTGAGATGGAGGTGGGGTGTCCTCGATCTAATTTCTGAGCAGGAACAAGAAAGGCTTGAGGAAAGCTCGTTTCCTCTGAAGAACATAAACCCATTCGTTACGGGGAAGCTGCGGTTAGCTGCCTGTCTCCTAGACAGCAGTAGCCTAAAAATAACAAACGTGTGATTAAAAAAGTTCAATCAATATGTACTTTATTTAAACTGCAGTTGGAAAGTAGCACAAAGAGCAGAATACAGGAAGATACGGAGAGAAGCTCTGCTTCCCAGGGACTTTCAGCTCTCAGCAAGAGGCAGCTTTCAGGCAGCAGTGCTGTCCGGCAGACGTATGCCTCCTGGCAAGTGGCAGGGCTGCTGGACCCTTCCTCTCCAGCATTTTGGTAAGGGGCACTTGGCTGACGGTGCTGGTGGTCAATGGGTGCAAGTCCAGCCCTAGGATGTGGGGAATGTTGGGTGTGATTCGCGTTCAGGGTTGTCACAAGGGAGCGAGCACGTGTGTGCTGAGCTGCAGCCAGGTCTCTGCACAGCAGCCCCTGCCCAGGGGTGTGAGCCCACCCAGATGAGTGGCCCCCATACCCCCGTCCTCATGATGATGCCTTCAGAGTTTCAACTTGATCTCCGCATGGACTGAAAACATGCCCCAAGTTGGGAGGTGGCATGCAGAGCACCATGAGTTCCCCAGGAACGCAGGACACTGAACAGCTGGGCTTGTTGGTGGGGTGTGCTCTGAGCCCCGGGGCTGAACGCCGTGAGAACAGCAGGGGAAACCCAGACAGGCAGAGCCACAGCTGCAGCATTATGCAGAGGAAAAGGGCATCCTGAGAGCACTTACAGATGGAGATGCTGCCAAAAGCGAGGGTGCTGTGCTGCTCAACTTCTCGCTTTTCCCAGCAGGACCACGGGAGGCAGGTCCTGCCTCCAGCCCCTGCTCCTCTTCCTCGAGAAATCCCTTAAAAGCAGCCCAAATAGTAGGCCCTGGTGGGGTGGGGGAAGCAGAGACCCCCTCCCATACAAGTGGTGGGGTGGCAGGGACCAGGGAGCTCACCTGGCAATGTTACCTTGCATGGCTCTGAGCTCAGGGTTCTTCCTCCCTGATGCAAACCCCCTTCCCCCCCCCCNATCCCAGCGAGCCCCCCATCATTTGCCTTTATTTCAAGGTCCTATGGATGTTGTCTGGATGGCAGCCAGGGGACCTCAGGCCTACCTGCAGCAGGCACAGAGTGGATTTTACCCACCTGATTTCACCCCAGAGAAGAGGCTTTAGGGCAGGGCAACCTGGTAGAAGCACTTCGGGACAAACAGGGCTCAAAGCCACACCCGGTGTTCCCCCAGAACCATGGCCACCGCTCCCTCGGGTGACACTGGTGTGCGGTAACCTAGTGAGTGGCTGGGATGAAGCAGCCACTCTGCGTCCTCCTGCGGCCATCCGTGGGCACCCACGGGTGGGTAGGACACGCAGGACGGGGTTCCCAGCCCCATGCCCTGCCCTGCGCTGGAGGAAACTGCCCTGGAGCAACCCCTGCTGCCCGGGGCCGGCCCGCACCGAGCGCGGGTGCCGGGCTCCACCTAGGGGCTGCTCGGGGACACGGAACCCGAGCCCGGCGGGGCACGGGGAGGGGGCTCCCAGCTCGGGTGCGAGTACCGACAGCGGCCGGGTGTGCCCCAGCACAGGGTTAGGGGGCTTAGGGTTTTTTTTANGGGGTTTTTTGTTTTTTTAAAAAAAAAAAAAAAAAAAAAAAAGGTGAGGGGTGGGATTTGGGTGCCGAGGAGCTGCGTGCGTTGGGCATCTCTTTTCACCCTCCTGGAAGAAAATATACAGTGCTAAAAGAGATAAACAAGGAAGCAATGGCTTCTCTCTTTGTCAATAATGCTCGAGAAAATCACCTGTATTTTATTATCACATTCAGACGTTTAATGCCGTTAAAATGAAAGCCTGGGCTGAGCTGCAGAAAATCAAAGCATTTAATGGTGCAGGCACAAGCCCTTCCTCCTCCCTCCCCAAAGGTGATTTGAACCAGTTTAAACAAATGTGCCTTCTCTTAAAATAATTATGTGATTTAGAGATGCATTTCCCTGGCTCATATCAAATGACTTTAATGGGGTCTGCCTGTATGCGTGTGTCTATTTAACCAGTTATTGCTTTTTTCCCCAGTTTTTGCCAGAAAAGTAATTCTCTCTGAGACAGGATTATTCGTGTTCCACCATCACTTGGTATTTATTCCACGGTGCATTTAGTAGTGAAATGGTGCCCAGAGGGCAGAGGCCAAAATGTGATCTAAAACGATGTGCTGAAATTTGGGAATAATATCCTCTGGATGATTTACCAGCTGTGAAGTTTCTCTTCTTTGTTTCCTCTTTTTTTTTTTTTTTTTTTTTTTTTTTTTTTTTTTTTTTTTTTTCCCTCCAGCCTGATTTCTGGGTGTGCTTGTGCTTTCAGGTGAGTCTGTGGCTGTGTCTCTGTCATCTTCACCTAACAATTTTTGTCTCCTCTGGCCCATTTCTGGCTAAATTTGGCTAGAAGGAGGCTGCGATCTCCTGTGATCTGTACTTGAATAGTGGGGGCTTGCATGACCTGGGGGTGGGATCTATGCCTGCAACCGTGTCACTCACAGATAGCCCTGCCCCACGAAGTCTCATGCCCTGTCTTGGGGTGAAAAGGGCTGTTTTAGGGGCAGCCAGAGCCAGGCTGGGCCAGCTGAGGGGTGGTTTCCGCAGATGTTCAGGGGAAGCTGAGGCTGCTTGTTAGTGTACAGAATGGGGGAAAAAAAGCTGGGAAGAGTCAAGAGCTGTTTGTTGTTGTTTGCCTGATTGGTTTTGCTACTTGGCTGTGCAGAGCGCTTCTTTTCCTGGCAGGTCTCCTCTCCCAAAACCGCTCAGCAAGGAGCCTGGCCTTGCTCTGTGTACAGGAAGGAAAATGACGCAGAAGTGGTGGTAGGAGGATGGAACACTTCGTGTCCCTGTGACTCACTTGGGTGACAGCTTGTTGTGTTTTGTGGCCAGAAAGGATTTCTCTTTGCAATTCACCCAGCCTGGATCTCAGAGATGCTGCACTTTG
>VXAV01011734.1:0-18319 GCA_013399715.1 Alectura lathami
AGGTCCCTTCCAACCCAAGCCATTCTATGATTCATTCTATGCCCGACTCTCCTGTCCTCTGCATACCACATCTGCAGCCTAGTTTGCTGCTGAGAGGGGGACAGGAAATAAAATGCTGACTGCCGATGCAGGTTCAGATATAGCAAGGTCATTTCTTATCAGGTTTTTCTTTTTTCTTTACCTTTGCCCTTTTCATTCCTTGAACACCACCACTTCTGATCATTTCTTTTTATATTAGCTTTAAATCTTTGTTACCAGGTCATGGTGGATCAAACGAGCTCTCTGCACCTCTGAGCAGCCAAGAAATGGATGTTACATCTGTCTTCCTGTTGTGCTGCCACATGCATACACTCGGGAACCATGCCAGAGAGAAATAAAGCTCCGTGGCATTTCAGCATGATTGTACTTCAGCAATCCTTGCAGAAGACAAAGAAGTAGCAGAAGAGATTGCATTATCATCATAGCACAAATACTAGACACTTGCGTAGAGCCACTGAGTTATTAGCTGAGTTGATAGCTGCCAAATGAGCATATGCTACATTAACCAGCAAACAAAAAAAAAATACGCACTGAAACAAATAAAAACACACAAACTACTGTAGTTCATGTAAATTTATAATAAGATGGGAAAAGGAGAACTGAAAGAGAATTAGGAAATTGTTCCCTGGACTTCTGTGAAGTATTTACCTTGGATTTTGAAGCTTTGCTTTTTCCTCTTCCTGCAGGAAATCACTCAGGGTTAATACAACAGTCCTTATTAACTGAGTTCAACAGCAGACCTTAAGCTCAGATGCCTACGATACACACAAAGGTCTGAGCTCCGTCAGTCTTTACTCCCACATGCTTGGACCCACGGCTCTTGTGTCTCCTGTGCGGTGCCAGACCCCGAGTGTGCCCTCGCCCAGTCCCCTGGCAGCGTGGGCTCAGCCCGGCACTGACGTTCCCAGCTCGCTGCGGCCCCTCACTCAGCTCACTCACTTTGTAATCAACACTCCCCAAGTTCTGTGGTGAATTAGAGGTAAGCCATGCAATGGAATAGGACAGAGAAGGGAACGGACCTGCTATACCCAGAGAGAATATTACATCTAAAATTAATTATATTTAAACCACATTGGCAACCAGGGCTGTCGTAATTACAATAAGGTTGGTTTTGCACATTAAAAAACCTGCTCTTTATTTTCGTTGCAGGAAGCCGTCTACTCTGAACATTAATAACGACCTTCAGCTACCAGCCTGGCTGGGAGCCAACACGCAGCCAGCCTCCGCACGCACCGAGCACTTGGTGCATCATTTTTTTGTTAACCCAGCACAAGGCAAGCCAGAAGGAAGACAGGAGATCATCATAAGGATTGGGGTCTCTAAATCAAACAGCTCTTGGATCCTGGGAATCTGTTAGAAGCTGTTACATTACATAGGTCATCGCCTGCCTGAATGCACTGCTTGGACAGTGCTGCTGTGTGCAGCAAATGCCTAAGAGAAAACAAAATTTCATAAAGAGTGGGTGCAGTCAGAGAAGGTAAATTCCCATTTTAAACACTTGTGAGACACCCAGATTCTGTGTTGCTTGAACACACACATCTGCCTAGGCACAGAGAACACACAGGTCTGACAGATTTAAAATGAATAATAATAATAATACATAACTGGAAAAGTTAATCTCAGGCTGATTTTGAAGCTTTAAAAATGAGCACCCATAAGGATGTTATGGCCTAATTTAGGACCAAGCTGGGGATATTTACAGCATCACTGAACAGCTGTATCTCAGCTGGAAGGAGGTCCTTTTTCCAGGCCTGCCTTCAGTACGACATCTCAACTGCTGAACCACTCCCAGCATGACTTCCTTCAGGAGAACCAGCACCCAACCCTTGTCACCTCGCAATCCAGCCAGCAGCTAGTGCCAGCCCCAGGCAGTCCCTGCTGTCCCCAGGAGGCCCTGCCCCAGCCCAAACCCAGAACTTTGCATGGGATCAAAGTGCCTCCGGCATATCTGCCCCAGCCTGAAGGATGCCATTGCTCCTCATTTCCGTAAGATGAGTATCTTGCTCTATAAACGACTTTTCAACACAGGAAAAACAGCTTCTGCCAACAGTGTGTAGCACTGCAGATAACTAACATGAAAAATGTCATGCAGTGCAGGCACTGAATAACAAAATAATCAGTTTTTCCACTCAGATGCTTTCTAATATTGCTTATGTGGTTTGCCCTTTTTTTTTTTTTTTTTTTTTTTTTGTGAGATGTGGTGTTCATAATAAATAATTTAAAGACTTAATGTTCACTGGATCCTTTGTCATTGGCAGCTCTCGAGTTGCCAAATGAAAATATTTGGCGTTTTGGTGTTCTGAATAAAGACCATATATTTGTCAACAATTTTATGACTCTTAGCAGTGCTCCATGAATATCATCAGCATCAGATCCTCTCTCAAAGGCCTACTATATTAAAATAAAAATAAAAAGAAATTAAAAAAAGCAGGCCTGATGATTCCCTTTTTCTCTTTATTACAGCAGCCCTACTCATGCTGCTATCATTAAGGGTCTGTCAGCATTTTTATTAGAAACCACTACTCCAGGGGTTTATAACTCAGCAGTAAAAATTCACTCCAGAATTAAACTTGTCATGCAAGGGAGCATGTATTTAAGTCTAAATGTCAGAAAATTTTATTTATACATTTTTAAAGTTATTTTAAAGCACTTTGGACTGTTGAGGCAACGTGACCACAACACTGACTGACAACTTGAGCCCCAGCACTGCAAAAGGAGTTTCCTGAACGTGACACTCAAGAATCATTTCCTAAAGCTGGTGGCCCCCACCCATGTGACTACAAGACCCGAACCTGCATTATGTACATTCTTAGGCGTGCCTTAACACAGACAGCGTATTATCAACGGGAATCGTACCCCTTGCCAAGCCGACCCCTCAACACAGCTTCACGTTGCTGAGGATATCAGAGACTCTGAGGGAACTCAGCCTTGTGGTCCTGCTGCATTTCAGTGCATGCCTCAGCACGTGCCAAACATTCTAGCTCCTCTGCAACCCCTATCTATCCAAATAAATATCATCGGTGTGGAAGAAACCAGGACTAGATCTTCCATGACCTTGCATCATTCCACGTTTTCTTAATCTTAACTAACTGCAACAAATAAAAAGCTATACTGATTAGAGTGCCCAATCAAAATGAACCAAACGTGCAAGTTTTGAACAGCAGTAAAATTCCACCTTCAGAAGTGGCTACATCGCCTGGGGAGGCCTGCGGAATGAAATGTCTGTGACTGGGTGGCCAGCCTCTGATCCATCGCACACACGCAGCTTCCAGGATGTGTCAGTACCTTAGAAATGGTGGATTAAGGGGTGGACTAAGGCGGAGATCCTTGCCATACTGCACTTCTGAAATGTGGCTCCTCTGTTACAGTGCTGGTCACTCTGTGCAGTATAGAACAGATCGTGGGCAGAAAGTTGAAACATTTCACAGCACAGAATGGTCCAATGAGAAGGAGAATGGCCAGCAACACTGAAATACTCACGTGAGCCCTGAGCAACAGGGAAGTCAGAGAGGCACACAACTGTCTCGACAAAAAGCTTAACAGCTCTGTAACTCTGCTGAGAAATTGCAATGTTCCAACTGCAAGTGACATCCCCTAACCTTCACTCTGAAGACAGCAGGCTGCAGCTGACAAAGTCTGTAGATAGCTCCCATTTTGTGTAATAACATCCACTGGATGAGCTCACATTGAACACTAAGCTCTGTATTATCCCTACCACGTTTCATGCAAGTGAATCATTCCAGTTGGACCACTAAAAGACTGGAAATCACAGAACTTTTAACACAAAATGCCAGTTCAGCCAAGGTCATTTTTGGAAGGGTAATGGGAGGGAGATGGGGGGAAATTTTCTTCTTAAAAGATGCCTGATGTCAAAGTGTGGCTGATGACATCCATTTATACAAATCCTCCAGAAAAGCTTTCTGCTTTCTGCTCCTTTCAAGAACATCAGTTAATACAGTCGCACCACCTGTGACGATTAATTCTCTTTATTGCTCATTGGACTAAAATCTTATCATTTTCTGTAGAAGGGAACTTCAAGCAAATGATCATCTTTTTAGAGCAAGTCCTGATTTGTGTTTGACCAGGACCGATTCTTATGCGGCTGTAATCTACAGTAACTGTTGTCTGACAAGAGCCTTTTAACTGAAATTGCTCCTATTACAGCAGTAATAAAATCAGCTTAGAAGATGAAGAGGCTAGCTTTATGGGTTCATCCTTCACCCCTTCCTTTAGGTGAGATTTCTATCATTTATTGTACTTTGTAATACATTAAAATATTCAAAACCTTCAGAGGCTTTCATGCCAGCTACTGCAGATTCAGACAAAACTCTCTGAAATCAGAAAAGGCTGAAGAAGCAGCCTTGAACAAAATGACACGACACCCCAAACACGGATGTCATGAGATTAGTAAATGCCATTTACGTTATTGCCATTTACTTTACTGGTAACTGGAGTGGGCCTCCTAACACTGATAGTACTCCTCTGTTACTGCCTACACGTTTAGCTTTTCATAATTTCCACATGGATGCTCCTGGAAGGCTTATGAGCATATTTAAAGACCTCCATTTCTTCTTTGGGACTGTTTTGTGGCCCAGTTTCAGCATTTATGCCAAAAGAAAAGCATACAAGTGCTTTTCTCACCTCTAAGGCACTTCAATACAGCATCTAGCACACAGTGGAATTGCACCACAGCATGCAAAACCCCTTCTGGGAGGGTGGACAGTTCTCCCAAGGCTCTAGAACAGCACAGGGAGAAGACCAAACCCATTCAGATTTTATAATCTGCACCACAGCACTGTTCTTGAGCTCAACCAAACCCTCAAAACAATTAAAAGCTTTAATCACAAAGATGCTAAGCATATGCTTACAGCATAGCTTTAAGCGTACGCTCAAAACTCACTGGCACTGCTTTAATTGCTGGGTTTAACAAGATTGACTTTAGCATATACTTCAATATTTTACTGAACAGGGAATTCTATACATCTTATTCATAATGAAAAAGGTTTCAGAAATGGGCCAGGTGCACAGTAGTTATGAGCTTTTGGAACTTTCACATACTGATCTGGAATTTACAAAAATAGGATTCAGATTGCTACAGCCCTAAACCCCCTCTGACTTCCATGGAAAAGTCAATCCTTAACAAACTCACTTGGCCAGCGCACCACCTTCTCCATGACTTCCATAACCAAGAGCCTGTCAAATGAAGACATTCTAGAGATCTTCCATCTTCCTATGACTCTGCAAAGCTGTCAGTCTGTGGGTGGTATACTAACAAACCTGATAAAGAAACTCATTCCTGCAACATTTTGAAACATTGATTTGCAGCAGATGCTACAGATTAAGAACAAGCCTCAGAGTCATTGAAACCCACAGTGTGCTTACTGAAACAACTACATTTTCTGGAAATGATCCATACCAAGTGGTCTAACACTTTCCAAAATGTCAGATATCTATCTGCAAAACATTGGAGGATCTGCCCTTTAAACCATAATGCAGCTCTGTGTCCGTACAACACTGACATGTCGTAGCTGCCCCTGCCCCAAAAGGGAACAAAGGCACCCACTTACTGCAACTCTCTCCTGCAGTGAACGTTCCCACCATGCCAATTCCACTCCGCGCTGCAAACAGCAGTGCTGCCGATTTGCCGTTTGGATACCTTAAAGCATTCCAATGCAAAGGAGGAAACTCCAAACCCACCGGAGTTCTCACGGTCACGGATCTCAGAGGGCACTGCTGCTCTTCTGTAACTCTTCTGCAGGGACTTGCCTGGCAGCAGCAACAGCTGTGGCACCGCGCTGACCCTCTGCCCCTGGAACTGGCTGTCCCTGAGCCGGGCACTGCAGGCAGATGCTCTGCCTGTGGTGTCTGTGGCTCTGTCTCACCAAAGGAACGGCTACCTGCTTTTTCTTTTTGCATTAAGTCAATGACAGGAAAAAATCAGCTGAGGAACTCCACACGGCGAGTAGTCAAATATCAGTGATGTTGCCAATGTTCTTCTGGACTTCATGTTCCTTCACCCTCTCCTGATCCGGATTACTGTTTTGGAAGAGTGTACAATTAGCCTGCCAACAGCAAGTGGTTTCAACAGGCCCACAAAGCATCGTTGAGCTGGAGCACAGAGAAATCCCCCAGCACTCACCAGTCCTAACTCAGACAAAACTCTCTTTCACGTCACTGGGAAGACAGCCAGAGGCAAGGCTGAACATTGAAATCCGCACCTAGGGTGGTTCATGTCCCAGCGAAGCTTGTCCGTCACTTCTAGTGCTTTCCTCAGGCTCTGGATGAGATCCTGAACGCGGTGAAACCACTGCAGTTCCACACATCATGCAATAGCTCTTCTGACAGCAAGCCAGAAAGGAAAAGCAAGAACAGGCAACAAGCCTCAGAGTGCCCAGCCAACATCCACTTGGTGACAACCGGCCAAGATCCCTCCATACCCCAGAGCACTACGAAACAGGCCTGTGCGTGCTGGCTCCTAGCAGCTACAGGCATCCAGAAAACTCCATTGTCTCTCCCCTGGTTACATATTTCTTCAGTTTAAAATACATGGCACCTTAATTCATAGCTACCAAATATGATTTTTATTTTTTTTTAATATTAGCAAGTAGGTCATCAAGTACTTTTATTTTTAGGTATGTGTACTACGCATAAGGGGCTTAGCAGATTCTCGCCTACAGAAATTCATGATGCTTCCATGCTACTGCTATCAATTAGAAACATTTTCCAAGTACAGAAGATAATTACAATTATTAACATTTATTATAAAAATGACTAAGTTGGAAATATTTTGGAAGGGTGCAAACTACCATTGATCTGTTGTATCACCTCTGATCATTCAAAATACGTGCAAAACATCCATGGGAACATCCAGAACGGCTGATAACTGTGTCAGAAAGGTACATAACTGTCTTTTCGTCTGATCCATCTATAAATGACAGTCACAGAAATCCTGTAGATGCAGTGTTGCAGACAATGCCTCATGGAGAACAGTTCTTAGGTCAAATGGAAATTACAAAGTCTGAAAAAAGCCCAGCTAAGCTGAAATGTCAGGGATTTTTCCTCTGATTACCAATTATTTGGCAAATCATTAAATGATTACCTACACGAAATGTGCTTTGTCTGTGTAGGGTTTGGTCCAAAGTGGATTAAGACAGTTTGATGAAATTGGGATTATTCCCTCTGATCAGACTGTTTGAGGTCAGTGATTTATTCTGCTCTGCTCAAGTACCTTGTATACCAAGAGCTGCACCAAGAGGTAGTCTGCGTGTCTAAATGAGTTCTTTTTGCTATGAAACGATTAGACAGTGACCCTCCTGCTAGTCTCTTTCACTTCAATCTCTCCTTCTCTACTAGATGTAGCAAGAAAGATGAGAGGGCAATATCCCGCAGAAAGCTGCGTGCAGAAAGCCCATCATTCTCGTATAACGTTAGTTCTCACACCTAATACTTACTCGCTTTTACCTCTCTTCTCTCAGAGACAACAGATAAGAAAACAAGTGCCAAGTATGTAGGAAGCTCATTCAGAACATTTGCCATAAACACTTTGATCCAGCCCTGTATTAAGCTGTAGGCTCGTCCTCCTGCAGTTAGGTCAACAGCCACTCTTTTTACCCTCCTTCATACGCACCTACTCAACAGTGGTGTCATTTACTGACAGTGCGCATGCCAGTCAAGCCTCCCCTGCTCAGATACAGGCATATCCAAAGACCTGGGCTTGGGATTTGGAGGGGAGGCACATCCCCTTCGTGGTGTATATTCCTCAACTATTTTTTCCTAACTGTTCCCTCTTTTTAGAACACGTTAGACAGCATCATGAAAATGTGTTTCTCCCATAGTTTGTGGTAACGAGCAGATGGAACATTACTAGACTAAAAGCTCAGAATTTAAAACTATGAAAAAAATATACATCTGTTCTGATTTTTTGTGCCTACGAACCATGAGGAGAATGGGAGGAATTCAGAGGATGTGAACCAGAATCATATGGCATCTATCAAAATGCATATGGTTCCTCTCTTATCTTTGTCCCTAGAGTACATAAATAAAAAAACTGATCCCAGTATAGCTGCACATAAATAACTTTGGGATGACATTATTAGGCCAATTATGATGACCTGCTGCAGACTAAAGAAGGAGGCACTTTTCTACGTCCCTTGGCTCTCCAGTAATAATCCTGGCTTGTATCCAGTCTTTTTCAGCTACAGTTCTATCGGCAGGAGAGATGTTGAGCGATACTCACTATGTGCATCGCTCCTCTCACACTATGACCGTACCTCACTATTTTGACATAGCCAGCTCTGCTCCTAAGCCTACTAGTTGGTCATGGGCAAGTGTCCCATTTCTCCCCCCTTTACAAGTGTTTGTGTGCCCATCCAATCCCAAAGTAATGGAAGAGCTGGATATTTTGTGAGTCTAAATAAATCTAGCAGTTACTCAGAGCCTATCCAACCGAACTGCCACTTTCCTTCTTAAGGACCACTGCTACAAATGGAGGCCACGAGCAAGCTGACAGCACAGCTGCCATTGCAGTTACTCCCTCTCACAGGGAGATGGCCTGAGCTCCACTACTGAGTTACTCTGCACTGAATTTCATTTGCAAATTTGATGGATTCATTTACCCCTCTTGTTCTGCAGCTCACTCCACTCTGTGAAATGCTAAAATCAAAGGAATAACAAAACATCATGTAATCTCGGTAACTCCTTCCCACCCCCAACAAAGTTCACAATGAGTTGAATGTCGACTCAGATCTTTTCCTCAGATGTAACTCCATGCAGTAAGCTGTATGAGACAGGATACGAAGGATTCCTACAAATCTATGGGACATCCTTTACCAAACTGAAGTTCACTGCTTGAAATTCACCCTGTGATCCCTGCCTTTGTCCTCCCAGTACAATTGCTTCCCTAGACAACGGAAATATGAATTAGTTTTGAGTTACTTACTAAGAAAAATTGAATCATCTAAATCATGAAATTGCATCCTGATTCATGCTAAAAAGCCGAACAACATTCATGCTAAAACAACAAGCTTCTGAAGATACCCTATTAAACATTTTCAGTAAAACAAAAATATCTGAGAAGGGAGTACAAGAGTGTCAGGGAAGAACTGCTAAGCTACATGAATCTATAGTATGTGCTTGGGACTGACGGAAACACAGTCTGTTAGCTAACCCTGTTCAGCTACCAGCTCCTGCTTCTCCATTTCAGAGATATCCCAAGGTGCTTTTGCAGAAACAGTGCTCATCATAATGACACAAGTTAATCAAGACATCCCAATGCGGGGAACTTACAAGGCTTTTAAAAAGTATATTCAGCTGTTGATCTCTTTGTTGTCAATGCTGCTCGGAAGCTCCACCACCACTCATCAGAACATTTTTCTTGTACATATGACAGCAATTTTCAGTGTTGGTCTCCACGGAATCTTTAACCATGGATCAAACCTGGAGTATTAAAGAAAATAAAATATCATTTTTTTTTCCATTTTCTTCTGCCTCATCCAACCCCGAAGATGACTGATTACAAATAAAATTAATTTACTCCAGGATATTCTTGTGGGAACACCAGCTGAAAACAGGCAATTCCACCTAACAGCACAGTTTTGGGTCAGAGCTCTGTTTTTGTTTCTCACTCTGCTGAACTTTCGTCAGAGTCCAACAGGTGAGCCGATGCAATCCAACTTCCCTGGAACTGACATGGGGGCAAGGTTTGCAGAATTTTCTTTACAGAAAACTGAACCCATGGCAGTGTAAGACCTCCAAAATTAGAACTGCACCTTAGAGGCTCCAAGAAATTCCTCTCCACTACACAGCTTGGAGACTGCTGTCGAATTCCCCAGACAAATGAGAAGTCCATAGATGACGTTTTTATTGATAGAACAGCATCATCCTCCACATAGTAGTCTAATAGTACTAGTTAATGCAGGGGGGCCTTTTAAAATTTGGGAATTAGAATTCTAATAGGGAAGTAGTTAGACCCTGTCATCCCTCGAATATTTAGCATTTCATTATTCTCCCACTCTTATAAAGCCATTGCTTAAAATCATCCAACCTCAAAAAACTTTGCACCTTTGACACTGACTCTCAATGCTAAAATTAAGTATAGGTTTTAGGGTTAAAGAAGGGATTTGCACGGGTTTTATATGTTTAATTACTTCAAACAGAAAATCAAAAAACTCCAAGAGATTGCTAGCCTTCTTTTATACACAAATATTTTGGTGCCCAAAGATGAAATGTTTTGGTGCACTAGGGTCACCTGAGATGAAAGATGCACATTGTCTACATTCTGACAGCGCCTCCCTGTGACACTGCTACAGTAGAGACTCTAATCCATCATCTTTCACAGCTCTCCATACAATTTAAAAAATATCATGTAAGACAATGCAGAAATTGAAGAGACTTAGAATATTCGGCATACTCATACCAAACCACATTTCCCTTATCTCTGTTAATCAGCAGTAAAACAAAGGTTAGTACGTTGGCCCGGGCAGGGCTACACCAATGATTGCCTTATTAGCACTGAGAAAGAAAGGATGAGGCCAAAATCAAAGAACATAAGTAACAAAGGAGGACTGCCCACTGCCCTGGGGAGCCCGTTCAATGCCCGCCACCCTCTGGGGCAGGATGTTTTCCTAACACCCCCCTGACCCTCCCCTGACGCAGCTCCACGCTGTTCCCTCAGCTCCTGTCACTGTTCCCAGAGAGCAGAGCTCGGCACCTGCCCCTCCGCTCCACTGTGAGGGAGCTCTATGCTGCCATGAGGCCTCCCCTCAGCCTCCTCTGCTCTGGGCTGAACAAACCAAGGGCCCTCAGCTGTGCTTTGGTAAACATTTGGCTCAGTTTCATAATGGCTGAAGTACTTGGCCCATCATCCATGCACTGCAGTCCTGACTGATACGAACATGCAGACATGCAGTAACCAACCACACAACGTCAGCAGCCTCAGATTGATAACATCAGGGCAACCTAGCATATGAGCAGCTCATGGGAAGCCATCCCCCGTACGCTGCAGGTGTTCCAAGGGCTGAGCTCTCCACCCAATTACATCAGTGCTACTGCATTTGACTGCTGCAGTTACAGGCAATGCAAAATCAACAGCACTGCAGTGGGGCTCAGGGAATCACTTGGGCTCCTCTGAGAGAAACGTTTGGTTCTGCTGCTTTGCTTACACACATTAAACCTTTGGAAGCAAATCAAAGAGTCTCCAGATTTTCTTACCTGCAAAAGTTAAAACGCTCACAGATTGTTAGATACACAGTCTTGTAATTTTGTTTTCTGTATGAAAGAGATTTAAAGCTGTACTTACAAAACTTGAGGGTCCATCCATGCATGGCAGTGTGAAAGGCACTGACACACCCTGCTCATATCTGAATTCACATAATTTAAACTGAGGCCACTCCTGCACGTCAGACGATTTTCTGACAAAATCTCCTGTATGAGTTATTGACACCCACTCAAGGAGGTCCTTCAAGGACACGGCATTGAAATCTCTCCTAATCACCTCACAGCAAGAGTGCCCAGAATAATGAAACTATTTCCGCATCCTCAATCCCTCCTTAACAAAAATGCCGCAAGAAAAAAACAAAACAAAACAATTAAAAAAAATCCACATGATTAAGGGCAGCTTCTAACAAACTACGAGAAAGCTTTAGGCCCTCAGAAGTGCATTTACCACCCCCAGTATAAGACAGCAATAAAATCCTCTGTCATCATGTAGCATAATTAAAACACGACAGCCAATGTTTATTTTGTCACTACAGAACATGCAGACAATTCTCTACAAACTGGCACACAGAGCCATAAATTAATGTCACAAATTAAAAACAAAAATCAAAACAAGATTATTTAGAGAATTTGAGCAACTGCTCTGAAGGAATTAACCCTCTCACCAGCCTTCTTAAGTGTTCACAAGCAAAAAGTCTTAGTTTTTTTTTTTTTTTAATTAAAAGAGAAAGAAAGCCACCCATCAGCAGCCAAGAAGCCCTCTACCAGCAAAACCAACAGGAGAAATGAGTTCTGTAGACAACTGATCTCCACTGAACGTGCAACAACCAAACTGCTTACTCAGTGCCAGTCTCCTGCTTGCACCTCACAGTCGCAAGGAAGGGACTCGGGCGCAAACTGGACGCTAACCAGAAGCCAGAGGTGACTACGAAGCGACGCGTGAAGCACATAACTGTGTGCCTGCAGATGCTCACATTTGACATCAAGGGACCTTAAGCAGAAAGCAACACACAAGCAAGCATTACAAAGGCACTCTAAGAGGCCTAGTAATGGACACATTTGTTCAAACAAATCTTCCTGAGATATTGGAAATATACTTACTTGAAACATGTATTTGCAGGAAGGAACAGAGACAGCCACAGAGAGTCAAATTCAGCAACTTCCAACCTAGGCTTAACCACGAGACATGCTGGGGTTTTCAGTGATGCCCTAGTGCTGACTGAAGCTTGGAGAGAAGAGAAGCAGAATTTTCAGCTCTACAGTTTGTGTAATTACCAATGTTTGAGAGAAAAACTAGATAGCAGCTTTTTGCTAGGCAAGCCACTTGTTTAAATCTTTTGACAAAAATTGCATTTTGCTTGTACAACGCATCCTAGCTGAGAAGTGTCAAGAAAAAAGCTTGTTTTCAGACAATATGTAAGCTTACGAAAGAGCTATTTGAAAAACAGATTTTAACTTGTATAGTAGAATGGGGAAACAATACATCTGTGAATGAAAACAGGAAAAGTATGGAATTCCATTATGACACTTTTACAGCCATTCAAACCACAGCTGCACCGATTAATATTTATGGTCAGATTATCCTTCCCCTCTAAAACAGTGTACTTCATAACTCCCGAAGACAATATGCAGATACCATATGCTCCTGTGAACATCTGCAGCCCATAGCCATCTATGTCAGAAGCACAGAATGTCAGTATGAGATTGCCCAGGAGTTTCCATCTGATCTGTTGCCTCAGGGACTGGAAGAGCAATAACAATAAAGGGAACCGTGAGTGTTGTTTAATGTGTTCCAATGGATCGTGCACATTAGAAGCAGTAATTAATGATTTGCTTTATAATGCTTCAGGGAATTACTGTCCAACAAAATAATGTAAGTAATTTAAATTTGCAATAAAGTTTAAGTGTGCAGGCAGCATTTCATGGCAGTGTACAGCACTGATCTGCCAGAGGAAAAACACACTGTTATTACAGCCACAGCCAGATAATGCACAGAAAAAGCCCTATCAACCCCTTAAGTGATTTGATTATGCTTTCTTACCGTGCAACAGTCCTCAAAGGCATATTCAAAACCAAACACACCTCGCTAGAAGATCACAGGAGTAAAAACGCAGCATAGAATTACAGAGCATTACTTTTTTGCTCTTTAAACATGGAACCGCAATCCTCTCCTCCAAAATGCGTCTCCCAATACTTACAATTATTTACCATCATCATTATTCTATTTAAAAGTGCCTGCGACACTTAACACCTGGCACTGTAAGACATTAAAAATCAGATCTGTGAAACAAGCTATATAAAAAATAGCCACCTTTTCCCAAACTTCCTGTGGCCCTTTCCGATAAAGGCAGGAATACTTCAGAGCTGCAAGTACAAATTTAAAATTAATACCTCTCTATCTGCAGCCCTTGAACTCTCAATCTTTCCTTCCTGCAAATGCTGGTGCAGATGATGTTGTATGGCATGCCCTGCAAGTCAATCCAGGCTTCCTCAAAGGCAAAGAATAAATGAATTCTGGAGGAAAAGACCCCAGACCAACCGTCTCCAGCAGGGCAGAACTAATTCAGGTTTCTTCAGGTCACAGCAACTGCCAACAAAGAAGGTGAAGAGAGGGCATATGCAGGCAGCAGCCCTTACTCAGACATGGTCTTTGGCTTAACAGGTCAAATAGCTGCTGCTGGATTGCACTGACGCTGACCAGAAACCCGCGGGGACACCAGATCATGGCAGGGTTTGGCTGTCCAGTAGCGGCTTCCCAGGCAGCCTCCTCCTGAATGTTCAGGCCTCGGAGAAACAGCCCACAGCACTCTCTGCTCTCAGGTGGGGGGTAATGCCTGGTTCAGAAAAAAACGATGCTGCTCTTTGTAAGCAGGAGGGAGACCCTGACTGTTGAGCCAGTAACGTGATGGGGACTGTTTATTTCACACCACCAGAATTCAGCTACACCTAAGCACAACACGACTCCCAGTATATAAAATGGGCACCTAAGGACAGGAGATCACAAATATTTCAATCTTTAATGGCACAAGGAAGCTTGCTTAGTAAGGAACTTGAATTAGTGTGAGACAGCCCCAGGACAGGGACACCCTTATTGCAGCTGTGTGCCAGAAGGGCCTTGGTGGCCAAGTTCTTGCTTTAAAAAGCACCCACTGAGAGTGAGGGGGCTGCGATCTCTCCTGAGCCTGAAGAATGAAGCACTCGTCACTCCACCAAACACCAAATCAAGAAGCACAATGCTCCGCGGAGATCTGTCTTTTTGTGCGTGGAGGTGGCATCAGTCGGGGTTTTCCTGTACATTCGATATCTTCGGCATCTGCATTAGGAAACCAGAGTGCAACTGCTTCCCTTGAATGCAACAAATTGGCAGCTAAACTTTTCTGCCTCACATGTGCTTTGCTCTGCCTATAAATCTGATACCGTGAGAGATGCATTTCTAGAGACTCCTTGCAAAGCACTGCAGAGGATCTTTTTCCTTTCTTGTGTTGATGAACTATCATGAACATCCATCAGAAAATTAAACAGTATGGGAGCTCATCAGGCATTACGATCGTTCAGATAGTGGCAATCCATGTTTGTTTCGTAAAAAAACTACACTTTATGAAGTATGTATATTTTTGTGCTTTATATCTGCAACCAATATGCACATGAATTATTGATGTGCTATAAAATGAGTATATTTTTGGGGGGGGAAATGAACTACCTAAGGCATTTTCATATAAATGACTGCAATTTAACTTTCAAAAACATTTCATCTTGCAACACACTGCTCACTTCAAATTGAAGTCTACATCAGATTTGGCCAAGCATGTCACAAGAAACCTCACACTTATAAAAGATTAACCCATGAGGATCCAGCGTGGAAGGAATGTAAAAGCAGCAGCCATGCACACCAGGGAGATAACACCCACCCTCCTGAATTTTTAACAAGTTTTTGCATGAATTGCTCCAGAAAGGTGAAGCCAGGTGCCAGTTCCTGTAATGCCTGGATGGTCTGTTCAGCACATGTGTACATCACCGCTCCTCCACAGCACTGCTCTAGGCTGAGCACTAGCAAAACTGCCTGCGCAGTGCCCATACACTCTGCCCATGTGCTACGTGACAGCAAGGGTGGCTTCACTGGGCTGACATGTGCAATTCCCCCTAATTGCTCTGCTGCACCTGGCTCCCAGCACTCAGCAGTTTGTCTCAGTTTAGAGGAAAGGAGTAGAATATCCGTACACTCCTCAGAGACTACCTTAGGGGACACATCCTTCCACTCCCTGTCATCCCCATCCAGGTTCAGCAACACCCTCTTTCTAAGAGGAAGAGGAAGATAATCTAATCCTTCCTCAAGGAAAAAATAATAAAAAAGACTATTAAATATGTGTTATGCAGTTGTAGGACACTAGGTAAATTAATTCCTTCAGAGGAAGGCTGGGGTTGGCATCTGATGACAAAGTATCACAAAGTGCTCTTAAGAACTAAAGCACAACAGAAAAGAAACCTCACTAAAAAACTATGGATTTGTCTACACAGAAGCAGTGAAAATGGACAAAATAACAGATTCAGAGTTCACACACTAAACTTGCAAGTGAATGCTCTAATTCAGAGTTAAAGTGAATTGAACCTAAAGTAGAATTATGTCTGTCGTAGCAGAAGTTGGACTGTCCAGCCTTGGATGTTCTTGTTTCTTATTCTAAAATAAGTCCAGAGCGCTGAGTGTGAGCCAGCATCCATACAAAAGGTCAATCCTGTTCAACTCAGCAAGAAGCTCCTCCCACCAGCAGCAAGTTGTAAGGAGGAATCATTACAGAGTATGGAGCTGGACACACCTGACAAGTACTTGGAACTGGGAACCACACTTTCCCAGGCACCTATGACAAATCACAGCCTACTTATTAGGGAAATAATTCACTGTAACGTGGTTTGTCCCATGTGCACTATAAGGTAAATTAGAAGCAACGGATCCATCATCTGGCACACGCCAGGCCTTAGCACTCTTCTCCCTGTGTGAGACATCCAAAGCCTCCTGTAACCCATTCAGCTGATAGCTGCTGCTCAGACAGTCAGCAGTTATTTTCCTATGCATTCACAGATGTAAGGGGCCCAAATTACCTTGAATATTTTCCCAAATTTAAAACAAAGACTATGAAAGCATGGCCTTGCACAGCTTTTGCTTCTTCTCACTCTTGGTCCCTGCAGAGCTTCTCTAAACTACGCAAGGGTTTTAGCCATAGAAGCTTTAGCAGTCAGCCCTTCAATGCTGTCTCAAGACGTATAGATGCCATCTTAGAGAGGAAATCAGCATCTAAGACACAGTTTTGAAATTATTCTCAGCTCAATGGTAGAAGAGGAGGGGGCTATACCTTCTGGGACATTTGATTCTCAGCTGCCAGACCGCAATAAGCTCCATCTAGGATGTGTCAGTGTTTTCTGTTCTTAGAAGAGACAACAAATGTAAGGGTTTGCCTGAAAACTCCACAATATGCAGGAGAAAATCTGCTTCAGCCAGGTTCCACCACACGGAGAATCCCAGAGTTCTCTCCTTCTCTTGCTTGCTATACCTGGCAGCAGTTTGAGCTTCATCTGGTCACACACTTCAATCAATTTTCCTTTGCAATCTACTGCAGCCAAGTCTAGAAGCTGTCAGCAGGAGACAAAGCCATCGGTATAAATTTGTCCAAATTTTGCATTAATTGAGAACCTAATACATTAGCCCCACATGAACAAGACTCTCTAGACTCTCTCAAGTTTGTTTTGTCTGTTTGCTTTTCAAAGAAAACAGTTTCTCAAACAACCTCAGATAGGGAGCCGTAGTGTTGCAAACACCTCCACCATTTCCTACAGAATCTGCTGCCCGATCCCCACAGCTGGCTTCCCCTCTCAGCAGTCTGCTCCTGAAGATGCCATTCCTTGAGATCCAAAGATGCGATGCACATCTGGTCACAGCTGTGTCAGACAGAAGCATCCTTTCCAAGTCTTAATATACCTCTCTGGTAGAGGAAGCAAGCAAAACTACAAAAAAAGAGAATTTAGTTCAGCAAGTTCCTGCCACTAGAATGCGTATTCAACAACTTCCACACTGCATCCGGTTGGAAAAAAAAAGGATGAAAGGAAAACTCACTTGGAGAGTCTGGTTCTTAGAAAATTCACTGAGAGAAATTTACTGGTTAAGAAAATAACCATATATAATGTACACTTCAAAAAATGATTCAGTTATAATGGTGACATAAAAATTTTATAGGCAGCTTTAGCTGTCAGAAGAGTTCCTACATTATAAAATCAATGTTCAGTGGATCTTCAGCAGATAAATTAATTCTATTTATACAGGAAAAGCTTTGCTCAGGTTTTTTATTATAAACAGTTCAGCTTATAGCTCTCACTGTATTTCTTTCCTGCCCTTTAGCCTCCCACACAGGAGGCCTATGTATATATAAATGATCTTTTTCCCAACAAAAACCAGTAAAGTTTTAAAAAGGTAAACATCCATACCTACGTAATTTTCTAAAGCCTCAAAGCTTTTGTCTTCTAAGCAGAATGTATATACAAATGTCAAGCTTTGAATTCAGAAGATTAAACAAAGTAAAAAAACCCTGTGAGTCTATGATTAAAAAAATGCAAAACTATCAATCTTCACTCTTCCGATTTTTACACATCAAATCAAAGGAGCATAAAATGTGAACTGCCTCTGACAATGTTCATAGCCAAACACAGAACTGGGTGCCAGCACGAAACACAATTAATGCCTTGTCCGAAAAAGAAACCCCCCAGATGAGCCAGGAATTTGCCGGCAAGCACCCTGCTTGTGAGGAGACTGAATATTACCAAGGGAAAATAACTATTTTCAGCGGCTGAACAAACACTTTGATTGCATGCCCTCGTTTCTGCACACATTCGAAGAACGTTCTGTTTTGCTGTTTGACCTGCACAGCCACCAGGGCAGGGATTGTTTCAGGTGTGCCCAGTGGTCAGTCCAACCGCACTTGGTTTGGTCAAGATCGTGCTCACAAGTGCTGTGCAGATCATCATATACGGAGTATATTTTTCTTCCAGGAAAAAAAAAAAAAAAAAAAAAAAAAAAAAAAAA
>VXAV01011735.1:4286-25628 GCA_013399715.1 Alectura lathami
TTTTTTTCAATTGGTAGGTATGCACAGGAGAGGACAGAATTTTTGTCAGCTTGCTGACACTGGATATTTCTGAGACACTTACTAACATAATCAGCTGTTATTCGTTGCAGCATTATGTGCTTGGCAGAGGAAGATTCATATGACAGTTGCTCAACTTTGAAAGTACCTAAGAACTCTCTCTTGAGCATGCACACCCAAAATCATTGGTATTTATGAACGTATGTTTACAGAATGTCTCTTACAGTTTAAAAGAGCAGTTTATATAATGTTTCATCTGCCTGTTCTAGAGAAAAACATACAAAAGGATTTGTGGGAACCTTCATTTTCCTGTGATATTTACAGATCAGTTGATACCAAAAAATCCCTATCTTTATTGCCAGAGTATCCAATGCACAATTTAAACTCCTTATGTTTTGTTAGTCAAAATGCAATCATCTAGAAATACTCTGTGTATTTTCAATGAAGGGAAAGTACATAACTAATCCTTTGAAAAGCCGTCAGCTATATTGTATCATATTTTTTTTGCCTTTTTCAGTTTTTTTTCTCTATTGACCATAAAGTTGACTTGCTCAGGATAAATCTAAGTATATAATAAACACTATGAATAGAAGAAAAGGCAAAAACACAGAGGTGTTCTCTAACTGCTGCTTCAGAAATTATACTTAAGGCTTTTTAACAAGCGATGTGGAAACAAGAAATTTTAATGGATTTATCCTATTCTCCTGTAGGGTGTTGGGACAAGTATAAAATGTTTAGTTTAGAACTAATGCACTTGCCTGTAAGGGGAAATTTACCACTGTATCTGTGGTTAAAAAAGACATTCCATACATGGAAAAGTCCTGAAAGTAAAAAAGCAGAGTCTTCATCTTAATAAAACAGAGGGTGGGAGAGTGACAGGTTTTTGCAGACATAGGGTTTGATTTTTGGGTGGCCCTTCGTGGAGCCAGGAGTTGCACTTGATGATCTTTGCAGATCTTTCCAGCTCAGGATATTCTATGATTCTATGCCAGAAGTAAGAGTTGTCAGCCAGATTCTGATTGAAGATAAATGTGAAATCCAGAGTAACAGAAATGAACAGTTACTCCGCCATGGCCACTGGTTAATGGATGAGCGGTGTCTGATTCTTGAGAGCTTTTTCACATGCCTTTAAGTCTGTGAGTCCAGCTTCCTAGCATTGGTTGCAAGATTGGTGCCTGCAAGCACATAGAAGTTAAATAGAGCAGCCAAACAGAGGCATCAGGTATGAGGAGGCAAAGGCCAAACAGAGATTCGTCCCTTGCTGTCACACATACTCTTACAAAGCATGAGATTGTGCAGTTTCTCATAGGCTCTTTCAGTTACCAGCTTCACAAATTCATACACAAGAAGATGGTGCTTTTCTGCAGTCTTCCTTTTGAATTTGCCTTCAATTTGTCCCACAGGGAAGTGCAAGCGAGGCCACCCTGGTTTCATTGCTTGCTGCAAGAACAAAAACTATCAGACGGGTGCAGCTGGAGAAGCCTGAGCTGACGGAGGCAGACATCATGGGCAGGCTGGTGGCCTATGCTTCCGATCAGGTGAGTGCCTCTCAAAAGCATGCACCTGGAAACGTGGTGTCTGTACTTAAAAAATTCAGCTGTCTCAATAGATGGATGAATCAAGGTACAGGCTCTTTGGAGTGGGGACTAGTTGGTTTTGCTTGTTTAAATTGTATTGTACACCCTAAGTGGCCTGGAATCTATGTGTGCTACCATTATACAAATAGCAACTGTCTGGAGGTCAGTGTCACATAAGTATTGCTTCTCTAAAACAAACAAACAAACAAAACAAAACAAAAAAACCACCACTTCATTTGAAGTAGATACAGGTATTTGAGTAAGCTGTGAATTTCAGTTGTGCTGAGTGAGTCCAGACAGTCTTTTGTCTCGTCTAGGTTTGTGCATATCAATCCAGCTGGGAAATCTTCTAGGAAAATGGAAAACATAATCCTTGGTTTCTTTGAGTGGTATTTAGAAGGCTGAATTAGGCTAAATTCTCAGCAGGTCAGGACTGTGAGAGGCTTTTAGTGTTAATTAAAGCAAATTTTAGTCTTGGGAGTTCTGTTGCACCTACCTTCTTAAAACTCTAATCCTACTGAAGGGCCAAACTGTTGTTTCTCTCAATAGCTGCAACATTTTCATAGCTAAATGTCAATGAGATAGAAGGAAATTTCCTAGCACTTGATGTTTATTTCAAAGTAATATCTGAATATGCTGAATAAAATACCAGGTTTCATATTTGCCTTCATTTACGACTCAGTGTATGTTAAAGAGCATTGGAAAGCAATTTCAGAGTACATTTTCTCTTTGCCGGAGGGAAAGAGACTGCACTTGTAGGATGACAGCAGTCAGGACAAGAGAACATAAGGAAAGATAGCTATTTTCAAAAGGCACAAAAGTTATTCTTTTTTTTTTTTTTTTTTTTTTTTTTTTTTTTTTTGGGACCCTAAGGTCTGTGTTCTGCAGATCACCAGTCCCAGAGCTCAATCTCTGACCCAGTGATGCACAAAGCTTGCTGCTTGTTTTCACTTTTTTTTGTCCCATGTAAATGGCTGACCCGAAATGAGGACTGACAGGCCTCCGTGGCTGCTGAAGGTCAGGGGATCTTGTGTTTACAGGAGGATTTGCCTTAAGATATTGCTAACCTTTCAAAGCAGATTATTGCAGAACTCACCGGTCCTTCTGCATTAAGAACAGACCTGTGTGACTCACAGGCAATAATCCACAAAAGACAGTAAGCCTAAGCCATTCGGTGGGAGAGAAAACTGTGCGCCAACAGAGCAAAACAGTGCAAGTCTGCAGTAGGAGGGAGGCAAAAAGCTGGCTGGTAGAGAGACCCGGAGCAGAAGCTTTGCTCAGATCTCATGTATCTCTAGAGATTATTTTTGCCTCTAGGGATGTAAGGAAGATTGTGATCCCATTGAAGGTGTTCTGCTTTGTACTAATGAGCACAGAGTGTAACTTTCTCCAGTAACTGCTTGAGGGTTTGGAGACAACAGAAGTGCCTGGGCTGTCCTGGCTGTGGTACCTGCGGCAAGGGACACTGAATGTGAGACCTCAGAGCAGGGAGGAGCGTCTGGCTGCCCCTGAGAGTAGACACCTGGCTGTTCGGGACAAGGACAGAAGTCAGGGGAGTTGTTTGATATTTTCCAGTTTTCTCAGACCGTTATCTTCATTGACTTTAAAAAAAAATTTTTTTTTGTTTTGTTTTTGCAATGTTTCCCCTATCTACCATAAGCAGCTGCCCACTGTTCATTTCTGGTTCCTTTTTCTCCTAGAGGATGGTGGGAGATTGCTGGGTGCTTTGCTGAGCACTGGGTCAGCAGCACATCACTAAGGATTTATTGTAAGCCAAAGGCATCTTGGTGGTTTTAACTTTAAGGTTGTGGATGGCTCTAGGTATCCAAGAGCCTAGTTACAATGTGAGACTTGAGGAAGCAATTCTTCAGCTCTGACTAGCTAAGAACCTTGGTGTGTTACTCTAGCTTACTGATTTAAAAATTTTCCCTAGTATAAATTGGTTATAAAATATCTCTTTCCATTGTGTTCTTGAATGACGTAAAGTGCAATGGTAAACACATTGTGTTCCACTTCAAAGGCAGACTCCTTGTCTAGACTTCCAAGTTTTCTCACACTGGAGCCTAATTTACCAAAGTACTTCAGCAAGAGGTGCTACTGAGGTACAAGTGAATCTGCCTTTAGAATGCCTCATTCCATGGATATGCAAAGCTGAAAAGCAGAAACTGTATTTTCATCTGGTCTTGTTCAGCCTATGTTTTGGCTGAGTCTTCTCCATGTTTGCATGCTAAATTAGAACAGAATTAGTAAGTGCTCTTGTCAGCACCAGCAACAATCAACAAGGATGGCACAGAGACTGAATGAGAACGGTCAGGATATGAAAAGGTGAGGAATGCTTCTCTTTCAAATAACTGATGATTAATGAAATACTGGAAGATGAAAGGTAAAGTAGTTGTTGGGGTTTTTTGTTTGTTCTTTTTTGTTTGTTTATCCATGCCTTAAAAGAGAATATTTTGTGGCTAACTATACATTTTACTATTAGTAGTTATTATTGTATTGTACTTCACATTTTAAAATAATTTCTAAGTTATTTCCTTGTTTTACTTTACTTTGTTTACTGAGATGTTCTTTATGCTCTAAAAAACTGCTATTTAAGGGGAATCCAAATAAAATGGGTTATAAATACGATAAATTATTGGGTATGATCCTTAATTACCTAGCAAAATAAATGAATGATTGAACCACAATTTATTCAGCAGGTAATTAAAACAAAATGATCATGTAAGAAAATATCTCAGTCTATACCATACCATGTCATATGTATTTTTTTGGTTTAGCAAAGCTGTATATGATAAAAATGTGCTCTTGAGGAGCTAAATTATTATCAGGCAGGATGATTATCTGCATGGTTTTTGGTTAATCTGGAGCCAAATCCTGAGGCTCTTAATCAATTCTACCTAATTGACAGCATGTTAATTAAAGCTCTCACTAACATTAATTGAATTCTTGTCTGAATGAGACCATGGCAATAGCTTTAAGAATACTTCAGGGTTTCTAGTGGTGTATTTGTGTGTGTGAGAGGGCAGATGTGTTTTTATACATATATATATATATGTATGTATGTATGCATGCCCATCTCTCTGTGGGTCTATATGAAAGGACAAGGAGAGACTTTATAATACCTGTTACATACCAGCAACAGTCCATGATCTCAAATGATACTTAATGTGGAAGAAATTATTCTATTTTTCAAATTCAGATACACTTCTTACATTACAATAAAATACATCTGTCTTAAAACTTGCCCGTTTTCTTGCAGGCTCATTCGTCAGTTGAAAGGGCTGCATTAATTGGTGGCGTGAAGATGAAGAGTGTTTCTTCAGATGAGAAATTTATTGTTTGTGGATCAGCCCTACAGAAAGTTTTGGATGAAGACAAAGCTTCTGGTCTTATCCCATTCTTTGTGAGTACTGTTTTTTAATTCATCAGTGAATGTATTCCCTCACTGAAGTTATTTTTGGGATGGGTAGATGATCTTATTCCTAACAGATGGATTGATAGGCAGACTAGCTAGAATGTTATGAGTTTCCATGAATGTTCTTCACACACGTGAACTTTGCTAGAGACATTTTGAGTATTTATGTGTGCTGGAAAATAACTGCAACTTGAGGCATTCTTGAAGTTAAGAGGCATTTATTTGCAGGAGGAGCAACTCCCATGACCAGCTGGTTGTGCTTCTGAGCAAGAAAGATGTTTTAAAGGGAGATGAAGTTATACTAGACAGTTGAGTAAATGCAGGTGAATTTCCTAGTTGCAGCTCTCTAATCCTGCAATGTTATGATCTCCTAATGCTTGAGTTCCAAACTGCCTCATATACAAAGGTACACCTTTATTTTTCAGGGTCTAACTCATACTTAAAACAAATGGCATTTAAAGGATGGCATCTCAAACTTATTTTAAAACAAACAAGCTCACTACTTTAGCACAGAAGGGAACCTCTGTAAGGTAGCCCAACTATCAGCAAGATCAGACACTGTCAGACAGGTATTTGTGGCTTATCTCTAACAAGTGAGCTATAGCAAATCTATTTGTGGCAGTTTGAGGTGTCATCGTTTCTTCTTATCTGTCTACTTTCCTTTCTGGAGATTCTTGTTTCCACAGTAGTCCAGCAAAAGTAAATATGCTTATATCTTAGTAGCTAAAGCTTATAATCTCCCAAGATTTAGCACAGAACAGTCATAGATTGGATAAAACTATGAAGTTCAGTTATTCTATGATGAGTACTTGATTAAAAAGGATATTTGTTTATTCATCAGACAAACTCCTTCTGTTGATTCAGAACACCTTTGTATTATTTCAAGTTAAAACAAGATTTTACCTTTTTTTTTTTTTTTTTTTTTTTTTTTCAAGAAGAGGTGTTTTTTTTTTTTTTTTTTTTTCATGGAGCAGGTAACCTCTGCTTGGTTTTTGTATCTCATCAACAAAATGTTTTGCTTATTTCCAAGCGTTATTCTTCTACAAAACTTGACAGAGACCATGGTCTGCATAGACATATAAAGGGTTGTAATACACTAGCAATAATATTGTTTTACTGGCTGTCCATTAAATAAAAACTGGAGTTAAAAAAAAAAAAAAACTCTGTTAGAAACTGAGAACTATAGAAATGGAATTTTTTAAGAGGGTCAAAAATATGTCACATTTTTTTTTTTAAGAAAAGTCATGTCTGACAACAGTTGTTCTTTTCTTTAATGTGGTAACATTTTGAAAAGTGCTAATGTGACTTAGATTTCTTTCAACTGTTTTCAGAAAAAAATAGCACATTAAGCTTACTTACAGTCATAGATAGGTGCCAAATGGGACAAAGAAGCTTGAATTTCACCAAGCCTTTTGAAAATGTAATCTTTTTACTGTTGGTATTAGCCTTTACTATTTTTTTTTTTTTTAATGTATTATGAGGATGATACAGTCTGCTGCTAATTTCTAGGCTATCAAGAACTGGCAAGTCCTTGGGATAGCCAAGCACATCCCACCCATTGCTTTCCAATATAGCGAGACTATGACTGCGAAACAAATCATCTGCAGGGTTCGCTTTCTGCTGTGGGCTGTTCCTGCTCAAGTGGAGAGGTGCCATGAGACATTTTGTTTCTGTTGTATTGTAACAGCCCGTAGTAACTGATACAAGGTCTTACTGTTTATCTTACTATTAATTTTAAATAAGTCCAAGTACAGTGCTATATCACATTTTCATGCAGTAAGAACAAAATTAATGTTTTCTCCTCATCTTTTGTCCATTTACAAAAAATGCTCCTCATGAATATTCACTCCTTATTAATATTCCTCTGTGTTGCAAGAGGAAATCAAAAATTCTGTTTTATGCATTCAGCAACACCTTTAGAAGGGCTGATTTAACTCTTGTTTTTGTTCTTCCTCTGTTTGCTTAGCTGTGCAAAACAGGCTTTCAAAGGCAGCACAGGCTGGTCTGTGTTGATGTGGCCTGTGCCAGGCCTTGCTTTTATTTGTATACGCAAAACATGTCAGCTTAGACAAAACTGGATCTCATTATCCTTATGGCTGGCCTCTTAACTCAAAAGGTGTGTTAATTCTCTGTCATGCTAAGCAGCAGTCCATGAACTGTATTAATGCTCCCTTCTCTGGCTTGCAGATTTCAAAAGCCTTTCCGTTTCTTTTGTTCTTGAGTAATTTGGTGCTATTTTATTTTGTTCTGGTGACAGAGATTTGCACATTGCCAAGGAAACACCTTATGCCACTTTATTCCTTGTCTCCCTGTATTCACTGATCTCACTGTATTCACTAAGAGGAGTGATTCAACATCAAAGCAAAAAGTTTAACAGAACAAATTCTGCCTGAAGAGACTTCCAACAGCAGAGACATCTTTCCTCATGAAGAGATCTTGGTTGCATCCAAGCTGATGTAGTCTCTGTTACCAGCAAATTAAAACTTTTGTAAGGAATTGAAGTGAAAATGCAAGGAAATTTCAGTGCTTTATATGCATGGTCTGTCTCTTATATTCAGTGAACAAATAAGGAGTAGTTATACTGAGGCAACTGAAGTTGCTTGTGGTGGTGAGTGGAGAATCAGGGGTGCATTTCCTTGATGTGAAAGAGGTTCTGTCATTACAGCAAATTGGTAATCACAAGTTTGCTTTCCACAGATTTGGTAATCAACCTCTTTTTTGGCCGAGACTTTTTGAATTCCTGTCCACCATCTTTTAGCACTACTATTGTGTATGCCACTTTGTTCGGTGTAAGCTGTTGCCAAATTCCTCAGAATTTTGCTTTTGTTTCCTTTTTTAATTTTCTTTTTAATTTCAGACTTGTGTTAATTTGCCTCTTTCAAAATACTCAGGAAAAAATTGAAATACAGACATGTTTGTAGAGCAAACCAACCAGACTGTGCAAGCAATGCACTTAGCTGTGTCAAGTGTGGGGGAACTGAAGCTGCCATGATTTACCGAGGAGCAATTTCCAAGTGCATCCAATATTCATCCCTTTGTCTGGCCACCAGTGAAGGGGCAGCTTTAAAGCATGTGCTGAAGTCATGTTCATTTCATTAATTATGAACATTAACTAAAGGTTAAGGACATGCTTAATGCTTTTCTCCATTAGGCCCTGTGCTCCCCATTTGAGGGTGGCCTCTAAACTGGATAAGGGTTGACTGGGATGCCCAAATGTGGAGAGCACTGAGGCAGGGCCCACTGCATTCAAGCCTCCTTCACTTGAAGGCATGTAAGTGGTCTGTGGGCTTTTTGCTGTCTGTCATAAATCAGCACTGATCCATTGCAGCTGGCATATATACAGCACGATATACTTGTACAGCTCATCCAGTACCGTGCTGCTGCAGCGGGATCTCTCCACTGCTGAACAAAGGCCCAGCACGAAATCTCTCAGATTCCAGCTGAAATGACTCTTGTGAATGATGATCTGCAGGATGTGAAGGAGGCTGTTTGTATCCGTGCTCCCTCGGGAAGCAATAAATCAGCTAGACTGACAGAGGAGCCATCTTTTCAGCACGAATTAGCACTTAGATCCTGACAGATTCCCATTTGGAAGAAGTATTCTGGAAACGTATACAGACACCCAAGGCAATGTGTCTTAACCCACAGCTTGTGAATGATAGCTGTTTCATTAGATGTTGGATGGTGGTTTAGTAAAATCTTGCCATTTTCTCCAAGCCACAGATATTCTGACGGGTGCAAGCTGACAAAGAACTGAGTAGGAGAAAATAAAAATCATGAAAGAACACTGAAATTTCTGCCTCATTTTAGTTAATTGCAAATGGAAAGCTTTGCGGTGGAACTGTGCAAAATCTGTCCTCATCTTTTTAAAAAGCAGTAGGAGGTCTTCAAGCTGAGAAGACTGAGAGTCATTGCTTTCAGGCATGGTAAAGACTCATGCATGTTCCTTGACATAGCTCTCGATTTTGGCAAAGTAATACATGTGGTGACTGATGCAAGTATTTTAGCTGCTTTGCATTTGCAGCTGGGGCTGAGAAGGAGAAGGCCTGCAGGCTACCCTGAGCCGTCAGTCGCATTTTTGTGATGCAGCCTGTCCCCTGCCCTCTGCACAAATGTGATTTTCCTGATGTTGTACAGGTTACAAATTGAGTTAGGTTTATTGATTAGCAGTAATGAGCGCCCTGACAAGAGCAGATGCTGTCATTTTAAGTGGTTTCTGAGAATTAAAACAAGTGGCTTTGAGGCTTAGACACCTGTAGAGAGGAAAACAAAGTTATTTTAGGAACTGAGGTATTCTTTAGAGAATAAGCCATTATTCAAATGCCTTACACATATGTTTGAACTCATATAATCTCTCATTGAAGCAACATATTCCTTACACTGATTAGAGGAAGAATGCTTTAGCTGCATTACAGCACTAATAACAATATTTTGTAACTTTTTGTTGTGAAATTGCCATGGTTATTTTAGTTGCTGGACTGACCAGCAATTGACTCTAGTCTTGTCAGAAAGCCCGCAGCCTATTGTTATAAAATATATGCATTTTGCCCCATACCTGGCTGTGTTCAAGGCCAGGCTGGATGGGTTCCTGGGCAGTTTGATCTAGTGAGCTAGTGGCTGGCAGCCCTGTCCACGGCAGGGGCGTTGGAACGAGGTGATCTTTGAGGTCCCTTCCAAACCAAGCCATTCTATGATTCTGTGATTCTATGATAAGAGCAGAGCTGAATCTACACTGCACTCTTTGCTTTGGTGTTTCCACTGGAAAAGTCTGCTGCAGGGGAGGTCAGTGACCCCAAAGGCCCTGTGTACCTACCCATTATGGAGCTGCAAGGCAGGAATGCACTGTATGGAGTTTTAATGTCTAATTGTCTATTTTGCTAAGACAACATGCTTGTTTTCTGAAAGGTGTAGCGAGGTGGTCAAGTATCACCTCAGTGTTCCTCACTCTTTTAGGATTTGGCATGAGTTCACTGAGGAACCTGAGTTTGCACACAACAGAAAACCTCAGCAAGATGGACCTAGCTGTAGATGTACTGGGAAAAACAGAGAAAGCATAAGATGGTGCATTGATAGTGTTCTTGACAGGAGAAAAAGAAAAAAAAAAAAAAAAAAAAAAAAAAAGCAAAAGCAAACAAATGAAAAACAGCCGAAAAACAGAAGTACAAAAAAAATAAAAATCTGGTTGTGTTGTTTTTATAGTCATCTTCTGGCTGGGCTATGGTCCATCTGTGAACTTGGATAAATGCACTAATTCCTTTGTGCTTCAGTACTCTAACTCTAAACCAGCATAGTTTATTTGCCTATTTAAACTGTAAAGTGTATTTGATCATATAATAATCCCATATAAGGCAAAACTGACTCCCAGCCTTTATTGGTAGTTACAATAAGACAAGGTGTTTAGAATACAAGAGCAGCAATAAAAAATAAAATGTCACCTTATATGCACTTGGTAGTTGTTTTCTGGTTTATAGTTCTATCTGGATACTGCCAGTAAGTTACCATAGCTCATTTTCACCTAAGTCTATTTTCTTACCGCTGGGAAACTTTCTTCAGTATTTATGTTGCTTCTGCTTTTGGTCTTGCAGCTGGAGACGTTAAGTGAGAAATTAACAGAATGAAGGAAGCATGGTTCCAATATTTTAGGATGAATATGTGAGAAAAAAGCTTCTCTGGGAATAAAAATTTGCAAACTTAATAGTGAATAAGTGCCACTAGTGAACAGGTCCCAGGCTGCAGATCCCCTGAGCATAAATCAGTTACAAAAATCTTTTGCAGAGCTGTGACTCTGTAGTTCAAGCAGTAATTTTAATAATCCATTTTGTCAACAGGAACTCCAGCACCTTTAAGTTGCTCAAGTTCAGAGCTTGCCTGTGTGGCATGAACGGCAAACCATTCTGATGATAATTGCTTATGTAGGACTGGTGTCGGGCTCCGTGATAAACATGTGGAAAATACAGAAAATATTTTAAATTAGCATTAATGTAACACTGTGACGGATTCATCAGTCAGCTTTACAATGATACTTGATTTTATGCATTTGCCTTCATAGAAGCTCATGGGAGCTTTGAGAAAAAAACTAGATACCCAAAAGCTATACTGGAGCTATACTGTATTGGCTAAAGTAAATTACTTTGTCCTATAACATCTATTTTCTCTGCTTGCTGTTGTCTTTGCAGACAGTTTTACTTGGTAATATTCTTTGCTGCAACACTTAACAAATTTTTGCCTTTTTTTTTTTTTTTTTTGGCTCTGCAGTTTTGTGCTACACTTGGAACCACACCTTGCTGCTCTTTTGACAAACTGCTAGAACTGGGTCCTGTTTGTAAGTCTTTATCTGCTGCTGCTTTCTAAAATTACAGATACCAGTTGAAGCCATGCTGAGTCATTTCCAGGGTATTGTGCAGTGTCAGTGCCTGAATTCAATAAAGCTGCTTGTAGATGCTTCAGTTCCAGTTTTCTTTCTAATATTAGGTCAAGCAGTCTCAAACTGTTAGAGAGGACAGAGGACGTTGCCTCAAGGTTTTTTGAAGGGGCATTTTGGAACACTTTCAGTGAAAACATACTGTAAGTGCTTCAGTTTGTTACATTTTTCTTCAAGTGACTGTGTCTGCCAAGTGTGTCCAGAGCAGCGGATCACGGGAAAGCTGACCTCTAACTCTCCTCTGCACCAAAAGTTTTGTTTCTGTCTGGTTCTGGTGACTACAAAAGCCAGGGAAATGTGCAGCCAAAAATCCACATGTATTCTCCTTAGTCCTTCCTCACCTCTGCACTGTTTCCTTCTCCTCACAAGAAGGCAGGACAAGTAACAGGGTGTTGAATGCAGTGGCCGAGTCACAGAATCTTCGAGTTTCTGTGTTACGGTCTGCTGAGGCGAGCTTTGATCTGCAGCGAGGCTTGGTCAAAAGAACACCTTTGCTGGCTGATGAAAATGCAACAGAATTGCACCTTATGTATTCCAGTGTACCTTTAAAACACACAACTCATAGCCATAGCAATCAGAAGTAACCTCATCCAAACAGGCCTAGATTTGATGTTTTGTTCATTTATTCAAGCAGGCCCTAAACCATTCAGGGTTTATGTGGTGGTGACTTGCTTTGTTAGGTTCCCTGCCCTTCAGCACAAGCCCCAGAGACTCAGCGTTTTCCTAATTCTCCTTTCTAAAAAAGATTTCTAGTAGTCTGCCTAGCAGCCAGAAATTATTTTGCTGTTCAGATTATTCTTACAGACCTGATCTAACAAAACAGTAACACCAGTACTGCTAGGGATAGCAACTATAATTGTGAATGTTTCACCAGCTGCTGTCAATAACTGCCTGCTGGCACAGTGGAGACAGCAGGATTGCACACTGCCCACATCATAAGCCTTATGCTAGCATGTCTGCATGCAGAGGAATTTTCTTCTTAATACACATGGGCAGTGAATAACCAAAACTTGTCCTTTCTTAACCTTTCAGTGCTTGCTTTTGGGTAGGTGTCTCGGTCCTCAGAATAAATAGTTTGCTGCACATGGTTCAAAAGCCCATACATGCGCATACCAGTATGCGGGAAAAAAATTGTTCAGAAATGTGTGTGTTTGTTTGAGATGTGTGAGTTAGAAGTGGAGAGCACAGCTACAACTCTAGCTCCTCTTGCTAAAGTAGATAGTGTTATTACCATAGAGATGAATAACTGCATCTCTAGATACATGTTTTTAGAGTGTATTTTAAAATGTTCTTACCTTAAAATTGTTTAATAATTTCTGCTACTTAAATGAAAAATCTAAATATGTAGGGGCCCTTCTACTCTAGAAGAACTGTGGAGGAAGAAGAATATTTTATGTATTTATGTCTTTACATAGCAGTGGAAACCCAAATGGCAGCAACATTTCATGTCTTTATTTAAATTGGAAAAATGCTAGCATCGAAAAAATATCTCAAGCACTTGTTTTCATGCAAAAAACCAGGGCTTTTTAATCTCCTTTTTAATGTATTTTCCATTTGGTTTTTTTTTTTTGTTTTTTTTTTTTTCAGGTAATAAGGAAAATATCTGGATGCATATTGATGCAGCCTATGCGGGGAGTGCATTCATCTGCCCTGAATTCAGGCATCTTTTAAATGGAGTGGAGGTAAAGTGTTTCTTCTCTAGTCGCCTGCTAAAGCCTTGCTCTTCTGTAGGATTTCTGTTTCTTTTACACCCGACCTTAATGGCTTTTCTAGAACCTCTCAGTATGCTCCATTTCAACTTGCACTGCAAGTCACTCTGTGCTCTATTACCTTACGTTTATGCAATTTTTACTGGTTTATTCTGGGACCATGCAATTTACTACACTATGTGAAAGTCTGTCACTCAGAATGGCAAATAGGAGTTAACCAGTCACCTTACAAAACTGTCCAAACAAAAGGGAACTTTTTCTCGAAGTCCAAAAACGCACATTTGTAATGCCTTAATTCTATCTTACCAAGGGAAAAAAAAAAAAAAAAAAAAAAATCCAACAAATTAATGAGCTCGTTATCCCTGATTTTTCGCTTGCATCCTGAAAGCCATGTAGGATACAGCCAGTGGCTGTATCTCAAACAGAGAGGGTTTAATAACCAAGAGAGCTAAATGAAATATTCCCCCAACAGCACTCATATTCCTTTATTTGCCCCCCTGGCTGAGCTACTTGGCATTCAGTTGCTTAGATAAGGACACTTCAATTTCCTGCTGCTCCCCTCAGACAGTGAGATAAGTCCTTGTCTTCCACGTCAGTGGAGAAAATATTACTGTTTGGTGAAGCCAGAAGTTTAAACACAGCACAGATAGATAGTGACTAATAAAGAAGAGGAGAGAACCACCCCTAGCAAATAAAGCATTTCTCACTGTCTCTTTTTTTTTTTTTTTATCAGCAGATGAAACTTGTTGTAATTTCCTGTGAGGGAATATATTTTAAATTATTGTTATTGGTTCCTGAAGGAAATGAAACAGCATCCCTGGTCTGGTCCAGCATTTGTCATAAAAGTAAATATTTAACAGCCATGAGGAAGTTTCTTACCTTGCGTAATCCAGGGAGACAGATAGGTAGATGGGCAGGCAGACAGATGGATAATCCCTTGTGAGAGAAACTGTTAACTGTTTACAAGTGACAAGGAAGGTTCTGAGAAGTGAATGAGAATGAACACGCTGCATGGAGCGGTCAGCCCCTGGTGCTGCCAGGCCCCCATCTCTCGTCATATTTTATGGCTGATGGCCTCTGCCTTTGTTAACACACAGCCTGTGGGAGAAGCCTGTCCCACACGTCAGTCTCACCTACCTGGGCTTCCTCTGATGCCCAGCCTAAGCGTGTGCCGAGTAGAGCTGTTCTGTTCTGTTATTTGTACAACCATGTATTGTGAAGGCCTTTCTTTCAGCTTTAGGTGAAAAGGCGATTTCCACTAAAAGAAAATACCTTTGCAGTAAAAACAAAACAAAACAAAAAAGTCATTTCCTGATCATTTGTAATTTTATGGATGAATGTGATTCACAGATTCTGAACAAAATGTAGCATTTGTCTCTGTGTATGATTTTTGTGTTTACTTGTGTAATATTCTTGGAAATAGAAAGAGTAGTGAATCATTTTGGAAACTGGGATATGAACCACAGCGGCCTTTGCTGAGTATGCAGAATCTAGTTTACGCTGAAATCCATACTTTTGTGTACCACGTGTCCAAAAGGTGTAATCGTTAGCAAACGCTCCAAATTTCAATGCTAACAACAGCTGGGCTGCACGCCAAGCCTCAATTCCATCCCCAAAGTGAAATGAGGATGTAACTGCAATAGTAACATCGGTATGAACATTACCTGTGGAGCAGGTAATGTTCAGGGTTCATTCATAGCCGAGGTGTACTCAGACAATTTGACTAAGTTATGTCATTAGCACAGTGGTCCTTTTTTCTTCCATTATTTTTTAAAATGTATTTGTCTGTATTCAGTTTGCAGATTCATTTAACTTTAATCCCCACAAATGGCTCCTAGTGAATTTTGACTGCTCTGCTATGTGGTAAGTGTTACAGAAAAAAGGAAACATTACAAGAGACAAAGGTTGCATGTTAATCTGCCTTTCTAGCAGCAGACATTTATTTACATTTCTCTATTGAAATGAGTTCTGGGTAGCTTTAGCTCTTGTAATTTACAACATTCTCTCTTCCATTTAATCCAAGTTTATAACAAGTGCACTTTAGAAATAGGCCTGAGCTCTGCATTGTGCTCCAGAGAGAGAGAAATCCCCAAAAGTTGGCAGATTCATACTTGCTCTATTTTGCAATCAAAAAACTCCCTTTAAGGAAGTTAATGCAATCAACAGTATGCTAAACAGAGCTTTTTTTTCTTTTCCATAAAATTTCTTTATGTTATGAGCCTTGATTCTTTCAAAAGCCTTTCTAAAAATGGTTGTGATTTGGCTGATGAAAAGCAGTTGATTTCAAAAAGGACTAATTATGCAGTTTGGTACTGATTTTCAATTTCCACAGATGACTGCAGAGACTACATTTTTATGTGATAAGATGCCAGTGTAGAAACCTGTAGACATACTTTGAAACAAAGCAAATTAATCACAGCAGTAATAATAACATCCCGTAATAAATGATTCTATTGTGCCCAGAACTGGAATTTCCAGAACCTAGTATCTACCAGCATCACGACTAATGATACTTATTACCAAAACAGCACATCAGGAAATGTAGACTATTTGTCAAGACAAATCAAGACAGTTATGATTGACGATTTTTGCAGAAGTGAAACAAGAAGGGAAAACTGGAAATTAAAAAGAAAACTTTGACATCCTCCAGAAAAGAAGTCACTCTTTCCTGGAAGAAAAGAAGAGTAAATGTGTGGCAGTGGTCACTCAGCTGCTTTTGGTTAATCTTTTGCTCTTTTGCAATCCTTAATGAAGTTGACTTTTGCACAAATATGTGTATTATTCAGCTAATACATTACATTTTTGAAGGTGAGATTATTCCTGACATAGACTCTTCAAATATTCCAAGCCATAAAGATTTTTCTTTTTCTTAGATTAAATGGCTTAGGTTTCAATCCTGATTCATCAGCAGTGGCTGCGTTAACCCAGACTCCAGTCTGTCAGTGCCTCAAGACCAGCTGTCTCTTCACGTGGAAGTAGGGAGAAGATGAAACTCCTTTGCTAGTTTCTCCCATATTTTTTCCCATCATTTGAAGACATTGTTAGACTTAAGGAAGTGTACTTTTAACATTTTTATCCATTTTGTTTCTTGCTTTTTTTGGTAAAGCATCACATGACACGCATGTTTTCATAGGTATGAAGAGAAGATTCCATTACAAGCAAATCTCAAGAGACCTTGCAAAATCTCTCCTTACTCAAAACTGCGCAACCGTAGCCTAATAGTAAGGCTTCATTTCAGCCAGGCTGAAATGCTGTTATTTGCTTGATATGGGTGCAGCATGTACTGAAAGATAAGCTCTGTGTCTTGAAGCCATACCCATCGCCAAAAGAAGACCAACTGTTTCTGAGGCCTGTGCCCAAAATTCACCTCTCTTATCAACCTGTAGTGCTGCCTGAAAAGATGAAAACTCATTCTGAATGTGATAATAAGGGATGAAGGAGCCTGGCAAGAAGGAATAAATGTGACAGCTACATAGTCTTTGTGGGATCCATGGAAAGTATTAACCATGGTTTTGTAATAATACAGAAAGAGCTCAATAAGCACCATTTAAGAACCAAATTGAACTGAGCTCCAGTGACCAACATGTTTCTAATTCACTCAGACCTACTGAGTGATTTCAGCACTTTCTCCAATAAGCACTCACATTTCTTTTCCTTGCAAGTTGATTAAGAAAACCCAGCCGTTAGATCTGCAATGTAATTATTTAACTACTGCGTGCAATATGCAGCACTAATGTCATTTGGGAGTTGGAGGCAATTTCATTATAAACCTTTTGTAAAATGTTCTGAAACTTCATGATGTACAGAAAAAAGCAGTCAGTTCCTGAAGTTTAAAAAAAAAAAAAAAAAAAGTATATAACAACTCTAAGAAGGGCATATTTTCCATATTCAAATGTTGGGGTCTCTGCTTTTTGTTTGGTCTGTTTAATTGCCACTCTGGATTATTATAGAAGAAGTGTCTTCTTTCAGAGAGAGTAAAAATTATCCTTTTACAAATGTCTTGGTATTTTTGCTTTTCTATTACTCTTTTCAGAATTTAAGCATTAACTGTTCATTGGAAAGGTTGTTCTTGTGTTGAAAGAAGGTCCTTACAGGAAATGATCTTCTGTAGGTGGAAACAAAATTATCTTGTTGGCTTATAATATGAAGTATTATTTTTTTTAATCTATTAAAATTGTTAACATCATTAAAATGTACAGAACAGAGTGAGGCTGCTGAAAGCTGCCAATGTGTAATCCAAATAGTTCCCTTTTCACAGGTTTTCATGGCTTTATTCACCATGACTTTTACTGAGTATTTCATTTTACGTGTACTTACTATGTGATTTTTATGCCCCTTCAAGCTAGATCGTAGCAGACTATTACCATAAAAAATTCTAGTGTGTCAATGACGTTTTTGAAATATGTGTTCTGGATCCTTCAGTCAGCCCTGAGTATTTGTGAAAGAAAGCAAAGAATGCCATTTCCCTCCGTTACCAGACCACAAAAGCACTTGCTGTGAAGAAGTTCAAATACACGGGGTGAAATCTAGGCACGGCATATAGAGGCGCGGCTCTACCAATTCATCTACATTTCTGTCCAGGCTTTGGATTTATTTTAGTAATCCTCTTAGATAGTTTTTCATGGCTGGAAGATTAAAACCTGCAAAGTCCCAAGTGGAGCAACCAACATCTTTCGAAAAACAGAAGGAATGAATCTCTCACAATGCAACTAGTTATATTGCTTGTAGCTCGGGTTGGTTGCCTATGGAATGAGCTACACAAACGTGCCAAATAAAACACAATGGAACAATTTAGAGCTTGTTCACAATATTTAACCTAATTAAAATGTCTTTTGGAGAATAGTTTACTTCTGTCCATATGACATTTGCAGCACACAAATAGATTTTATTTTATTTTTTTTTTAATTGGGAGTATTCTGAATGTCTTTTACTATTTTCTTTATGTGCATAAGCTTACGTATCTTCGGCCAGATACTTTCCATACCCAAGGTCAAGTTAACCTTGGTACCTTCCTTACCCTTAAAGTGAGAGGAAGGCTTTCTCTTCGTTCGACTAAGATGCTTTATGTGCACAGTTTTATGTGCAATTTTACCTTAAAGCATCAAAAAACATAAAAAGGAGATGCAGAAAATCATAAAAGGTTTGGACTTCTGCCATTTCGAGTGTCCCCATGTTGACACATTCGTTGCTTACTGTGAGGGATATTTATAGGCCTGATGGAATTACGTAGTGGTTTTCCCTTTTGATTTCTGGTTTCTCCTTTTTCTGCCAGCACTTGTAGAGGTGAGTCAGCCTTACAGGCAGGGAGTTGCCCACTGGTGAAGCAGAGCTTGTTCTCTCCCTGAGGTGGCTACACCATGCCAGTGGCTGCAGCATGGAGAGATGGCGGCCAGCCTCCCCGGAGCCCAGCTCTGCATGGGGTGCCCAGCTCTGGGTGGGGTGCGGGAAGCCGCAGCTCTTCCCACACTGCTTTGTGCTGCAGTAATTTGCAGGCAACTTCTGTTGACTGCAAACATGAACATTGCTTTAACGAGTCTCACATTCTGGTGTGATTGTCTATCACCATAAAAAGATCCTCTGCGTCTGTTTCTTATCTGTTTTTAAACACGCGGTTACTCAGTCATGCTGCCTGTCCCGCTGAGCCTCACGCTTGCTCCTTGTGAGTACAGTACTGATATGGCTGTGAAAAGCACTGAAAATGGCACAGGCTGTGCTCGGGAAATATGCCAGTTTACACACATTTAATTTTCCGTCACTTCTTCTGGAAATCTAATGCTTTCAATTTTAATTCTTAAATCTCTCATCTTTTACCTTTCTTTCTTACAGGGTGAAGAAAAGATCAGATTTAATCAGTGCCTTTAAATTGGAACCTCTTTACCTGCAGCATCACCACCAGGAGTCTGGTAATTTTATTATTGAATAAATTATCATTATTTTATTTGCACCCCGATTTTTACTATTAAAAAAAAAAAAAAAAAAGTTGACAACTGAAATTCTTCAAACTACCTGAGGGGAACTGAGGGAAAGCAATTTAATGAAACATTGTATTAATAATTTTGTATTGGGATTTTCCCTGCTCCAGATTTACCACTGACTCTTTTTCGCAGCTATGCTTGCAAGTTCTGATTCATATTGTCCAAGTTCAAGCTTATATTGTTCAAGTATCCTTGTCAATGTTCAAGAATGTTCAAGAGCAAACATCCCCTGAAACTGCAAAGAAAGGGCGGGCTGTGTTTGGTATCTGTGCTCTGTCTGGGACACTATCCTGTTGCATGCATGTTCTTAAATTGGTTGTAGCAAAGGAAGTAAGTGCAGGCTATCAGTCTGGAACAAAATGCTCCCAAAAGCTCTTCCTGAAATGCTCACAAAGAACTTACAGGTCTTAGGCCCTGTACGAAGCTCCTTAAAGGATTAGCATTGCTCCTTGCACATACCTACCAGCAGCAAGGTGGCATTTGCCATCCTGAAGGCTGGTTTTGCACATTCAGTTGATAACTGATTAATTGTGAAGAAGGTCACAGCAGAGCAGCGTCAACACGTGGTGCAAGTTCCTCCATAACTTTCTCAAGAGGGTGCATCACTCAAGGGTCCTCTGTGCAGGGGTGTATCATCTCCTGGATCTCTTACTGTTTCTGGAACCGGTGGTGCTGATCTGTGTTCAAAAGTGTGTCCTGAGTACACTTCTGTCTGTTATGGCCACAAACTCACCAGCATTTCAATTTATACAATATTCAATTTAAATTCCACCACTCACTAAAAAGCACTAGGAATAACTGATTCCTGTGCCTTAATTCTGAGCTGCCAGAGATTTTGCATTTTATTATTATTTCTACATTTCCAAGCAATGCAAATATAGAATAGGCCAATAAGCAGGAAAATGTAGTAACTCTGATGTTGAGATTCACCCACCAAAGGCTAGAATTTTTAAGAAAAAATGTGTATTTTTTTTTCTTCTTAAAATGAAAAATGCAAATTTTTGCAAATTTACTGGTCACTAGATTTTAATTAACGTACATGAAAAATGTTTCTCTTGAGGAGAAAAAATTCAAAGTTAATTAAAGTGAAAATGCATTCTTTTGACAATTGGCAGTGCTGATAAAAGAATTGTACGGCTTCCCCAGGTTAAAGAACACCCAAAGAAAATCAAACCTTTATAAGCTAACCTGAAAACTTTATCTCCCAGCTGGATAAAAAGCTGTTCAGTCTTCACATTGCCTTCCCTAGCTGTGATAGTACGTCCTTTGATCTGGACATCACGATTCCAAATCGATCCGCTGATTATTAGCAGTCTAGTGGCACTAATATTTTCTATGCTCTGTTCCCATTTGCTGACAGTTTTCTGAGGAGCAGGACAACTTTCCAAATGCAAATGCCTCTAGTTGAACCGTTCAGTCCGATCCACATGGATGCCTGGGCAGATTTGCAAAGGTGCCAGGCTGTGACAGTCACCGTTGGTCCCTGTGTGATTCACAGGATGTCAGCACTCCTGGAGTTAAGACTTGTCTCAGGGACTAGTCTTATTTTCTGTCTCAGGTCTGAGAATTCCCATTGTGGTTTAGAAGGCAAATGAAGTGGCATTTTTGAATTCACTCTGCTTTCACTCAAGAATTTAAATGAGCGGAAAAATACATCTATCTGTGAGCAATTACTCTTAATAACCATATGGCAATTATGTCTGCCCCCAAGGGGAAAGTCTTTATTTTGTCATTAATTGTAATTTTATGTGATTTGCATCATCACACCAGGAAGATTATACTAGCTTGCCTGGCAGCGGAGGATATAGGTCAAATCCTAATGGCAGTGTAGGAAGAATGCGGCTCCGTACTCTATTGTGAATGCCACATACGCTCCCACAATGCAATTCCTCCTGGTTAAATGCAGCTGTAAGACTAAGGCTTGTAATCAAGGACTAGTCATTGATTGCATTCTGCCTCACAGCTTGTGAAAGGCGTTGTTGTGGATCATTAGACACAGCCCCTTACAGGAGCGTAGGATTATTTATCTGTCACCAGTTGCTTTACTCTCTTTGCTACCAGCCTTGCAGCTATCAAATGAAAATGGCTGTGACAATGCAGAGCATTAATGTTATCAGATTACCTTGTTACGGGCCTGAGACAGCTGTGTTCATTTCCTGAAGTCCAGAAACATGTTAATGATTGTTACTTTTTTTTTTTCTTCTTCTTTTTTTTTTTTTTTTTTTCT
>VXAV01011735.1:30635-42146 GCA_013399715.1 Alectura lathami
ATATAAACTACCAAGCAAAACTATTTTTTTTTTTTTTTTAACTCGTTTAGTAGTAAGATTTAGGAAAATGATGTTTGTTACGTTGCAGCCATTAAGGTCTGCATCAAAATGACTGGATAACCACTGCAATCTGGCACTTGCTTGTACTGACACAGGCATTTAGGAACCAAAATATTCCTAGGAGACAAGAATGAGTGACTTTGATTTAGACACAGTAACTTGTTTTGTTTTCAGAATGTTCCAGTTATGCACTCTCTGCCCACACAGCATGTAATATTAACCTGTTGCAAAGTACAGCTTTTAAAGCAGTGGTAAAGGGGAGGGCAGTCATCTCAGAAGGATGTGGGAAGAGAGAAATATAAATTTTGGTGGTACGTCCCAGATCTGTGGAGGAGATGCACAAAGAGGGCAAAATGAATAACTACAGTCCTCTGGGCTGATTCCAATGACTCAGGATCGTATAAATGTGAAACTCAAGTAACATGTTCGTAAATGGCACATTTGCAAACTGCTTGGCCATACGTTATTCCTTTGTCCTTTTAAGTCATCTCAAAGAACCCAGAAGTCACCTGAGAAATCTCTAAGCTAACGTTTTTGTAGGAAATCACCATGAACTTTCTGAGTCAGGTAAATCCTCTGGAGGCCAGAAGAAATCAGTGTACCACATTCTGCTCTTCTCAGCGATGGTCATGAACTCTATTAAAAGTTGACAGTGGGGACCAAGAAACTGGAACTGTACAGAACAGCAATGCCAGAGATAGAGTTGCAGGTGGGGAGTGGCATAGTCCAGGTGGCTGTTTAGAGGACACTTTTGCAGCATCTTCATTCAGAGCTGTAGTGAAATGTGAGCTAAAGTAGGCAGAGGGGTGAAATCTAGGAAGAAAACTATGAACTGACCAAGGCTATGCACTCGCACAGCCTTGTGTACCTGCATTTACACATTATTGTTCTGTGATGCTTCTGAGAAAATCCCTTGAATCAAAAACTATTTTAGTTCTGGAAGGCTTTGCCTTGCAATCAGTTCTCAGCTGAAATGCCTCAATGCTGGAGCCCACGCATGTTTGTATGTTTCTATTTACGTGTATATGCACGTGTATACGTGCATAAATACAGATCTTCTGTGTGGACCACACCTTAATGCTGCACGAGTTTACTCCTCCCACTAGTGATTACTTGAGACACTTCCCCTAATCCTGAGTAACCACATACATTAGATCCCTTTCTTTTCCCTCCTCACTGCACAAAGGCGATGGTCATTTGCCTGAGGTACAGAGACACAAAAATCCCTTGAAGCTTCAATTCTTCCATCAGCTCAATGTGGCTGTGAAGAGAGGGGCTGGTGGTCAGTTCCTGCGTGCTCAGACTTTTCACTAACACAATCACAATGTTATGAAATACAACCACGCTAAATGCTTTTTAAAAATGAAAAACAATTTGAGCATCCACTTTAAATTAATGGTGCTAGAGATGCAGCATGACACTAACGCCAAAATCAAAAGCATTTGGAGGGTTAAAATGAGCGCAGGTCAGGCCTGCTTTGTATCCAGCAGAAAGCTGAGAACATCTGTCAGTTTTTACCTCTCCTTCTTTCCTTAGTTCTCCAAACAGGACTTGGTTTTCATAGTTTACCTGCATGTCTGGAAAAGCAGAAGTACTGAAACCATCTGTGTCCTCCCGTGAGTTATCACCACACCTGTGCCCAGAGTGGGGATACGGCTCCCCAGGTCACAGAGAGGCAACCGTGATACCTAACAGCCCTTTGGCTTCTCCAGGCTGAATAATGTTTAACTTTATTGGATTTACATATGTTCGGTTGCAACAATCTTTCCATAAGCAGTTCAGGATAAGAGCTTAACAGTTCAAAGGTGCAGGGCCTTGGGTCACCGTGGTGTGAAGCTGTGCAGGTGAAACTTGCTAGTCTCAACTTTCTCGACTTCCCAGTCCTGTAAAAATCTAATGCGCTTCGTGCCCCCCAGTGGCTTTGGAAATTATTGCTACTTCTTAAGGCTTGCTATGGATAAAACTACTTGCATCCATACATGAATACAAAACACGTAGAATTTTCATTTGTGTCTTACTGAACATTCCCTATTTTCCCCTAGCTTTTGTCTTTCAAATTCCTGAAACATCCTTTAACACAAAAAAGGACAGAAATACCTTCTAGAAAGTGTACAGCAAGCATCTGTTGTCTGTAGTCTTCCTCTACAAACTGCTTGCAGTATGCCAAATCTTAAATTTTTGTTTTATTCAGTTCTCACCAGGTAGATTCAGATTAAATTCAGTTGATGGTTACATTCAGTTAACAGTTGTGAAATTCTCATCTCATTGAAGTTTTTTATGGCCTTAACTTCTGAGCCCCAGTACATGCAGTGGGAAGTTTTGCAGACCTGTTTAAGACATAACTTGTTTGATGTTATAGAAATGAGGGTAGGAGGAGATAGTAAGAGACCTATACAGCCTGCGTGCCTATGGCACGTTATGTCTCCCATGCAGATATGCGTACAAACATATGCACGTATACGTAGGGTTCTGGTCAGATTTCGTAGCTGTAAACCCACACTATTTATGTTAGCAGAACTTCTGAATGCCTTGGAGAGCACTGGGCATTTTATTGTTCTTACTCCTGACTGAAAGAGCTGTCAGTCTAATTTTAGAGAGAGATGATGAATGCGTGCAACAAACAGCAGGGAGGAAGTGGTAACACCAGTAGGATTGGCTGGTTGCAAGGTTATCAGTATGCCTTGAATCGACATTCTCATTCCACACAAACAATGTTTTTCTATTTTAAGAAATAAACATGAGGAAGCTATGATTAAGATTGCAAAATGTTTTCATTTTTTTTTTCTTTTTTTTTTTTTTTTTTTTTTTTTTCTTTTTTTTTTTTTTTTTTTTTTTTTTTTTTTCTTTTTTTTTTTTTTTTTCTTTTCCTTCTGTAATTTCTGTTTTGCCTTGTTCTTGTCTTTTGGAAAAAGTTCCTGTGAGATGAAATACTCTACATCTAATCATGGGCACAAAGTGTTTTATTTTTATTTGCTCTCTTAACTTGAGCTGGTAAGAAAATAAAGTGGAAAAGAAGGACAGACATGGGGTCTGTTGTTTATTTTTCTAAAATTATTTGTGGTCATAAATGCGTAAGCACACTGGTAATTTTTATGTAGACTGGCTATTGCACAAACTGTAATTCTAATAGCCAGATGCTGCTGTTGCCTTCTTTTTCTTTAGGATAGCAAGCACTAAATCGATGATAGCCAGTTAAGGAGGCTGAATAAGGCACTGCAGGTACCTGATGTGAATATGGGATCTTTTGTTCCAATTGCTTTTGAATTCAGTTTCTCTTTGGGAGAAAGCAGAATGTGGTACATGTTTACAAACGTCACTGATTGATGTTAAGGCTTCCTTCTGGCTGTCAGTATTCCTGTTGGTGTTCTTCCCAGTTGTTTGCTTTTGGAAGAGCGTTGGTTTCCTACACTTTGGTATAATTACTGTAGCTTGGTGTCCAGTGTAACGTTTAAACAGGCTGAGCTATGCTCTGCATTTCCTTCATCTTTCTGCCATCACTGTTCTTCTCAGCAAGACCTGAGCATCCAGGCCAGAAGGGTGAGCAAGTGATCCCCCTCACAGTTATTCTCATGCTAAGTGAAATGTTCTGAAAAGCCTATCTGTCTCTGTCCATCTTGTTTTCCACTGGAAAACTATGTTAATCCATGCATCTCCCCCGTTTTTCCTTTTAGACTTTTCAGTCAGCTTCAACCAAAACTGAAAAGGGCAGAAAACATAAAGAAGAATTATTACAAACGCTACTATTAATGTGGCGGCATGAAAGTTACAAAACTGTGCTGAAATGTTTTGTTAAGAAACAGACAGTCTGAGCAACCAGTATCCCAACTGCTCAGTATGGTCTCTGAAGGCCACAAACGGGACGTAAGTTAGCACGACCAGATGGCAACGTGGGAATGTTACCTCCTATCAGGAGAGGGAACCGAGAAAAGAGATTAAGGATGGAAGCAATTTAGCAGATCATTTCTTTTAAAGAATCAAGTTTTTACAATATAGATATTATCCTTCTCTTCTCAGCATGTCAGGCTGTCGCATCAGTTTGAACATTTAGTCCTTCAGGATGAAAGATTTGAGATCTGTGCTGAGGTCGTCTTGGGACTAGTCTGTTTTCGACTGAAGGTAAGGCAGCTAAGACTTCCTACTTCTTCTGTCATGTTTTATAGCAATACAATAACCTGCAATAGAATGTAGTCTGTGTAGTTAATATTCTTCTTTTTTTTTTTTTTTTTTTAAGAAAGCAAGGGGAATTCATGTAGGTCCAAGTGGATTAAAGAAAGAAGACTAGGATAATTTTCTTAAAATTCATCAAGTGCTTGCAAGAAATTCAAGCATATTAGGGTATGGAAATATAGAGTCAAGGCAAACAAATGGTCTTAGGCTACCCAGTCATACAAAATAGCTATTATATTCTGTGCTTGATGGGCTCTGATTTAGATGGTTGTTTTAATATATTTCCCCAGACATTTATGGTGTGTCTATGCATGTATTAGATGTTTCTCATCAAATTAATTTTCTATGTGTGTATATTTAACACACATCTTTATATACATATAATGTCTTTCATGGATGAGGATTAGAGTAATAAAGATTTTTTTTTTTGTTCTTTCCTTTAAATAAAACGTTTTCATTTATAAAATCCTACAGTCAGACTGGGCAAACTGGAGCAAGATAAGATTAAGAATTGCATGAGATGATTAAGGTTGCGTGGGAAGCCAGTTGCCCAACTGCCGCTGGCCTAGGCCCCTTAATTTTTCCTGACCCTTTTGCCCCTCTTGGTCTTTCATTCTCAGAATCTCCAGGGAGGTGCTACCTTCACTGATGTAGAAACCTGGCCCAACAGAAACCAGAAAACTCACTCTGCTCTCAGAGCACAAGAGCTGCAGTAGTGAGAGGGTCCCCTTCTTTAACCAGACACTAAAAGAAGATCGAGGTCTTGTTTTAGATAAGGAACCTGTTTGCTAAAGGAGCTTGCAGCTAAAGCCTCTGTAAAGGGCTCTGTTGTGACCCTGAATCTGAACACCAGGCAGTAATAGAAGTGGCACTGGTGTTTTCTAGATCATGTTTTCCAGCTTAGGTATCTAAATGAGCTTTCAGCTTTTCTGACAGCCCAGAAGCACATCTTGGCTCCTTCTAGGTGGTGTGATATTACTGCTCGTCACAAATTCTTTTCTCATTTACTTGAGTTTGATGCAGTTTACTGAAGGAGCTAATGTATCTGTAACAATAAGGAAATGGCAAATTCATCTGGAATAGGAAAATGGTTTCATTGGAATTTATGGTGATTGAAATAAAAGAAGAAAATGATCTTCTGCTAGGGATGAGACAGGCCACACATACTGTGGGGTTATTCTAATAAGTGGGAACATGAATATATTTTCTTTCCTAAAGAGAGCTTTTTAAAGATTTTGAGCAATAGGTTCTGTGGCTTTTACTGCTCAAAAGCAAAATGCTGGTTGTAGTCTGCTCTCTGACTTGGACAAGCAAACACCAGTTTTGCAGGTTCAGTCAGCTGCTGGTCAGTGCTCTACATTCAGTTTAAAGAAACATTCTGTCCTGTTGAATCAGAACGTAGCAACACAGGCATTATCACTTTTGATCAGAGCAGGGGTTCATCTGCATCTGGTCTCCTGTACCTTATGCTCCAGAGGAAGAAATCAGGTCCACAGACTACACAATTACGCAAGATGAGGGAAATACTGGATAGCTAGCTAATAAACTTTCAGGCAAGTTGTGGAATAAAGGCGTGATTCCTCTGGAAACCAGTGCTGAAGCAGCAGCGTTTTCATCCCTTGCCTTCCCTGCCCCCAAAAAACCCCAACAAACTCACAAACTAATAAGCTGTTACATGAAGGTTTTTTTTTTTCCAGTTATTTTTGCAACTTTATTTCCTTTTTAAGCCATTCTTCAAAAACCTTCTAGTGGTTTCTGTAATTTGTATTAAAATGCACCCTAGAAGCAGGATACATGTGATTTTTTGTAGTTAGAGTAAAGCTGAGGGATGGGAGACTTGAACTGTAATGCTGTACAGCTGTAACAGCAATATATTTACTTCCTTTGTTCTTGATAAATCCTTTATTTTTTAGCTGTAACTGTTATTTTTTTTGCCTTTTGTGCTGCTGAGCAGATGCATTAATAATCGGTGACTTTCATATGATAACTATTCCATCAAATGTCAGAGAAGGAAGCCAAGTATTGTGCCAAAGGGTTAATGTTTGGCCTTCTTAGCATGTCTGCAGAGGAATACAAGTCAAGCCAGTCATTTCTCGGAGGGGGTGAGAATACTGGCTTATTGCAACTGACAGACTCAATCAGAGCTGGCTGCTGGCTTCTCAGAGCTCTGGGAGAGGATTTGTCACTGCTAACTTCAATTTGATTTGACATCTGTGTGTCACAGCAGCTCCTAGGTGCAGCTGCAAGGGTACAAGAGAAGAAAGATACATCAACCTTCCTCCTTGCTCCCCTCACCCCTGCCAAGGGCATTAACTTAACATCGTATCACCGCTTGAATTGCCTGAAAGGCAGTGCTGTGCATTTTGTAGTAAAGGCAAGGATCGCCATTTTAGTGATGGATTGCCTTCAGTAAGAAAGCCGTACATCGCTGTCATCAGTGACAGATCCACGGCACGCGGGGGAGACCAGGGACATGTTGGTCCAGCTCTGAGGTAGGAGCGTTCACGATACTCTAACAACAGTTGCATGAATATCTTCTAGAAAACTAAGGACAAGTCATGAATTTCAGGCTGTCATCCAAATGCCGTAACAGCTCACGTTAAGTCAAACAGGGCTTTGGCTTGGGTTTCAGCTCTAACTGTAATGTGATCCAAAAGACATTTGTCCTTACTGGCAGTGGGAAACCGGGTCTCCCTTATGTTTCGTTTTTCTTCGGAGAAGGCTAAGAAGGCACATCACAACTGTGTAGATTTGAGGGAACGCATTTTCCGACAAGGATATTTTCAAGAAGACCCATGGCTGCTACAGTAAAAAACCCTGCTCTTCAGCATGCTACAGATGAATTTGTCCTTGTGTGGCTCTAGTACTGCAGTGGTCAGTAAGGGAACACCAGAACTCCCAAAATCTCTTGCAGTTCTGTCACCAGCAGTGTAATAGAAAGAGCAAAGGCTGCACACTAGCTAAGATCCCTCTCCAAAAAGTAAAATGACAGCACTCAGAATCACCATGGTATATCATGTTACTATGGCAAGTTGCCAGCAAATCTGAAGACATCTATCAGGCCGTTGATATAAAAAAATACGACATATGGGTTCCTTTAACTTAGGTAACAGAGACTGTGAGTGGTATGCAGTCAGCACGTCATCCTGCACTGCTAAACCTGACCAAATTCCCAAGACCCTGCTGCCATTGTTCTCGTTTAAAGCAATATACTGCTGTTTTTGAAATGCTGATAACATGTTTTGTTTTATTTTTAAATGCTGATGGAGATGAACTAAGAAAACCATTCATTCAACATTAGATGAACCTGTACAAGAACCAGTGCTCTTCTGTGCAGTCCTGTTTCTTTTAGGATTTGATATTAAAAGCATACAGCTGCTCTAAAGGAAATCCTCACATTTAGTATTTGAGTGCAAGGAGGCCCAAGTACACTAGAAGGAGATAAAATCCAATACTGCATGCATGCAGAGTCCCTCTGACCTTCTGCAAGTTGTTTAGCATCTGTACCTTTGTGTCCCTGAATGCAGAAGAAGAAGGGGTGCTTCCAGTGGGAGGAGGGTCAGTTTCCTGCATTTCTAAATTCCGTAGAAAACACTCAGTAGGATTCTGTGGAGGACACTTCCTACAGAACTCAAAGCAAATACTTCTTCAGGGTGTCTTCTAATAGGACGATCCAAATTTTCGTTCCTTGATTTTACTTACGCTGAGGATACATGACCTTATTTATTACTTAAGGGTAAGATTTCCATCTTCATATTCAAAAAACTCTGTAACGGCAGCCATGCTTGAGTGAAGGCTGGAACATTTGTTTTACAAATGTTGGTAGAGTTCATTGCAAAACTGCCTCCCACGTTCGTTTGGTTAGATCTAAGAAAAGTGTAATTAAATTGATGCAATAACCGGTGCTTTTCTATGAAGCTGCATAGCTCATGACCTTAGGTCATGGAAAAGCAGCCAGCTATCGCAAATGCCCCAGTGTGAACAGTGCTTCTAAGCCACAGCTAATCCATACATATCTTTGTGGCTGAAAAACAGTCAACTTTTTAAAATACTTTGATGGCAAAGTACTTGGAGATGAGAAAGTGGCTGCACGTTACTGGTGATGCTTTGGCTTGGCTGCTTGGTGGGATCTACATATTCCAGATTTGCTTCTGAAATTCATCACCTTATCTGTTGAATTGCAATGATTCCAGGGCTCAAATGAACTGAATAAGGCACTTCTTAAAAGCATAAATGAGGCCAAGAAGATCCACCTGGTCCCGTGCCACCTGCGAGAAAAGTTTGTGCTACGCTTCGCTATTTGTTCCCGCACGGTGGAGTCCACCCACGTGACGTTTGCCTGGCAGCACATCTCACAGCTGGCGACCGACCTCCTGAAAACCTGGGAACAAAACCACCAGCAGCAGTAATGGTGGTGAGGCAGCAGCGGGGAGGAGATAATTAGCTGGCTTTCTCTGTGTTGCCAAGTTTTATTTTAGGGGCAGGTGGCAAAGTTGTACTATGAGAGTAAAAAAAAAATAAAATCCCAAACTGTTGCTGCATAGCCCAGCTGCAGTAGCAAAATCCTTGTCAGCAAGTTGTGTTGTAACTGTAGTGATTCACTCCCTGCACTGTATTGCCACGCACTGCATTCTCATCTTGCCTGTCTCCAGGATGGACATGGCCACGGGGGCTCCAGCCGTTGGAGCGGTTATTGAACGCAAACAGAAGGGTTAGTGCTCCCCCTGTTGTCGGCATCAAGCCCCCAGCACACCCCCTCCGTTCTCCACAGATGAAACCGTGAGGTGTTATATCCAAATAATCTAACATTATTATGACTTCAGAAAAAAAAAAAAAAACAGGCTGTGGGAAGTTCAGTGACCTGGTTATAGTACTGTTCGGGTCCTATCTAAGCAGGCAAGTGCACATACAATGATTTGGGGCACCATCGTGCCACGACACGCTTGCTGCAGGATTTCTGTACGTGAAGGTGGCACTTCAAGATACTTTTCACTACATAACCAAGTCAGGGGAGAGTGAGCATTAAATGAATGCTCACTGCCCTCACGGAAAGTTCTCTACTCTCTCCTTCAGTGTTTTTTTTTTAAGGCAGTGATTTTGTCAAATCTCAGCCAATAGCTTGTGCTGCCTATTGGTTTGCACTTCATTCATACTGAGGCCTCTTGAAAGCTCCTTCTTCAGAGTTCTGCCAAAATCCTTGTGCTGCCTGACATTCTGTGTTTTCTACCAAGTTATTACAAGCAGTAACTACTTGAAGATGATCTGCAAGCTACGTTGTGTGAAACAGAGTTGTGATTTCTTTTTATGGCTTCTACTCTGCTTATTCAGTGTGCAATAATGAAAGATTTACAAAATATGCTGAGAAATGTGATTGCAAAGAAAGTTACTCTTCATTTCTCAAATAAGTTAAAAGTAGATAAAAATTACAGTTAAAATATAAATTATAAGGATAACCTTCAAAATATGCTGTGGTGCCATCAGTGTGGGTTTTTTTTCCCATTAACAATTAAGTACGCAATATGAAAATACGGGAAAATAAATAACCTTCAGAGAAAGTCAAATGATGTGCGTTTAACAGACATTGCTGGTGTGCCATCCAGTCAAACGCAGGTACTGTGAAGAGGTGAAATGAAGGTCAGAAACATTATCAGACTTCAGTTAGTACTTCTGCCATTTTGAAAACCTGTTGCAGACAGTTACTTCTATGTAAATAAAAACAAAGTAATAGCTGCTCCAAGAAGTATCTGTAGAATTCATTTCTGCTTCCCAGAGAGGTGGTTGGTGCCCCAGTGCCTGTCAGTGCTCGGGAGGCATTTGGACAACGCCCCCAGCAACACGCGGCTGCGTTTGGCTGGCCCTGAAGTGGTCAGGCAGTTGCATTGGAGGATCCCTGAAGGTCCCTTCCAACGGAACTATTTTGATTCAAAGACCCGTGAAATGACATTTCCTCATGGCCAGCACAATATGGAAATGTGAATTTCATAGTTCTATTTTTTTTTTCTGAAATCTGTGAGTGATTTGAATCCACAGTCAGTGGGGGCCTTTTAGCATTTGGTCGTTCATACTCTCTTTTCCCCATGTGAGAATTCCTTCCAGAGTATTAATGTTAAGTCATCTGAAAAAAAAAAAAATCTGGGCTATGTGATCAACTCAAGAACAAAAGCGCTAGAAAGAATATTTGTGAAAGGAGAACTTTACTGCTGTTTCTGTTCTGTAGCTTTGCAACATATTTGGAAGTGAAATGACTTTTTTTTTTTTTTTTTTTTTGGTGGGAAACATTATTTACGAATCGTTAACATGTGAACCTGGATTTATTGTGCCTTGTGTCCAAAAGCTAACACTGTCTGTGCTGATTGGTACTGTTGGCTGTTAAAGATAATTACAAAATCTCGGAAATGCACTTTAGTAGAGTATCCACATCCCAAAGAACACAGCGCAGCTACCAGAGAAGGAGGGAAAGAAGTATCTTTTCAGTAACCATGTAGATTAAAAAAAAAAAAAAAAAAAAAAAAAAAAAAACTAGCAGAATGCTGGTACAACACTTACCTTCCTCAATAATGACAGATGATAATATATGTTATTACTGATGGTGAAATACTGAAAATACGTATTTATGAACGGTACTGCTGATATGTGACACTCGGGGCTGCGCTGTAATTCTTGGACGCCCAGCTCCCTCCTGCCTGTACGGGTGAGATCTGCCCACGGCTGCCGGGCGCTGCTGCCAGCCCTGCGACGCGAGCTCCCGTCGCCGGTGCCTTACAGCTGCGCCCTGAACCTCGGGAACTGCTCGGAGAGGAGCGAACCACAGAGACCTGGAGGGCCCTGAACACCGCGGGGCTGAGGGAGGAGCTCCAGTACCGGCCGGGGGGTGGCACCTCGGCTACGTGCGCGGAGCCCGTGCGGCCGGACAGCAAGAGCGAGCCGCTGCTCCGCGCTCTTAATTACCGTGCGTGAGCTGTGCAGGTCCCTGGAAATCTGTGTCCCAAGCCTGTCAAACCGCCAGGCAGGTGCTGTTAAGCAGCGTTAATAAAGGAGAAGGAAACCACGGCTGCGTCTGCCCCTGCTGCTTCTCCCCTGTCACCCCCGCCGGGTGCACCGCAGGGCTCCAGCCCCTCACGGGCCACTCAGGCACGCCGGCTTTCACCACCCCCGACTTTGCTCGCTCCCTGAACCAATTACTCTGCAAACGGAACACCTGCTTTACAGCAACGCGCCTCGGAGCTGCTCCCGGCCGCTGCCGACCCGCTGCCCCCGGGGCCGCCCCGCCCGAGGCCGGCCCCG
>VXAV01011735.1:42711-96321 GCA_013399715.1 Alectura lathami
CCCTGGCCGCGTGCTGCCCGGGGGGGAGCTAGCACCTGGGTTGGCTCCTAACTGTCACCCTGCCGTCTGCTGAGGCTGCGCTCCCCTAATGAACTGCTGGAAGCGGGCCGGAAACTCGTTGCTTGGGTAGACCCCCAGCTTCAGAAACTTAGAGGAAAGTTTACTGAATCTGTGGGAAGCGATTGCTGATTTGGGGTTTTACACTTTGAGCTCTGCAAGTTACGGAAGTATTTCACGTGAGCCAATGGCTGCTACCTTTATGCTTCATAAGGTGGTTTTGAGTCAGCACGGAGAAGTCGTGTGCGCAGTGGGAGTGTCAGCACCCTGCTCAGTGGTTGTCTGGGGAGGGCTGCAGCCCCCCCCCCACCTCCTCCTCCTGCCTACCCACTGCTGAGCTGCCCAGTGATGGGTGGCCCTGGGGGCCTGCGCCTCGCGCTGCAGGGGGCTGTTAGGCTGCTCAGGGTCAAAGCTGACAGGAATTCCGTGGAGGGTTTATTTTAATAATTGAATTCCCGTGTAAAGGCACAGAGTTTGCAGGTGAGAGGTGTTCTGGCCTCCATAAACAGTTCTACAAGCTTGGGCTGAAACCCAAAATGAAACAATTTATCTCCATTATTTTGTTGTGTGTTACCCCTCCTGCCATAATCAGGTTATGCTGTTGTGCTTCGTTGGTGCAATCGCTGGGCAAAGTTTTTTTTTAAAGTAAGAAGAGGGGAACGCCTCCCTACTTCCAGTATTTTTTGGGGTGTCTCCTCAGTCGTGCGTTCTGCACACTCTTACGTTCACCTGCACTCCCGTGCTGATGCTGTCAGCTTGATGCTGTGCTTGACTGTGTAGCTGACTGAAAAGTGCAGAGAACTGTCCTGTTTGTTGGGAGGGACAGAACATATGGACCTCCACTTCAACAGTTTTTAAAGTTATTTTTTTTATTATTATTTTTTTTTTCTGATTGGAAAATCCCAGTACATACCAGGGTGAAAAAATATAAGTTGGGATTTGATGCATTTCAGTCGTGTTGGACAAGTCGTTTATGGACAGATCAGAAGGCTGGAATTGCTGGGTGTTGGGAGCTTTCTGTAAACTCTGCCCCAGACACACTGGTAGATTTCTTTTTGGTTGTGCCTGCGTATCTTCTGAAACTATTAATTCCTGATGTTATCAGAAATATTCCTGCAGGTGGCCACAGAGAGAGACTGCTTTGAAAATATGTCAAAAGCAGGAATGTATCTTTTCAAAGCTAGCACAGCACTCCTTCCTAGCCGAGGGTTGTCCTTCCTGTTTCTTAAACTGAAAGCCAGCTGAAGGAATTTAAATTTCGAAATATAAAGCTGAAAAACATCACTGTAAACACACAAGGCCTTTGTTTCTTGAAAATATAAAATATGGGGAGATTTTAGTGTTTCTAAACGGAGTAGTTGTGAACATTTGCTGTGAATCTGTAAATATTTATTTGAACATTTACTAAATACAAGCCTATTCATTCCACTTCTACCTCCCCTCACACTTTGCATATAGTTTTATTTAATAACTCCATTGTTTGAGTGTTATTACCATCACTATGATAAATTTCACCCTTTTGATAATTAGCTATGATCTGACCTCCTCTGCACTGTGCAGGATCCTGTCGAGCAGGAGTGAAAGCATTGCTGATTTCATTTAACAAGGCCACTTTGTGTTTGGCCATCTGCTGCCATTCTTTGCAGTCTACTTACTTCCCCAGGAGACCCCAGGTTAGAAGCAAACTTTTCTTTTTTTCCTCCTTTTCTTTCCTAGAACAAGGAAGAAAAAGAGCACCTTGGGCTTCGTGGCTTTTTAGCACACAGCCGCTTGCTTTTTGGAAACGGTGGAGCGCCCAGTCTGGCTGAGTGACTTACAAGTTTCGCTGCACTGTTTGTCTCAATTAAAATAATATCCATCTTTGTTTATTTGTAATTAGGAAAGGGAGAAGCAGCCAAATAAGCAGTCTGTGAAACGTTTTTTTGTAACCACAGGTATTTCGTGTATGTTCCAGTGTCAGTAATGGAAGCCCCTGCGCCTGGCAGCGTGCACCTGAGCGACTGGCAGAGAAGTTACTTTGCTGTTACCTCTGGCACCTGCACACCCGCACAGAAGGCCGATGAATACCGTGCCAAAATTCTGCGTATTCAGTATGCATGGGCAAACTCTGAGATCTCTCAGGTCTGTGCTGCCAACCTCTTTCAAAAATACGCAGAGAAATACTCTGCAGTTATTGACTCTGACAACACAGAGACTGGCTTGAATAACTATGCTGAAAACATCTTGACTTTGGCAAGGTGTCAGCAAAATGACAGTGACAAGTGGCAATCTGCTTTGACAACAGAGAATGTATTTGACTTGAAGTGTGTGCAAGAGAGGATGCAGGCCGGCAGAAATGTCCCAGGCTCTCAGATGGCGCCAGCAGATGCCTTTGTAGGAGCTGATAAAGGGGTCAGTGCCTCTGCCACTCCAGGCCTGCCTAGGCTGGGTGTCCTCAGCGGTGCTGGGGAGGGTGAGCGCCGTGCTGGCTCATCAGAATGTGCTGGTCAGGGCCCGCATCTCCCCGAGCATCCCTCATTTTCGAAGTCTCTGCAAAGCAGCGTGCCCCCTGTGACCAGAACTTCGGATGTGCTTCCTGCCTCATCCACCTCCGTAAGCGAACAGATTCACACGGGATTCCAGGCAACGCCACTGTTTGGGAATAAAGAGATGACAAGTTCTGCTATGAAAATGGCAGGTAGCTGTCGGGAGGGGCAAAATTTGTCTCTTTCCGGTCAGTCTGCTGCACATGCATGGTCTGGGAAAAGAAAAGCGTTTTACGGTTTGACCGATAAAGGCAGCGCTGCAGCTTCTAACCTTGCTCCATGCCAGGCTTCCATTAGCCCAGAAGCCAGCAGTTTTTCAGGGAACAGAAATGAAGAGAGCAGTGTTCCTGGTTTTAGAACTGCGAAAGAACAGCTGTGGGTGGATCAGCAAAAGAAACCTCAGAGCCTCCAGCAGCGTGCACCAGGCTCATCGTATGGAGGCATAAAAAAATCTCTGGGTGCTGGTAGATCTCGGGGTCCATTCAGCAAGTTTGTTCCTCCGGTCCCAAAACAAGATGGAAACGAAAACGGAGGAGCACAGGGTCACCCTCGCTCCAGAGGACCAACAGATCCGCCGCTTCCTATAGACGAACGGCTGAGAAACATAGAGCCCAAAATGGTTGAGCTCATCATGCATGAGATCATGGACCACGGACCTCCTGTGAACTGGGACGACATTGCCGGCGTTGAGTTTGCTAAAGCTACAATAAAAGAAATCGTGGTCTGGCCTATGCTGAGGCCAGACATCTTCACGGGGCTGCGTGGCCCTCCGAAGGGGATTCTTCTCTTTGGCCCCCCGGGAACTGGCAAGACTCTCATAGGCAAGTGCATTGCCTGCCAGTCTGGAGCTACTTTTTTTAGCATCAGTGCCTCTTCTCTGACTTCCAAGTGGGTAGGCGAGGGGGAGAAGATGGTCCGTGCGCTGTTTGCTGTGGCGCGATGTCAGCAGCCGGCGGTGATTTTCATTGATGAAATCGATTCTCTGTTGTCTCAGCGTGGGGATGGGGAGCACGAGTCTTCAAGAAGAATAAAAACTGAATTTCTGGTCCAGTTAGATGGGGCAACAACCTCCTCCGAGGATCGTATTCTGGTGGTCGGAGCAACGAACCGGCCCCAAGAAATCGATGAGGCTGCCCGAAGGAGGCTGGTGAAGAGGCTGTACATTCCTCTTCCAGAAGCTTCAGCTAGGAAGCAGATTGTTACTCGTCTGATGTCAAAGGAGCACAGCTGCCTCAGCGAGGAGGAAATTGAGCTCATAGTTAAGAAATCTGAGGGGTTTTCTGGGGCGGACATGACACAGCTCTGTCGAGAGGCTTCTCTGGGCCCTATCCGCAGCCTTCAGTCCCTGGACATTGTGAGCATCATGCCGGACCAGGTGCGGCCCATTGCTTTCGTTGACTTTGAGAGTGCCTTCGGAACCGTGCGGCCCAGCGTGTCCTCGAAGGACCTGGAGCTCTACGAGACCTGGAACCAGACGTTTGGCTGTGGCAGATGACTGCATGGGAACTGTTGTGCAGGAATGGTTCTTTAGCGCTGTCAGTTATTAAACCCAAAATTTAGTGCATCTGCACCGTGTTTTGTTTCTGTCTGTCTTTGTAATAAATCTTTTCAAGTTCTGCAGCCAGATGGCTAGGTGCTGGTCTGATATGTAGCTAACTGGAAACGCTGCGAGATACTGAGGAAATCGCAGAGAGCTGCTCAGAAGGGTGGATGAATTTCTCTGATGGTAAGGGGGAGATGGCCAAACTTCCTATATAATTGAGGGGAATATTGGCTTGCCTTGGGGCGCAACCTTGCAAGGCCAGCAGAGCTGTGCCGGTAGCATTACTCGAGGCTGAGGTGACCCAGGTAATGATATCAGAAGTGCAGAATTTGGGTGGTAATGTAGCAAATCTAGGGCTGATGGGGAGAAGTAGATAGGAGCATGTGGGTTTGGAAGGAGACAGGATCACAGGATGGAAAGAGTCATGGTGGATGAGGGAAGAACTCATGTGCTTCAGATTAGACGAGCTGGCGAGTGGGAGGAAACCAGCATCCGGACCGAGCCAAGATACAGCCCAGTGGCAGGGGAAGGGGGCCCAGGGTTTTGCTACGGCCACTGCATGAGCTTGTGTCCCGTTGCAATGTCTGAAGGACCGGTGCGTGGGGTGGTCTTGTGAAGCTGGAAGGTAAGAGGGGCTGGGTGTCCTGCTGGTGAGCTTCAGGCCTGGCCAGCTGGAGACGAGGGATGAGATGGGGCTGTCCCTGGTGGTGGGTTTGTGCTGCTGGATGGGAGGGAGAAATCCCGTGTGCCAAAGGCAACCGGGTTCCACTGCTCCTTAAACAGTCTTCTAATAGCAGTGGTAAAACCACTGACTAGGTTCTATTTCGTATTCTTACTGAAGGATTTAAAGGAAGGCTCTGCCATCCTTGTCTGCCGGCTGGGTGGAGTTGCCTCTGAACTGAAAATAAATGAAAAGCTTTCACTGGAATGCTGCTGTTAGTGTGGCAGTGGCACACAGTGATATCCAGGCTTTATTTTCAGTATCTCTAAAGCACTTTTACTTCTGTTAGGGAAAAGTGGAGCTTAAAAGCTGGTTTTACTGAGATTTTTCTAAAACTGGGTAAATTATTGATGCTGTTCAGTTAATGTGTTTTAAAGCCATTTGGGAGCTACAGAGGCTATGAGTCTAGTGAAGTTTTTGGAATAATTTGGAGGGTTTGGCGTTTCTTAGGATTTGTCCTGATCTAGACAAGCTAAAGTAGAACTGACTTTTTGTATGGCTCTGGAAGCATGATCTGTAGTAGAGATTGTTTTGCAGTGTTGTACAACTTCAGGCATGTGAGTTTATCTTAATTTTTCGAGTAGTGGAAATAGAACGATTAGATTATAAGAATGATTGAGTCCTGTGTTACCTGAGCATTGGGGAGCTATAAATATGCTTTAGGTAATATTTCAGCTCTCTCCAAAGATCTTAAACCCCAATGAAAACGTGTTCTTTAAAATCTTTTCACAGGCAAGTGAATGGAAGCCCCAGAGAAAACTCAAGGGTTGCCCGAGGGTCATAAAGCTATGTATGTTCAAATAATAGCCGTATTTATGCTGGGAATTAATCTGCCTGTATTTCATGTACGTATCTTAATATTCATGTTTTTTTAATAGAAACAGGGCTCTGCTGAAAGGACCAGCGAGAATGCACGTGGTGATAGACAGTGAAATGCCGAGGACTGGGAGAGAAATGCTGTGGTGGTGCATTTTTTTTTGGCAAAATGGAACATGTGAGAGAGGGAAAAGGTAGCACCAGACAGGAGCGTTCATCCTCCAGCTTCTTACATTGTTCGTTACTTTGTACTGTTGAGTGTCACGAACATGCTTTGGTTTTAGAAAACTTGTAGAGAAAGGAAAGTGTCTGACCAGCTGGTAAGACCGTCTCTTCAGCCAGCTAGCAATACTCAGGCTTTGCTGGGGGACCCAAGTCAGCAGGACTGCCGATACGAGCCCAATATGTGTTTCATCACCCAGTGTAACGGTGCCACCAAAATGAGCGATTAGGTCCCCGGTAACATAATTTTGTGAAATACAGAAAATTGCAGAGAAGTAGGGCATGGTTGTAATCTAAGGGAAATGGTGCAGATAAATCCACTTTAATGGATCTGTTTAGTGCATGCAGAAACCTATGTACTTCATTATTTATTCTTTTTGGCTGGCTGAACTGAGAAATGCAGGACTCCTCCGGTTTTGTGGTTCAGTAACATTTAGTGCACAATCTCGTAGTTTCTCTTAAATAAAGGTAAATAATTTCAGTCCTGGAAAGGTGAGCTCTTACTAATAATCAAGGCAGTTCAAACTTTTCATTCTCTCAGTGCATCTTGTGTTTGAGTTGGCTAAATTGTCTCAGAGCATTTTGAAATCCCTAAATGAATTTTCATGTATAGAAAACTGTGCCAGCACAAGTAAGGAAAAAGCTGATGATGCAGCAGTAATCATTTGCTAATGGCAAGTGGATGAAAAACAGACTGGCCTCTAGGAGTATTGGTTAAGATTGTCCTGTGGAAATTGCCTTACAAATTACTACTCCCAAAGTGCCACATAATTGGAAGGGAAAAAAAAAACACACACACACACAAAACAAGCATCAGTAAGAAAAACACCAAACAAGCAAGCAGAAAAAAATTCTTCCTCTTAAAATTATAATTTTGCTGGAAATAGAGGATTGATCTTAGTAAGCACTTGTCAGGCTGGACAGGGCTCTGAGCAACCTGATCCAGCTGTAGGTGTCCCTGTTCCCTGCAGGGGAGCTGGACTAGATGGCCTTTAGAGGTCCCTTCCAACCCAGACGATTCTATGATTCTCTGATTTTATTTGCTAAGACTCAGAAGATGCTGGGAACTGCAGGTGCACAATGCTTGCACTTGTCTTCAAGTCCATTAGTGCGCATTCCTTTGAAAAGGAAATGAAAGCTCACATTTGGGACAGTTTTGAAAGAAGGCTCATGAGCAGTTTTCTTAACTGAAGAGATACTCTGGTGGGTGAGCCCTGGCTAACAGCCAGATGACCACCCAGCTGCTTGCTCACTCACCTTCCTTATGGGACAGGGCAGAAAACGAGGGAGATTGTGGGTTGAGGTAAAGACCAGTCACGCACAGGTTGTTGTGGGCACAGCTGACTCAACCTGGGGAAAACTGATTTATTGCCAATTAGAATAGATTTGGGTGGTGAAAAACAAAGGCAAACATTGCAGCAACGGCTTTCTTCCCTGCTCTTGCAGGCTCGCCTTCGCTCCCATCCTCCTCTCCCCAGGTGGTGCAGAGGCATTGCGGTCAGTGCACAGCAGTTCCTCTCTGCAGCTCCTCCTCTCTTCCACTTTCCGTCTTCTGTGGCTCTCAGTGGGCCACAGTTTGTTCAGGAGTATCCATTTGCTGCTCTATGGGCAGCAGTGTGGATATCTGCTCCACTGCAGAGCATCAACAACTCCTCCGCCTTCCTCTTTGAATTTTGCATCCATTCTGCTGTTTCTCACTCTTTTTGTCCCCTCTCTCTGTTGTCCTCTTCCCACCAGCCTGCCTTAAATACGTTTCCCAGAGACGCCATACACGTGGCAGATATGCTCAGTGTGTCCTGTGGTGGAGTCGTTGTGAAGATGACTGGAACCAGCTGTGGCTGGCACAGACAGCCCAAGCTCAGCATGGAGGCCACCCCAGCAGCCCCTCCCATTACCAAAACCTTGACACCTACACCCAGGATGGATGTCTTCAGGAAAACAATTCACATAACTATGGTGCTTGGTGAAGAGGCTGACACAAAATTCCCAAGGACTAGACTTTTTAATATTTTATTACTATTCTTCATTTTTACTGCAGCAAAGCAGCGGTGTGCAGTGCCGTAGCTACACGCTGAAGCTGTACTAATTGATCGGTACTACCTGGTTTTGTCGCAGAAAGCTCATACGAGAAACCAAAATTGCATTATCACAAAGTCACGGGTCTGGAAAGTACTCTAAGAGATCATAAAATTCTCATTTAACGTAGAGTGGATTAGATTTTGTGATTCCTGGTGCATGTTTTGCGTAGTTCATTCTTCAAAACATTCAGAAGATGTAAAGCTCTTGGTCTCTCCTTGGGCTTCAGCCATCTTTTCTGTTGAATGCTCATGTCCTTAACAGTGATCGTCTGATGATACTTAGGACTTGCTCTGTACTGTATTCGCTGCTACGGAAGCACAGACTGGTACTTAACTTGGTACTTAACAAGGATTAACTTGGTGTTAATCCTTGGTAAAATGGCTTTGTTGCCTGGATTCTTCTTTAGCAAGATTGAAGGGAGGCAAGATTCTTTCCTAGTGCCTCATCCCCATTAGTATAATATAAACATTTTCTGTTTTATTCTATCCTCATTTCTCATTGACACGGGGAAAGCTTTAATCGTGGCCTTCTTAGCCACTACTTAGAACATTTGAGATCTGTTCTCATTTGACATTACCATAATATCTAGACCACACACATCTTTTGCATCTTTCTAAAGATGTCCTGTTTGTTAGACTTCTGATCACTTCTGTGGGTTCATATCCCTCCAAATTGTGTTACCCCAACCAGGACAGTGGTGATGGAACTGAAGTGGAAGGATTGAAAATGGGTACCAACGTAGAAGACAGGTGATGTATTCATTGGAGTATGTTGCTTGTTTTTTTTTTTTTTTTTCTCTTCAGATTATTGGTCATGTTCAGCAAAATTGTTCAGAAGTTGTTTTCTCATCTTTCCCAACTTGCTGTCAACAAAAAAGTTATGCAGTGGAGCCTCTCTCTTCCATCACTGAAGTCATTAAGGAAAACATTGACAAGGAAGCAGGGAAGACATAGGTGAAATCTTCTTCAATGTGGTCTTGCAGTTTGGCTATAGCTGCACTTTGAAAATGGTTTTACAATTCACTGTACACTGGTATTGCAATAATTTAATAACTTCATAGAATTGTCCAAGTTGGAAGGGGCCTTTAAAGGCCACCTAGTCCAGCTCCCCTGCAGTGAACAGGGACACCTACAGCTGGATCAGGTTGCTCAGAGCCCTGTCCAGCCTCACCTTGAAGGTCTCCAGGGACGGGGCTTCCACCACCTCTCTGGGCAACCTGCTCCAGTGCTTCACCCCCTTCTTAGCATAAAAAAAAAATTGTCCTTTTATTCAGCCTAAATCTCCCCTCCCCCAGTTTGAAACCGTTTTCCCTCATCCTATCACAACAGACCCTGCTAAAGAGTCTGTCCCCTTCTTTCTTGTGGCCCCCCTTTAGATACTGAAATGCTGCTGTCAGGTCTCCCCTGAGCCTTCTCTTCTCCAGGCTGTACAGCCCCAGCTCTCTCAGCCTGTCCTCACAGGGGAGGTGTTCCATCCCTTGGATCATTTTTGTGGCCCTCCTCTGGACGCGCTCCAACAGGTCCATGTACCCCCTGTACTGAGGACTCCCCATCTGGATGCAGCACTCCAGGTGGGGTCTCACCAGCGCAGAGCAGAGGGGCAGGATCACCTCCCTTGCCCTGCTGGCCACACTTCTTTGGATGCAGCCCAGGATGCGGTTGGCTTTCTGGGCTGCGAGGGCACACTGCTGGCTCATGTCCAGCTTGTCATCCACCAGTACCCCCAAGTCCCCTTCGGCATGGCTCTGCTCAATCCTTGCATCCCCCAGCTTGTACTGATAGCGGGGGTTGCTGTGACCTGCGTGCAAGACCTTGCACTTGGCTTTGTTGAAGCTCATGAGGTTCTCCTGGGCCCATTGCTCCAGCCTGTCTAGGTCTCTCTGGATGGCATCACGTCCCTCAAGCATATCAAGGGTTGATATCTTACCCTCTAATCGAGGGTCGTATCTTAACAGTTGACTGAAAAAAAAAATAGTTAAAACATTGTGATATCAGAAGTTGTTCTAAATCCAGATGTTTTTCACTGAAACAATGCAAGAGACCTCAAGATCAAATTTTCAGAAACTTTTGATGTCATCCACTAAAAGTGTATGCTAATGCTGTACCTGTAATGTCACGAAGAGCTTGCAAACGTGAAGTTACTGAGGCCTATTCCATATAGCTTCATTCCATTAAAGCAATTTATCCTGTCTTTCAAAAGTAGTTGGGGTAGTGCAGCTCCCTAGATGGTGAGGACAGTGCATATCACTCCTCTAGTGACCCTAGGGCAAATTGCACCAGTGAAGATAACCTTTTATCTGTGGAGTATTATCCCTCCACATTCTGGGGAAAATATGTCGATTACGAATCCCTTTTCTCCCTTACAACAGTGGGAGAGGGCTCTTGCTGCCATATTGATATTGAGGGATGTTGCCACTGCCAGCCAGGGAATCCTGGTGTGGTTGATGCATCTCACAGATGCAGGTAGCAGTGGTACGGATGCTCTCTGCTTCTCATGATCCACAAACCAGGGACAACTTTCTCACAGCACTGTTGTGCTATGGGGAAAGTTAACCAGATTAGCTCAAAGGCTTTTGCTATTTGTTCAAAATAAAGCAGCCGTGTGCCTAAAATTGGCTGTGAGCTAGCAGAAATCCTCTCTCTTGGAGAATAGTGGACATGGTAACAAACAGCCATATCGGTGTCCCCAGGCAGGGCTGCCACTCCTGAGGTGCAGGCGTGTCCCTGGACTAAAAGTTACAAAGTTTTGGGGAGGCAGGTTGTGTTAAATCTGTTTCACCTTCTCCAGGAATTATACAGGTAGCCCCAATTCACGTGAAGTATTAATGGTATTCACAGGTTTTACCACAAAATTCTTGTCTGCTTTCTCCATCCCCTTACCCACCTGCTCTGGTTGGTTTGTTGTGTTAAATACGGGGAGAAAGACAGAAACAAACAAGTAACAATGCTTAGCAAAGTGTGCTGCACAGGAGAGGATGAATATTTAATAGTGAGACATGCATTTAGGACAGACTTGGCAAGACTGAAGGACGCCCTGCTCAGTGTGTTCAACATAAGGCTGAGAACTTTATGGAGAAAAACTTATCCGCAGTAAATCCACTCAATTTCTGGTAAAGTCAGTCTTTTTGAGGGAGAGTAATGCATCTGTGGTGTTGGCGTGATCTTTTTATAGCCTGCCACCAGATGGAGATCTTTTCCCAAAGAAGTCCACCCAGTTTCTTAAGGAAAGCCCAAGAGTAGTCAAAGTTATTTCCTTCTTTCGTCGCTTATCTAATATTAATGACTGGTATTTTATTACAGATAGCTATTGATTCATATGGGATTTTTAAAGTGTATTTTATTTTATTTTATTTTATTTTTTTTAATGGAGATCTGTGAAAACCAGCCTGACATCCCTAGAACTACCTTTTAACAAAGACAGGGTATTTAAAGTTAATTTTAGCTTGTGTCTCAGGCTGTAATTTTAAACTGGAGTTGTGCATAGAGGTGAAAATCCTGATACAGTTCATTTGTGTTGAAACCCATCCTTGTTCTTAGGACTTTAACAGCAGAAAAAAATGAGCGGATGTGAGTGGTCTCCCAGACCAGAGATCTTGAAATGAATACACTGAAGGCTAGGTACCCAGCAGGTAGGTAGCAGAGAGCTGAACCCAATCAGTCCAGCAGTCTCAATTCATTTGAGTTTTTATTGACAACGAGTGGCACTTGTCGCTCTCTTCATGTTGTCCCGCAAGTGGAAATCATTAGTGCTATCGTAATAGGCTCGGACTTCTGGCACTGCTACTGCACCAGCAGTGCAGGGACCTTCTCTCGACTCGCTTGACAGAAACCCCAGAGGGGCCAGCTCCCGTGTGTTGAGTAATTGGTTAGCTTGCTGGATGACCCCTCCATGGACATCTGATTGAGTCGGCTTGGCAGGGGAGGAGGTGTCTGTTTGTGGTCAGTATTGTAGGTAGTTTTCATGACTGAAGAAACCGCTGCAGTGATCTGTGAATGTTGAAATTGGGCAGAATCCTTAGGAGCTGCTGAAAACATCAGCCCCTTGGTATGCTTCAAGGGGAATGTGCTGATGCAATCCAAATTCATTAATCAAAAAAAATGTAGGCCATACATATTCAAATATAGGTGGCTAAAACTGCTGCATCTTCCCAAGTCCTGCAGTTTCTCACTTCCCTGCTTTGTGGGTCAGATGCTTTGCAGCCAATTTACATCAATTCCTGGCACTGTTTTTAAAGGAAGCAAGGGGGAACAGTGAGAAGTCTCACTTTCTGCCAACAACAGGAAGTGTATGCTCTTCGAGTCAGACAGCTTGTTTCAGCCGTGCCTTTTGTTGAACCAACAAATTGCTGGACACGTTTGCTCTTAACAGCCCAGTGATGCTTGGCAAATCCCAAGAAAAGCTCTAGCGCAGAGCAGTGGCACGGATGTCAGGTGGAAGGCTGTATGCCATTGCAATCCTCCTTTTTCAAAGGCAGCACGCACTCTAAAGACCAATTGTCTGAGGGAAGAGAGAGGAAATGGTGATAACACCTCTCGTGATCTTTCCTATGGCTCTGAACATGGAACTGCTGAAATCTTGCTAGGGATGACCCCTGGCGTAGAACGAGGTCTTCTGTTAGCATTTCTGGTGATGTTGCTGTACCACATAATACAGCTTTCCTGCATCTTGGATGGAGAGGGTTAAGCTCCTGGGTGACATAATTAAATTTTCTGCCTAAAGTGGACTAAAGCAACTCTGTGAGGTCTAGAAATTTGTTCTATATTTTTTTCAAGACTTCCATAAGTCAGTTTGAAGTCCCCGTTTTCTTTATCCAGATATAAAGTTAAAATTGAAACTAATACAAGTCTATCTTAAAAAAAAAAAAAATCCCTTCTCTGAAATTTGCATCTTTGCAGGACCTGTTTCCAAGCCTGCTTTTTGAATGCTGATTATACATGGCATCCTTTCTTTTTTCTTTTTTTTTTTTTTTTTCCTTATCACTGAAATAAAACTTTCCAAAAAGCTAACTGCACATAACAGTTTACTTGACTATTTACCATTTACCTTCATTCCTGCCAGTGTTTCCTGATACACAAACAGACTTATTCTAAAGAAGCTAAGAATGAGCAAAGTACAATTTTCTGAATAAGTTATTTTTAGCATTTGACTGTCCCCAAAATACCTTTCTACTGTGTGAATTTACTGTTCCCTCTGCACTGCTACCAAAACCCCGTGTATTTGCCTCTCCTACGAATGTTCTTTGTAGCTGTGTGCCAAGCTGGGCTGTGGAGGTGAGCACACCCAAGTGAGGCGATCGGGCGCCCTGAGGCGCGCAGCTGAGGCTGGTCGCGGGTGGATACGCGTGAGGCAGCTGAGGGTGGGGCTGTGGCACTGTGTGCTTTGCTCCTGCATCGCCCCATGCGCTTGCTGCAGCTCTGAGGAGCAGCCAGCCTCAGCAGGGCGTGTCCCAGGCTGGGCACGAAGGGTGTGTGTAAGCAGTGGTAGGACGCTGACTGCAACATTTTCAGGAAGCAGCTGTGATGGGAGAGGTTAAAAAGCAAAACTGTGTTAGAGCAGCCATGGAAAAGCCTTCATTCTGCTTATCTGGAGTAAAAACTCCAAGGTTGCCCTCAGAAAGCACTGAAAAATACAGGCCGTGCAACTTCCGTTGTGGCATTAAACAGCAGTGAGACCCGGCCCTCTGTTCCTGAACACCTTTTGGAGAGCTTCTTCTCAGAGCTGCTGACCACGATCCCACCTGCTCTCACTGCACCAGCAGCTTTAGCTGTCTCAAGATTAGTGCAACCTCGTTACTGAGTTCGCAGAAGAAGATACTGATGTAAAATTCCCAAGTACGTCGGTGGCCAGAGGCTTAGTGGCAAAAGCACACAGCACAGCAGCATGTGGAAAGGATGGCTTTTTGACTCGAATGTTTCTCTAATTGCAGAGGAAATTAGGCAAGCAGTCTATTTAGGAGAAGCAGAACCAAAAGGAAAGCTCTTAGCTTTCCCCTGTGCACATGCTGTTTCTCCAGAGAAGCTGTGGTGATCCTGCAAAGTTTGACAAGGAGGGTGTAACAAGTCCTTCCCTATTTTCTGGAAATCCCACCCTCTTTCCACAGCTTATCTGAAGTTTCTATTCTGCACGTTGATATTTGTGCAAAGTTTCCAGTGAGCCTTCTGTTTTCTTTTATAAACCAGCCCGCTACCTAAGTCCATCATATGCTTCCTTTTCTTTGGAGCACAATGTTTTCACATGGCTGTTGGTTTTTTGTTTGTTGCTTTATTTGTTCTGAGAGAGTTGGGAAGCTAAATAGAGTGGCTTTGCATTTTTTGTCTTTCTCGCTCTCTTTTTTTTTTTTTTTTATTTCCAACTTAGAAGGGCATCCCAATTTGTTAAATTGGTTGATTGCTACAAAGCTGTTTTTTGAGCAGCTCATTATATGTCTATGGCAAAGATCATGATATGTGTGTAGGAAAACTGAGAAAAGGTCTGCAGTTCCATACATCAGACAGAGCACCTCTTTTCCAATATTGTTTTCCTTTTTACCTATGCGTCCTTTCAAGACATCAGCAAAGCAAATGTTGTCTAACTTCAGCAACTGATCATGGAAAGGATTGTGTATCTTTGTATGTCTGGGCAAAATACTCTGTGGATTTAGGTAGGATAAGACCTCTCAGTAACAAAGAAGTGGAAGGAAAACTCGCAGCTCTAAGTTAAAAAATATAACATTTTAACTACTTTGTATTAGACACATACAGTACCCAACCCCCCACACACAAGATTTGATGTGCTTTAGAACCTGATTTCAATTCTTAGAATTGTGCCCTTTCTACAGCTCTAAGAACTTAGTGCAAGGGCCTGCAAATACGGGCTCCTGAGCTGACTGCCCACTGAAGAGGAAGCCTGTCTTGCGCTTGGAGGATAAGCAAGCAGTAGAAGACCTGACTGCCAGTCCTGATTTTGTCACTAACTTGTTGCGTGATCTTGCGTAAGGAATTTAGGCTTTCTTTGTCACAATTTCCCTTTCAGGAAAGGGGGAAGAATTTTATAGTTTGACAGTAATGGTTCCTTTTACCAACTTTTCATAAATTTTATCTTGGATTTTGGAAACTATAGAATAAGTTTAAAGATAATAGGATGAAATGGTATTCCTTTTTGGTTCTGAGTCATCCAAGAGAATTCCACTTATTGTAATAATTGCCGCTCTCCACCCCCAGTCAAGAGAGCTAAATACCTCTTTTATTTGAAATAAAGATTCGTATTCTCCAGAACTGTGTGTCTCCAGAGGCTGGGATATTAAGAAATATCATTAGCAAATGTTTTAATGTTAATGACCAACTGAAAAGGATTGCTAAAAAGGATTTACACTATGTGACTCTCTGGTTTGTCAGATATTGCAGAAAAAAAGGAACTATGAGTGTACAGCGAGAACACCTGCACTGGCCGTGTGGATTTTGTTTTTTTCACACAGGGAGGGCGGGAAGTTGCTAATATTCAAATAAAAAGTAGTTTTAGTTCACAAATTGTTTTTACATTTAAGAATAATCAAGGCAAGAGGCTGACTCTCCCACAATATAAAAGACATGCAACTATTAAGAGAGGTAGAGTCAATTTTTTTCCTGAAAAGCACTGTTTTTGGCCTTTCTTAATTCTCTGGTAATAACCCTTATGGTAGAGAGTAATTTCTTTCTTCATCACTGCTGAACCTGATGTGTTATTTTTTCCACCTGATCTTCTATTACCCTTCATTTCCCTTCTGGAGTTCCTATCACTTCTGGTACATTTGCCCCTACCTTCAGTGTGCAAATTATGCTTCAGCCATCAGGAACTGTTTTACAAAATTCGAACAGATGCCTTTAGTCTCTCTTTTCTGGTTTGGGCTTTGGAATTTTGTTGAAAATCCTTAATTTTAGTTTTCTTAGTCTATTAATAAGTGTATTTCATTGTCATCCTAAAATGACACTAGCTTTTCTTCTTTCTGCTGACTTCCACTCTGCTGATCAGGATCCAATTTTGTTTAAAGGTCAGTTAAATGCAGTGTACTTGTGACTTAGGGAGAAGCTGAATACTGTAGGTGCATGAACTGCAGGGTGTTCTAGTAGTGTGTATTCCTCATCAGCTTGGGTACTTTCCCTCATTCAGGTTTACTCTGGTTGCTTCAGTAGAATTCTTTTGACAGGTACTATCGTAATATCAGATCTTTCAAAACTGTTTTGTGTTTCAGGCGGCTTATATTTAAAAAGGCATGGTGAGGCAGATGTTTCCAAAGCAGAAGTAATCATTCTTATTTGTACTAATATTTAATGAGTCCAAAAAAGCCCCTACAAATATGTGGAAGTGTGCTAAGTGCATTTGCTACAGACTATGCAAATGAAATACTATATATATTGTTAAACTCTATTCATGTCACCTCAGTGACTGGATGCAATGCAAAAAATAGTTTGTTAATGTTTCGGGGTAGGACTTCTGAGCTGGGGAAGTAAATCTTGAATGTGCTTAAAAAAAAGAAAAAGGTAAAATTCATGTAACAGTGCTTTTGTTAGTGCCTGCAAATCTGTTTTTCAGCAAGTATTTACTTTGTCTTTTTCTCCAGCACAAAGGAGAATGGTCCTGTAGTCTCTCCCTAGGTTCAGCACAGGAATCTCTGTACGATGATAAAGGCACCTTCTGTATTCTGCATCTGTCAGTGAAACAAATCTGTGGTGTTCGAATCCGTATTTGAACATCCCTAAGTTCTGATGGTCCCTTCATTTTGATGGTGAATAAAGGCTGTAGTATTTGGTCCTTATCAATGCAACAGGAATACTAAATTAAAAGCTGTAGTCAAACAGACATTACTACAGCCTGTTAAAGAAAAATAGGAAGAGAAAGAAAAGGAAGCCTTCCTTTACTTGTAGTATATCATACGTACATGTTAAAAACTGCTCACTAAATATATAAGATGTTTTCTGAGTTGTTTTGGTAAAGTTTCAGTCCAACCTGTTCTCATGCAGCATCAGCACCTCCACGGGCTCCGAGAGGCCCGTGAGGCATTATGGAGCGCCCTGCGCCTGCAGGCCTCGGTCCTGCCTCCTGCAGGCCTCTCCCTGTGGGGCCGTGCAGGCCATGGGGCTGCTGGGGAGGTGAGGAGAGCACCTGCACGTGTAGCGCTTGTGGCCCTGTTCTTCCTAGGAAGGAGTTTGCCAAGAGTTTCACCCCAGGCGTGCCATGCGCTTGTCTCCAGTCGCTCTTTGGCTCAGACTCAGCCTTACTGTTTGTTCGTGGGGTGACATGGAGTTTGTGGGCTTTAAACTGAAAATCAGAGCCCACTGAAATGAGTCACTAAAATTTTCGCTGGCTGAGAAGATGAGGGCTTTGGCCCTGAAAACTTGAGTGCAGACTTGACAAGTCTGCCCTGTCTGCATCACAGCTTTCCCTGGGAAATAGCTAAGAGCAACCTCAGGCAGACAGTAGGCGCAAGATTAAAATTTAATCTGGTTGAACCCTGAGTGGGAAACAAGAAGTGAAAACTGTCAACGGTGCCCAGATCCATTCAGATCACTTCTAGGGACAGTTTTGATACCAAATTATCCTTGTTATGCAAATTTCCTCACCAACCGGCTGGTTCCCAGTTATGCATGGGGAGAAGCGGTGGCCACATCTGCTTCCCGTTTTGCCGTTTCAGAGACGAGCCATCTGTTTGGCCTCATCCCGAACAGCCTGCTCGGTGCTGATTAACTTCCTCACCCCGCCAGCCCTGGGCTCACTGTCTGCTGCAAGGTGTAGATTTTTTTTTCACTAACTGCTTATAAACCAGAACCTTCACTTCTCTCCCAAGGGACAGGAAGGCGTTGGTTTGTGTGATTTGCAGCCGCCACCCGCAGCAAAAACAGCAGCAGCTGCCCTCTATCACTCACATGCTTCGTACGTGTGGTTGGGACAGATAAAACTGGGAATTGTTCTGCGACCTGGGACCTTCTCTAAAGCAGTGAGGCCTTACTTTTAATAAATTAACAATCTATAATGCTCACTGCTGAATTGCTCATCTCTCACTGCAGTTAATTGTTTTAGCAGGACTGCCGTTTCAGCCGTACTTGCCGCAGTCCATCTTTTTGTTGAAAGGTGGTGAACTCCTGCTCTCTGAAGCCTGGCTTTGGATTTCTCACTCCCATCTATCCCTTTTTCAGTGAAACTCCGCTAATTTTTTGTCCCTCCTCTTTTTTGAATACCGATCTGCTGGCAGTGTTGGCAAGATTGCAGAAATGCTTCACGTGCACAGCTTTCAGTGATTTAAAGTGAGAATCGTGTGTTCAGTAGCCCTGAAAATCCAAAGCTGAAAAAGAGCCAAAAAAGAAAACTTGGAAACTGGGATAATGGACCTCTCTTTAAAAATAAGACCTCTGATGCCTACTTCTGTTTCTTTTTACAGGCCAGGTATGATGGGTTTTGGTCTTTCACGATGTATTAAGACAACAAGTTGGTCTCATGCACCATTTTCCTTCCAGATGAGCAGTAGGTTGTGTCCCTTGATTGCAGATGCAACCCAGTTGGCTCATAGCAGAGAAGGATGCCCTGGAGCAATGACCCACAAAGCACACAGGAACAGGTTTTTCAGAAATCAAACATTTTGGGTTTCCAGTTGCAGCATTTTCAGCTTTCACATTGCTGCTCCTGCTGCTGGAAACTGGAAGCATTCATTTTTGACCAGCTCTGCTCACAAGATGGCAAAAACGGTGCAATATTTTCAGTGCTTTGGGAAAGTCAGAAGCATTCCTAAGCACTTTTCCTCAGATAAAATATTGATTTTTTTTCCCTACCCAGAAAAAAAAGGGAAATTGTTGCGTTATCAGATTTGTGTATGCCAGGTCTGGCTCTGAGTTCTCCTTTTGATATCTACATGAAGAATCTTGGTTGTTTTAGTTTGTTTCTTGGTTTTAAAGATTGACAAGAAAACCTCATTTGTTGGTGAGCATGTTTTAATGCTGTTTTGATTAGTAGACGCTGAAAATGCTCACCCCTGGTACTTCAGTTTGTGTCTGTGTAACACCTCATGTCTTTGCACCTACAACTATTTCTAGTGTAATTTAATCAAGTTCAGGTAGTAGGAAAAAGTATAAGATGATTTGAAAGAAAGTCTTTGAAACAATGAATACCTAGCATGGATCTTCAGCAACACAAACTTACAGCTAAATCTGTGTATGTCTCTACTTAAGTTCAAGGATTTAATAACTCTGATTGGAAATATTACATTTGGTTTATTTTTGTGATTATTATTATTATTATTATTCGACAGCTCATATAAAATTTGCCAGACAGTCACCTGCTGAAACAGAAGTTTATAGTTCATTTCATTTACTGAGAACTGGCTATGGTGGTGAACAAAAGAATTAGGATGTTAGAAGTTTCCTTCTTACAGAAAAGTAGTAATAGTTCATGGTGAAAACAAATCACAGTAACTTCAGGAAAATCTAGATTTTCGGCCCGTAAAAGAATTGATTACGATACCATTAGGTTTTTTAAATCTCTTTTTTCGTAATAATACAGTTTCACAAATGGAAATATTTCTGAAACTTCATAAACTGTGCTTTTTCTAAACAAAACAATGATTCTTGTTTGCATTAAATAGGTGATGTGAAATTTACTGTGCTGGAATCTGAAGGAAGCAGAGACACCCACAGAGAAATCACCTTTGTTATGGTAAATAGTAGAAATAATTTCTCAGTGTTTCCTTTTGAATTACCATGACTCTACATGCAGAAGTAATTGTGTTCTGTAATGGCTTAGTCTAGCTGATGGGAGGCAAGGGTAAGGGCTGGAAGGGAAGAAACCTTCTTAGAAAAGTCAGCTGCTTCAAAGTAGCCGTGTGAGATGATGTGGCCAAGGGCACTGTGGATAGGAGGCAGCGAATTTATGGATTTGATCTTCAGATGGAAATGGCTTGGTGAGGCTGCTTTACACGGCCTGTCAGTGCTGGCTGATTAAAACAGCTTTGTGACTGTGTTGGCCACAGAGGGTGGGCTAGCTGGGGGCAGCAGGGGCAAACTCTCCATAGGTGCGGCACCAGAAGCTGAGGCTGATGCTTTCCACCAAGCTGCCTACAAGCAGCTCATGGGACCATACGCTGCCCACCACGCACACACTGCCACCCACACACCGGGCCTCCTGCTGTGCACAGCTGCTGCTTCGCTGCCGAGGGAGCGACAGAAATGTCCTGGGCTCTGGTGGTTTGGGGTGCTTTTTTTTTTTTTTTTTTTTTTTAAATACAATGTTCTCAAAGAAAAATGAAGTTACAATATAAAATCACAGCAAAAAAAAAAAAAAAAGAAATTTCATAAAAATTGGAAATGTTACTAAGTTTTGTCTGCAAAGTGAGATGTATCTTGTGAGACAAGAGAACGGGATTGAAAAAAAAAAAAAAAAAGAAATTTCATAAAAATTGGAAATGTTACTAAGTTTTGTCTGCAAAGTGAGATGTATCTTGTGAGACAAGAGAACGGGATTGAAAAAAAAAAAAAAAAAGTGTGTAAATACAATGTTTCTATTGGTAAAGGCAGTGCCTGGGGAAGGGCTGGGAAGCAGTTCTTTTTTGTTTTTTTTTTTTTCAAACAGGTATAAACTTAAAGCCATTCACATATTTACTCTTTCAGGGTTCAGCTAAACCATTGGAGGTTATTGCACCATAGCAAAACAGATAAAAAGAGAGATTACACTACAATTTCTAGTTCTGTGACGGCACTGTTTGTTTAGATGTACGCACACAACGTCCTACTTTCATGCCTTTCTTGCATGTTCATCAATAAAATTACTGAAACACTTGGTTCTAAACAAATTGGAGATGATTTTGTGCAAAAACAAAACAAAAATGAACCCCAAAAGCCTCTTCATGAACAGGGAATGCTGTTTGCTCCTGCATTTTGACGACTCCCTCTGATACACTGTATCTCAATATTACTTATACCACTGTACTGTCTAATATACAACATCAACATGTCCTGTGATAGTATAAATAAGGAAAATCCATACCCAGGAAACAAATCCACTGTGACTGACAGTGCATCATCGTGTGATACGAACCATTCTAGATATATATATAGATATATACACACATATATATGTATATAAAATATTTATGATACAGAAACTATGGATAGGGCATGTGCATGTTGAGAAGAAAAGTGACACAGAAATTCATACACGTGCATGTGTACACACAGAGGTTGCAAAGGCAGTGATCCTGGCCAGAAATCAGAAACTGTATTTGAAAAGCTAAGTCCAAGGCAGTTTTGAATTCAACTGGAACTATGCTTGCTTATGTGGTTAATCAATGTGGCTTTATTTGTATTGGATTTTAGTAAAAACAAAGAAACAAAACCACCTGAGTAAGCTTCTGCCACCCCGACTGTCTCTTTTATAGCTTGGGGTGTCTTAAAATGAAAAGTTAAAAAAATGATGGCACAGGGTGTATAGAGGCCTAAATCTATGAACAGCTGAAAAGTGGTGAAAAAGTAATGAAAGCAGAGTGACTACACAGATGACATGAAGAGGGGCTAGGAAATTTCTTTGTCCTGTGTTGGTCTGGATCGACTGAAAGTTGAGAGGGGTAGGAGCAGGTGAATGTATCCCTACCAACCATGAACAAAAGGAACCCTCTTAAACTTTATTAAACAAATAAACAAACAAACAAACCTCCACCAACAAAAGCAAACAAAACCCTCATCACCATAAGCTTCTCCCTTGAAGATCTTCTTCAGGTCATTCCTGCACAATGGTAGTACCTCATTGCCACAGACAGGTTGTCTTGAAGCTGAACATGTAACAGACATTGCTGGGCTGGAAGGTGCCAAGCAGCCCGGTCTCGTAACTGAGCTAAAACAGGGAAACAAGGGGAGCTCAGCTCACACTACTTAGTTTGAGGGGGGCAGTGGCCGCTGTGTACGTGCTATTCCTACCTGACATGTACCAATAGTTTGTGTTTGCTGTTGTAGGTACATGCATCAGCCGTGGATGTTCATACACAGCATTCACACCTGGTAACAAAGATACTTGTCATGCATGCGCGCAGGGACGTTCAGTGTGAAAACACTACGGTGCACACGCTCCATCATGTCAGTGTCCTACCACTGCCGTGGAGAGCTAAGGTATGAACAGTGTAAGAGCATATTCCTGTAATTCTTTATTTCATCAGTATTTTTCCTCTAACTTCTGTGCTGCTACTCCTGACTTACACCTGCAAAAGTGAAAGCAGAAGAAGGAACTGGGTGTCTGCAATAGAACTGTGTATTAAATATAACTATGCATATCAGGCCAAATTGCCCTAGGTGCAAGTGTTCATGGTGCCATTAATTTTTTTCTAATATACATATGTGCTCAAATGCACTTGTGAATGGAGAACATACAACTGTATTACAAGACTGCTAGCCTTGTTGGTTATATGACTTTGTTTATTGGAGAATATCCATTCATTATATGGAGTGAAAGTATTTACACATTAGGTCGATTGGATAGGTTGTTTTTATGAATGCTGCCCAGGAAATATTGCAGCACCGATGAGAGTTTTTGTGCAGCTGCAAAAATTTCTCTTTAGACCAATCTTGTACTATGAGGGTGTTCAGGGAGAGGAATGAACTATTTGGAAGAGGAAGTTAAGAAGACGTTTTTAAGAAGTACTTTTTTACATCAGCTGTGCTTGGGGTTAAAAAATATTTGTCATAGAAGTTTTTATTCTAACTGAAGTAACAATATCTGCAGCAGAATCTGCCATGGAGAATGCTCTTGGATTTACTGGACTCTGCAAAGTGCTGCATTCTCTGCTCTCTATTCAGCAAAACATCATATTTGTAACCTCAAAATTAGTTCTGCTGAGTTAAAATTAACTTAAAGCACATGCGAAATGTCTTACTGAATAGGAAGTCAGGGCACTGAGCACCATTGCAAAGGGACCCACCTGTGAGGGGTTGGTCCCCCAGTAAACAGCAAGTAGCAGGAAAGAGGGAGAAGGCTACACCTTTTGTCTGGCTGGTTTAATGCAGCTCAGCGTTTTACAAACAATTAAGTGCAACACGAGTAGAGCCACAAAATCTACAAGAGGCCATCTTCTGTGGAAGAAGAATGGGAATTTCTCATAGGTAAAATATAGGGATATTTGGGCAGTATAAAAAGAAGATAAATGTGCATAAGGAGACTTTTCCCCGCATGTATTTCTAGCTAGTGCTTTTCTCAATGTACATCATACTTTTCTAAATAACTAAAACTTAAAAAATAAAGAAAAATTAAATACTTTTTAACTTGTTTATGCAGAGAGAGGAGGAGTTTCTTAACAAAAAGTGGGGTTTTATTGGATAGGGAGAAAAAACATTTATTTAAGGAAGAGCCATCAATACTCTTTTCTATACATTAAATGCAATTCATACTTCACAGAGTATATCACAAGGGTGTTTCTTGTATCTTTCACATACCCGCTCACCTGCCTAGAGACACAAACAAGGCATGCCATGATGTCAGTCCCAGCAGCACCCCTGCAGGTGGGAATGTTCAACTTTTTACTGCCAAGGTAACCCTGGCCCTTCTGGCTGGGTTCCAGTCCCACTCCAGCTGTCTGTGAAGTCAGCTGAGGTAGGCCTCTCAAACTTTAGTTGAGTTTAATCTTCCCAAATGAGTCAAATACCACGAAGTCAAAACATATGCGTCTGGTGTATGAGCCCTATGCTCAGGGTGTTCAAGGGAAAGCTAGGTCATTCCTGTCTCTCATGTTCACATCCATATTGTGCATTCTGCGCATGGGTAATGGTTTTGGCAAGGGAGGCTTGCAAGAAGCATCAGTTAAGGAAAGGGCTTTCAGCTATCTGACTACAAAAGCTCCTACTTACAATACTAAAGGTTTTTGGTGATCAAATACTTTCAGTAAAAACTTTAATATTCACTTTAGAAAACTGCGTTGCAATGCATGCTACCAAAAGAAAAATCTTGTCTTGTGGGAGAAGATATCTGACTTGTGCTTTGCTGCTGCTGTTGCTCGTGCAGCCCCAGGAACGTAGCTGTTGAGGCTGGATCTGTGCCGGAGGAGTTTTAACTCATGTGGAAACGGTGCTCCCCTCGAGTTATGTGGGAAGAAAATTCGTACCTGTCCTGGCTATGGTAGCCACACATGTTGCATTCAAAAGGATCGCGGAACCCATGGCAGCCCATATGGATTGTATACATCACATGATCCAAGAAAAGGACTCGACAGTGTTCGCACTTGTAAACTTTCACCTGCTCCCCATTGCTGCTGATCACTTTGAAGGCATCCTGAGAATTGTCAGTACCTGCCCTCAAGACATCATACTGCCTGCTTTCTTCTTTTATAGATATGCCGTTTCTTGCGTGGGGACCTATGTGGTTTGTCAGGTAAATTAAACCACTGCGTTCCTCGTTATTGCTCTCGGTATCTGTTGAGTCTTGGCAGCTGTTGCTGGGAGAGGCATCCCGTTCAGAGGAGACAGATTTGGCTTTGGAAAGCAGCAACAAGTTTTCCACTGCGCTGTCCTGGGCCGTATGGTTGGAGCGAGCCTGACTGTCCCCAAGAGGTTTGTGGAGCTGGTACATGGGGCTGATGACGGGCACCACTTCAGAACCACCCGGCGGTGTCTGGACGAGGGGACGCAGGGACTCTGCCCCCAGGTAACTGATGGCGTTGTTAATGGCCTGGTCGATAACGTGTGTCTGCATTATCTCGTTCTCCTTCTCATAGTTGGTGGTGGCATCGTATGGAAGATCAGACAGACACTTCTCACCTGTAGGGAAAAACGGTCAGGAGTTAGACAACTGATTTCTACATATTTAAGGAAATGAATACTCTGTTTTAAGAAAACAACACGAAAGAAAAAGGTTGATCAAATCCACATCTGTATTCGTAGTTCTCTAATACAGCTAGTCAGAAAACTGGTTGGTTGGATATATGGGGACTTGTGGGAGCTACAGATTGAGTGCTTCATCCTCTCCTGTTTTCTAAATGGACCGCCTCATCTGAATCCTGCAGTGAGCTGGGTCATGCCTTTGTGGCTGAGTGTACCAGTACAGCTACAGGGAGCCTGGACTTTATGCTTCAGAGTATGAAGCACATTATCTCTTTTTTTTTTTTTTTTTACCTAAAACATTACCATTTTAGACTGAAAAATATGTGGTTTAGTTTTTAACATTCATGTTTTTACAAATAACCCATACCACTAATGTCGTCATATGTAATTTCTGAGAGAAACAAACAAAACCTTAACTTTTGATACTACAACCTTCCTCCCACACCTGTTTTTTTTTTCTTTTTTTTTTTTTTTAAACAAGGCAAACATTAGAGAAGCTCCACATACTCCTAGAAATTCTGTGTCAGAAAATCGTAATCTACAAAAGCAAGAAAGAACCATGAAAAAAATATAAGTGCATTTGTAGTTGGAATATATTTTTCCTATCAGGAAAGGCAATCATAGAGCAAGATTACTTGTTGCTTGTAACCTTGAATCTGATTTGGGATGCCAGAGCTAAGGGGTACTCTCCATTTTGAAAAATCAGGTTGCACTGATGTATCTCTGTCTGGATACTCCCATATGGGATGCTGAATATCACTAGAATTTCTCAAAATCCACGGACAAATAGGACTAAGAAAAACACTGAAGATAACAGTTAGGATTGGGAGAAGCTATTAAGGCACAGACACTGATTTTATGAACCTGAGCAGTTTTCTCAAACACTGCTTGTAACCGTCAACGTTACCAGGCCCCCAGTAAATCTGGGCAAATACAAAGGGGTCAAAAATTCCCACATGTTCCTAGGGACTACCACTACCACATTATGTATAGTCTAGAAGGCTTTCCTTGTTCCGTAGGAAGTCTTGTGAAATTCTGTGAAAGCCACAAACATCTCTATGAAGTCTGTAGCGCTGTCACCATTTCCTAGTCAACAAGACATTTGTTCATAGACCTTAAAAGATTTTCCCCTCCTTTTCCCTGAAATTCTGAACATATAAATGGCACCATCAAATGTATCCTACTTTGCCTGAAATAAATGCTACTAGGAACATGGGAAAATTACCAGAAGTTCCGCAAATCAATTTCTCAGTGATTTCCCCCCCAGTTTCTACTCAAATTGAATATGCAAAGTCAGTGAAGAGCAAGAGCACAGCCTAGACAACTTCTGGCATGAACTACTGCAATAATGGGCCTCAAGCATAGAAAGTCCTGCTGTCAGCATTTCCCACAAGATACGGCTTCATACTAGTTTGTCCATGCTCTGCAAGCAGAGAAAGAAACACTCCTGGTATTGCGTAAGTTCCTATAAGACATGTAGTGTATAGACACTTTCCAGCTGTGCTGCTCAAGCTTCTGCTGCTGCTTGTTTCCTTTCCCTATCATTTTGCCATTTTGAGCACACCACGACTGTGGTGCATACATTTTTTTCAGACTTAGGCATTCTATTGCTACAGTTTTCAGGCAGAGTTTGAGGCTTAAAATTTAAAACAGGAGTTGTGAAAGACTGTCGAATGATACACAGAAAATCTCCCCTAATATGAACATATACTCTTGACTCATGGGCAAATAAACCAGGTTGTCTGTATTCCATGTGCACAGTATGTCAGTAAAAAGTTGGACTGGTTTTCATTATACACAAAATTTTGGGCATCTGAAAGGCATAATTTTAATAGCTGTTTCTTGGGTAGTATTTGCTTTATGTAGCATAACTAGTTGGTAGTTGGACTGAGAGGATTGACTGCTCATAAGAAATTTCTTTTTCTAAGCAGAACAGTCTGAAAATACACAAACTTGAGGTAGGCAGATATCATTTCTACATCTGGGCAATGCAGATAATACTTGCACTCATTAAAAATAATAGCTCATTTCTGTGGTTATTAGAGCATAAGTAAATTAAACTGCTAATGGTTTGATGCACTTCGAGCTTTGCACTCCTCAGAGTTCTGAAGAGAAGTATTTAAATAGTAACACAAATGCACTCAGTGCATGCAGGCTTTTTTTTCTTTCACCCCTCAGTTTTCTTTGCTGCCTATTGTTTTAACATGATAAACGTTTGTCAGTCTCACCTGTAGTTCTCACTCTCTAGTTTGGAAGGCCCCATTCTGTTTTCAGGTCTGGGAGCTCTTCCAGTTTAGAATACATAGAGGGTTTCACGAAGACTTTGGCTGTCAAAGAATTTTACAGATAACTAGCTTAATTTGGTGAACAATCTCACTTTTGAAAGATAATGGATTTAGCTTTGGGAACAATGAGTGAAGCAGCAACCTTTCTCTTATGCACAGGATTCCATTTGCCCTTTCTCCCTGTAATTCAGCATGGGGATTGGGATGACATGGTAATCTACAGGAGCAATAAATGTGTTTTATTACCCTGACCAGCTGGCCCAACCTTGTGTTAATCAGGAATTTACCTATTACATGAGGCAGCAGGTGAGGATTGGAAAGGAGAGGATTCAGGGGCATTTCCTTGCCAGAAAAGTTCATCCTTGGCAAGGCTAGCAATTTTCCGCAAATATCTGCTGTCAATATGTTGTCTTCCTACACCGCACCCTGAATAACTAACTGACAGGAAAGTCTGGTCTCATAAGTCTCATAGTCAAACTGGCTGTCTTTACTGTTTCTCAGGGTGAAGAGAGAAAAAGAGAACGAAAAAAATAGTCCATGCCCACAGATATATTGCATATAGGATGCTAGCTAATACCGTTTAAATTTTAACCCTTCTAGTCTTCCTGGATCTTTCACAGATTTAGTATTTTTGCCTAATACAATCAGTTACTAGGATGTGTAAACGAATCTGGTTTGCCTCACATAGTGGCCAGATTTTTGCCAACTACTTCTACTACAATTTTTGTCCTTCATTTTGAAAGATATGAAGTTCTTATCCTTGACCACATCCAGCTGACTTTGGACTTGAAGACAATGTCGGACTCGCACTGCAACATTTTTGTTCCAGCCGTAGCTGAGATTCTTCTTCCCTTGTCTCAGAAACACTAATTTTCCATTCATCCTTCTGTCCTCTTTGAAGAATGTGTATTTTTAATTTCTGTCCCATAAGCTGGTCTAGTTTTGCCTTGGCTGTTGACTGAAGACCTTCTTAATGTGTTGGTTTTTTTAAAAGGATTCAGTTTTCTCTGTCTCCTATAGAATATTACAAATGAATGTACAGAGGATTATAAAAGAATCTAAGTCGATGTGAGTATATGCTGTCATCTGATCTCCCATGTTGTTATTCATTTAAGACTGACCCAACATAGCTGATAAAATATTGTCTGTGGGTCTGACTGTTATAGAACTCATCTAACATTACTTGCTACAAGGCTTAACAAGCATAACAAAATAGGTGAAGCCTCCATTTTTTCATTGTTAAAGCAAAAAATATTTCTACTAGAGGAAAATGAACATGAAGCTTTTGCACTATTCTTAGAATGTACCCAAAGATCTTTTCACATAGGTATAATTCTCCAAACTATATACATTTATTTCCATGATCGTTCAGGGCTGTAAAAGTATACAGACTTTGTGAAGGGGTGAACTATTCACAAATGCATCCACATATACCAGTATGCCCAGATCTGGATCTCATCTAAGAAGTTATCAAAATAACCCTGGAAGTATGGTCGAATGCTTTCCCAATAGGAGACTTATATTCCTTAGACAATTTTCAGGTTCTTAAGGCAACCTCAGGAACCTGTGTAGATATGGTGAAGATCTGGTTCATAAGCATTACGAAACAGATGGGAAGACTTAAAATAGATCTCCAGATGTGGGAAATTAAACCTGCAGAAATTGAGAAATTTGGTTATGTTTTTGTTTGTTTGTTTGTTTTTACCCCAACACATTGCTGTATCTGCTTCTATAAATATTGCTAATTTAGTAAAACATGTAAAATCATAAAGCAAAAGTAAATATCCTGTGAGGGTTTTTTTGGATTTTGTTTTCTTTTATTTTTTTAGGAGACAGCAAACTTTTAACTCTTACCAACAAATTTCTGAGGCATAGAGCTCTTACGTTTGGCGACGTTACTTGCTAGTCTATCCAGCACGAGGGATCTTTCTGACCCTATCTTGCACAGGTCTTCAGCCATTTCATTCTGGTTAGTTTCCTCTTTTATGACTGAAATCAAATGACATCAGAAGGATTAGGCACACTCGTTCCATCTTAATGGAACCACCGTCTTCAGGTTAGTCTTTCTTAGCTAATGTCTTTCAGCTCCCAACCAGGTGGAATGAGGAGCTCACCACTGCAGACGCAGGTCAGTTCTCGCTCCTTATAACGAAGTCCCTTATGCTGATTAACCTGTACACACGTTCAAGTTTCCCTCATTTGCGATACAGAAACGCTATTGCAAATGCAAGGCATCCTGCTGCCTGTGTGTAGCATAAGCACTCCGCCCTTGTCCTACAGCCGCTCTGCATTGCCATGGGTAAACGAGGTCCTAATCCTATACCGGACGTAAAGCAGTTCATCTTTCCACCCTCCTGCTGTCACCCCCACCTCTCACCGCCTATGATTATTGCTTCTTTAGCAGGAACAATACACAAATTTCTCAACACCGTTAGTGGAAAATGTATTTGCAAGCTACACCAACGCCACCCCAACACACTTTTTTTTTTTTTTTTTCCCTTTTCTCTCCTAGTTAATATTGCCATAATTCTCTGGTGCAATTTTTGGGTTTAAATAATAATTTTAGATAAAATTGCTAAAGTTACATCTACCGTGAAGCACTGATTTCTGATACTCAAACCTATTTTCCAGCCTCGTGCAGCTGCTAAAAGCACAGCAGAATTAGAAAGGAATTTAGCTGTGAGGCTCTAGAACAGGGAGACAATTTCACTTTAGCTACATTTCACTTCAGTATTTTCATGCAGAAACAGAAGGGATAGATGAAAACGTACTTTCAAAACAATGACTCTAAAAAATACGTGGAAAGATGTTGTTTCTGACTTCCAGCATCTAAAGAAAAGGTAATACACAGTGAGATCACGGCATTTTTATCTATTTATCTATTTATTTATTTATTTATTTATTTATCAGAGAAAGGCAGGAAAAGACTTAATTTTATTTATACCTGTTACTGGGATATTTATATTTTTCTTGAACTTGTGAGTTGTTATTAAGGAGAGAAGGAAAATATGCTGTTTAGACTTTGATTCTACATGCTTTCTTGATTAGGTGCAGTACTCTGCTACATTTTGCCTTCTCTGCTTGCTGAGAATTTGTTTTACCCCTGGATTTACTACATTTAGCTCTGAGGTAGGTTTGCAGAACCCATTCCTCTGGTACCTGGTTGTTTCTTAATAGTTGGGAAAATGCATTTCCTGTGCAATGTTATTTTAGCAACACAGCACTGCCATAAAAGCAAGACTGTGGAAGTTTGATTGCTCCTGAAAGATGTGAAACCAGGCTCTAGTGGACAATTGGAAAGAGCAGGTGAAGTGATGTCCCATATTACCAAGCAGAAGAGCACACAGCTGGCTCTTGATTCTGCAGCAGCACACACTGCAGTGACAGTGAGTCACATGCAACGATGCCCCGGCCAAAGACATTGCAAAATATTGTGACACAATATTTTGTTCACACAAGATGTGAACAGAATTTGGTCATTAGAGTGCGGGATACTAAAGGGCATTGAAGGTATCTAGTCTCCACTGAACAAGCATTCACTAGCATCTTCTGCTGGCCAAGGCTTCCAGGTACTTCTTCAGGATGGGATTAGAGAGAATGTTTAAAGCAGATGGTTTAGCAGTGAAAAACAAATACAGAACTTCTAGTTATAAAGGTGAAAGGACTGAGAAATATCTGTTCAGGATATTACAAGAATCCACTTCTGATAGTTCAAGATAGGGTAATTATGTCTTCAGCTTCACTAATACTTTCCATATCACAACTTTTAAAACTGTTATATGTTAAAAAAAAAAAAAAAACATGGACAAGTTGAATTAAATACTAATTTCCAGCCTTTGCAAGTGAATCCTCCTGAAATTTGCCGCCAGCCTGATAACTATTTTTCTGTGAACTGAAAAACAGAAATTATCTTTCCAAGTGAAAATCCACAAGTGACTGAAGTGGGTCTACAGGAGGGCCATGAAGATGCTCAAAGGGCTGGAGCACCTCTCCTACAAAGAAGGGCTGAGGGAGCTGGGCTTGTTCAGCCTGGAGAAGAGAAGGCTCTGGGGAGACCTCACTGCGGCCTTCCAGTGCTGGAGAGGAAGTGTAGTGATAGGACTTAATCAGGGAGTGTAGTGATAGGACAAGGGAGAACGGTTTTAAACTAAAGGAGGGGAGACTTAGGTTAGATGTTAGGAGGAAATTCTTTACTCAGAGGGTGGTGAGGCTCTGGCACAGGCTGCTCACAGAAGCTGTGGGTGCCCCATCCCTGGAGGCGAGGGATGGTCAAGGCCAGGCTGGATGGATTCCTGGGCAGCCTGATCCAGTGGGTGGCAGTCAGCCCATGGTAGGGGGGTGGAACTGAGTGGGCTTTAAGGCCCCTTCCAACCCAAGCCATTCTGTGATTCCATGATTTTACAGAGGCCTGATACAACTTCATCACGCTTCCACTCAGATCAACTGCAAAAGTCCAATGAATATCTCTAAGAGAAGAGTTTCACATGAACAGTGGGATTCTAGTCCTCTAAAGTAAAAATTTTGGCATTAGATTCAGCAGGTTCCTAATTTCATGCTGAATCTTCTTCTTTTACAGAAAAAAAAAAAAAAAGTATATATATAAATACAATCTCTTGCTCCCCTTCTTACTTCTCTTTGCTGTACTTTCCCAATTACATTTATTAGATTTACAAGTAAATGGAAAGCTTCTACCAGTTTAGATCCTTTGAACTGACTGAACCGACTTATTTCTATGTATTCTGCATGATGTATTCTAAAAGTACTGTAAAAAGCCATCCTGCTGTAGCAGAACGTCAAATCAGGTGCCCTAGAAGAAACTTGTACCAACGTTTTTGAATATGGAAAAAAAAAAAAGAGGTTTTAATAGCTCCATATCACACCCTGACATTCCATAATTACGCTGGTAATATAACTGCTTCCCCTTCTATTTATAAGGAAGAACGTATGAAAAATTCCAGAAGGAGACTTACTCTGAACTGTTTCATTGCACATTTTCAACTTTGAGTTTACAAGGGAAATAATGTAAACATTGCAAAATGTGATGTATGTCCAGGGCTACCCTGTTTCCTGTGAAATAGGTAAGATTGTTTGTAATGCCAACTACTGTGGAAAAATGCAGGAATGTTTTATTTTTAGAAAAATAAAGAACTGATTTATTAGCTGAATGCTGACAATATTTAGTTTTAGGAATGAAATCTTTGGGAGGATACAAAGGCTAAAACCAGAAGTTAATCCTGTATTTTTCTTCTAAATTTCAAAAGTATTCCTATTATATCCAATATGGATTGATGTGATCATTTCAGAATATGGCAGGAAGGTAATGTTTCCAAAGTGTTTATCAGTAGCCCAAGTTTCTATCCCAATGAGACATTAGATATCTAGTCCTAAGTTAGTGAAAAGTATTTTCTGTCTTGATTTGCTATAAACAAAGTTCAACCTATCTCTAAAATGATATTTTTTTTATTATAGTTTCTGATTCCTGACCTCAGTTTCATATGGACATTTTTGCTTATAAAGTAAGTATTTGGAAGTAGTTCAGCTACTCACTCATGTCGACTTTCATGTGTTGCATGCAGGCATTTCAAATCCAATGCCAGATACTGAAAAGTTGAATCCCAAGACAGAAAATTTCCTTCTAAATCCTATCACTTCTTTGAGGTTAAGTATTGTTGCCGACTGTATATTACTTTGAGCTTTTCTATTTATACGTTCTCCAGCCCCTCAATAAAATTAGATGGAGCACTGCTCTAATGTGCTGTCTCCCAGAAGTATCTCAGCTGCATTTGCGTTTATCATTATGTACATGTACTTTACATTATTTGATAGCATGTAAAAACATATTCAAGTTCTGTCCAGATAGACAGTATTAAATGAGGCATCATCGCAAATAAGTCAGAGAGAACCTTCCATTTTGTCACTTGGCAAACTGAATAATATGTACTGACAGGATGAAAAAGGTGTGCAGGAAATGTAGCTTACTCGATGGGCTGTAACCTGAAGCTCCACCACAGATGCTGGATCTTATATTCTGCATCTAAAATTGTTTGTGGCTGCTTTCTGCAATCAACCTCGTACAGATCTTTAGGATTTTTGTCACAAAAAATCCAAACCCCAACATCTTTTCATTCTGTTTCTGGGCATAGTTTTATACTCCATGTTCTCCAGGAGAGGGACTTTACCCTCTTCGTAAGACCAGCCTCCCAGAGAAACACAACAGCTTCTTTCAGTGCTGGGTGGATGTGGGAAGCTGTTGAAGAAGGCTGTCAACAAATTGTTACCCCTTCTGGGCTCAGTCAGACTGGCTATCTTAAATCCCTCTGGTTTCCTGCACTCTTGTTTGGAAGAGTCAAATCAAAGACAGATATCTCATAACTGATGTATGCGTTAGTCCCAGTGGTCAAGGAAGCTCATTGAGCTGTGCCTGGGAAGGGCAGGAGATACGCAATGCAGAGGATACTGCAGCCCTACCTAAAACACTAACTCGTTAGTAAGAAGACATCCACACGAGTACTGCCATATATGACTCCAAGCAAAACTAAGTGTTGGGATGACACAGTCATAAGTTGGTATTGTTCCTGGTTTTGCAAGGGTTTTACAACGTACCTGACTTTCACTTTGGCTTTTTGTCTGAGCTAAAATGAGACTAAAGCCAAATATTTATCAAATATGGAATAAATCCAGATGCAATATCAAATATATGGTGGTGTGTGTGTATATGCATAGCACTCTGCCTCTCCAACACAAAAGATGCCACAAATGGTACTGCTGTTCCTTTTGAATTCCTTTTTCTGAGTACATGACAGGACAGTGTTAATCCCCAAATGGATGCTTTTATTACCTGAATAAAGGTTGCTCGAGATACTCATGGTCTGCAGGTAGTTATGACAGCGTTCTTTATGTTCTTCCAAAGAGCTGCGCTGCTTATAGCTGCGGCCACAGTATCCACACTTATGGGGTTTGCCAACTGGAGAAAATTAAATTAATTGAGAGACTCAGATGAGGTATTCAACAGAGTACTAATAATGGCTTCAACAGGGAAAACAAAACAAAACAAAACAAAACAAAATAAAAAACACTCCAAAAGAAATTCATGAAGTGGACTGAAAAATGATTTTGTGTATTTTAAAAGCATACTGGAAAACTAATTGCACATCTTTGCATCAACAGGCCAGTTCTGTGTGTGCTGCAAGCTTATTTCAGATGGTTCACATCAGATAAGGACTGTAACATCAAATCTTCAGAAATGACATCTACACAAGTTAGAAACTGAGACCCCTTCAAAGACCTGAGCAAAGTTACTGTAAAGCCTAGCTCCAACAGAGACTGTGAATGAGGAAGACCTGCAATGAGCGTTTGTAGGTTTGTAGGTAGACGCCTGCCCACGACTGGATGTCGGTTCTGCTGCAACAAGAATCAGCTCAACCCTGCTAGGACAATGTTAGATTTCATACCCTCTGCTTCTGGAAATTCAAGACAAAGGACATGACAAATTTTTTTCTGTTTTACACCAATCCAGACTAAGGTGGTTTCAGGAATTTCACAGTGATAACAGGGTTTCATGGACTTCTGAACCCAAATCTTCTGTCTTAGCATGAAAAGGCTGTCACCTTATATGAGTTTTCACAACTTCAGATGGTTACACAGCTAAACTTTTGAATTTTATTTACAAATTCTCAGGTGGAAATCAGAATAAGGCATCCAACTTGTTTTATAATGTATTTGTGTCAATTTGATAATTCTAGGAACCAATCAAAATCTATATTTTATGCATTATCTTTCAGCTACGGAATCCTCAGCATTTGCTGAAGGTATCAAAGTGTAATGTATCTATGAAAAATTATGGTTCAAATTGCACAGTCACTAAAATCAGTTAAGGGGGTGGGAGGCAAAACAGAAATTTAAACATGTACTTTCCTGACTCAGGTCAGGACAGAGCAGAATAAGTAGAAATTATTTTGGACATATGGGACCAGCCCTAAGGTTCTTATCATTTAATCTGTGTTAGAAGAATTTCCTTAGTTTTGCACAACACAGAAATGTCACTTTGAGAAATTGCCTTCCACCCAAAACTACTGTCCCAAAGTCAACTTCCACAGGTAAAGTTACCCGTGTCAGTTCCAGACATTTGTCTTGGAGGTGTCCTATCCAATCTGCATTTCCAGCTTAGCCTGGGAAACTAGCTGAGACCACACTCTGCTTTTTAAGGTGTTTTAAAGTTGCTAAATTGGTTTGGCTTCACAGTCGGTATGTGACTATGGCTTTTGTTAAACAATGAGGTTAATAGTATTGGAAAAATGCAACTATTCAAAGAATATTTATTCAGATCTCTGTATTAGTGTTAAGAGAAAACACTAAAAACCTCTAGCAGAGTCCTCTTTTTTGGAAAGTTCGTATATCCTTCCCTCCTCCTCCCCCTTTCTCTTTCAGTGTATTTGTAGTAACCAAGCACAACAAATAACTGCTGCTAAATGCTGTAGGTGGCATTCACTCCTTACACCAAGAATGACTACCAGACTGAATGTTTTTGAGATGTCATGACTTAAAACCTACTGTGTTTAGACCCCTTGTTATCTCTGCATGCAGATAAATGTCAATCAAACCCTACAACGTTCAACAGCTTTAATTCATGTTAGTAGATCCCACATGCGGCTTGTAAGATGAAACCCTAACACAGAAACTTCTAACTGGCCAAGAAGTATGTGAAAAAAACACTTCTGGTGAAGCACCACGAGTTCAGGCAGAGTTTAGTCATTTCTGTGCTGCTACAGCACTGCGGCCAGCTCGCAGCTTGGCTAACGCTGACACGCAACAACTCTCCTTCCAGGGCGAGAAGATCTCTCAAGCGTGGGGCCATCAACATCCCCATCCTGGCCGTGGTCCGGGAGCACCCCAAGGTAGTGCGCACCCCCACTTACCCGAGTGGGTCCGCAGATGGCCCGTGAGGGCGTCCCTGCGCCGGCAGGCGTAGTTACACAGGTGGCACTTGAAGGGCTTTTCACCCGAGTGCAACTTGATGTGGCGCAGGAGGTTGCCCTTCTGCGTGAAGGAGGCTCCACACTGATTGCACTGGAAAGGCCGTTCTCCTAAGGGGAGAAGGAGAAAATGTGGGAGAACAAAAAGTCTGACGCAGGAACAAGAGGAAGATTTCAGCAAAAAAAAAGTTGTTTTCTCACTGCTACTCTGTGACTTCCACCGGCTGCAGGTTTGATATAACATGAGGCTTTCAGACTAAACCTGCCAGTTTCTTAATGCTTCACTGGCTGGGTCAATTTGATCTGAAAATCTAATTTTTTTTTTTTTTCTAAATCAGAATGGCACATCACAATGCAAATTCAAACTCATTTAAATAAAGTGACTGCAACATTTTGTGTTGAAGAGCCACTCTTCCTGATCAGCAGTTTTGGAATAAACCAATATCCAATTTTGCATGTTGTGGCATTTGGTGGGGTTTTTAATGTGGCTTTTTTCAAAGGGTCTTTAAAATATGCCACTGAAGCAGCAAAATAAAAAGGAAACTCATTAAAAATGCATTTCAGGACCACAAGTTCATTTCAGCGTTACATTCTTATATTTAAATGAAAGGCACTTCATTATAACAGTTATAATAACTTCTTTTCATTTACATTTTCCCTGTATTTTCCCTTTCAATTTCTTCTCCATTACCTGTCCGTCCCTAAGCAGCCAAATCAGGAAAGAGACAGAGACAGAAAGAGAGAGAGTGAAATCACATAAGTTAAGACAGTGCAGAGGAAGCCCTGTACTTCCACACAGTGCTCCCAACTCTTGGCAAGGTGTTAGCAGACTGGTAGAGATGGGCTCTCCTGGTCTGTGCTTGGGAGAGACACAGGCAAAAACGTGGTGACACAGCCCTGGTGTGTCTAAATGGAGGCCTGCTATCAAGCAAGCAGACCGAGTAGCCTTTGCAAAAATTAATAGGGCTGCTGTTTGCTTTTTAATAATGCTGTTTCAAAATGGTCTTTTAGTTACTTAGCAGTTTATTTTTGATTTAAGATATATGAAGCCTTTTCTGAAGTCAGTGGGAAATAAAGTCTCTCATGTTTCCAGCTGTACAAGACAGGAACAGAGGAAAATTTACATAAGAGCACTCCATCAACAGCAACCACTCCTGCATGCCCCGTTCTCATAAGACATAGCCCTTGCCTAAGTCAGACCAGCCTTCGAAACTCATTTGCTGAACTCTGTTTTTCTTAAGTGTAAATTTAATCAGCTTTACTATCATGCATCTACAACATTAGAAACAGTTTAGAGATGACCCATTCTTAATTTATCTATATATAGCAATAATACTGAATATAAAATATCAGTGCTGAAGTTACAACGTGCAATGGTAAACACAAGTTAAACAATTCCTTTCTTCTCTCTCACCTAACCATCACTTATTACTTTGGATATCTAGGGCCAACCGGTATGTCCATACACATGTATATATGTGCAGCATAATAATTTTTTACTTTTGGATAACACAGTAGAAAATCTGAAAAGCAATTAGACAGCAGCACAGTCCCAACACAAAGATCTGCAAACTGCGATCAGGGCTGGCAGCTTCAGCATTCTGCGAACAGTGAGAAGAGCCTACTGTATGGCAAGTTATTTTCACTGGTCAAACAGCCCTAAGCACGCCAGCCCCTTCCCCCATCCAGCCACGTGAGCTCACTGTCTTTGCCCCCCAGGCAACTGGGTTCATCTAAACAACACCCACAGCTGCTTCAGCGTTGGGGGCCTGGAGAAATGAGAGCACTACCATTGCAAGATTTTGCCGTATACTTAGTAAGCCATGCACAGCAGTTGTTAGGGGAAAATGAAAATGGGTAAGAGTGTGCCTGCTCTACCTCTTAGCCTCTGTGACAGTTGCTCAGTGTGGCAGGTATTTTTCTGAAACTGACTGAAACAGCAGTGAAGAAGTCAATTTGGAATGAGGGACACGTTCAGAAGAAATGGTTAATTCTTACTAGGCAGCTTTTTCTAGCATCCATTTCTGTTATTTTTACTCAGAGATGTGTTAAGAGGAGAAAACAAGGATCGTGGAAGCTCTCCAGGAGAGACACCTAAAGTAAGAATGAAATGCATCTCCAGCGTACAGCCGTACAGCTCCCACAATTACAGGGTGAAACCTTACACTGGGTGGAGAAGACAGCAGATGGAGCATTTTAGGTGCTGCATACCACGTGTTTCTACAGGACTCACAATGGGATGAAACATAAGGGATCTTGAACTTGCACTGCTGTCCGAGTGAAGTTCCATCAGCACTGAAAGACCCTGAAACTACATGGAGCTTTGCTGGCTCTTGGCTGTTCAAGCCACATTTATTGGAGTGGGGCATGCCTGTGTTTTGGGGTGTCCATCATCTCACACAGCAGACATGGATCCCAGCCAGGCTGGGACACAGCTGGTCCCTGATGGCAGTGCTATGCCAAAGCAAGGGAGGAGGAGACGATGAAAGAAAACCATGCATAATGCATCTTCTGCCAGCTTTGTGTGTTGTTTTCTTGTCTGTGCTGAACATCACTTGCTGCCTCAGGTGGATTTCACTTCAGGACATGTAGCTATGGAGAGACAGGGGCCCAGGAGTGAAAATCAAAATGGGGCCCAGAACTGGAGCAACCTCCATGGTGCTGATTGCAAGCCTTAGTGGGACCTAGGCCCTGGACTACTTATTCAGTCAGGAATATTTATCATCTTAATTGAAATCTTTCTCATTTATTAAGTAGCATAATAAAAGAATCGCTCAGACGTGCACATAGCTCTCCTTCCTCGCATGCTCTGAAGTGCTGGTTCTTCAGGGGGTATTCACTTTCTAAATAAATTTGAGACATTTGAATCCAACTAACAAGACACAACTGAACTAACTGGTGACTTAAGCTTAAGGCGTGTGCTTATGAACACGGAATAAATATACATATACACACGTATGTACATATATGCACACCAGCACGCACGTGTACAGGCTGAGGCAATACCCTGAGCTCCCAGCACCGGGGAGCGGGGGGGCGTTTTCTCTCTCCTTTTCCCTAAACACTGAGCTTGGAAGCAGCAGCAGGCTGGAGAACACTGATGCCCTGAAGCCTCAGAGCAGGGGATTGATGGAGCTGGACATCAGCAAGTGAGATGTGCTCTGCGGCTGGGAGCAACAGGTCAGGGCCTGGGAAGCAGCTGGTGCCTTACAGCTGACGTATCAGGTGATGCTCTGCATATCTGCACATGGCAGGTGTATTCATTAAAAGTAATTATGGCTTTTATCAGGTCAGGCAGTCATTTTATTTTGGCACTTCAGTGTGCTAGAGTTTTGTTCACTTATCAAATATTTATTTAAGGAAGCCTCACTGTATATGCAGGTTTTACATGAATTAGCAGCAAAGTAATTCATTTGCGAAGCTTATTCCTTCATCAGGCATGTATTGAAATTGGCTTCAGCATAGACAGTTAAGTGTCTGTAATAGTATATCCCATTTCTACATTAATTTTCACAGCACAGCTGAAAGGAAATGCAGTCACCCCATGATGTCCCTTTAATTTAAGCTGCCAGCTCGGGGCATCTGCTCCCTCATCAGTCCCTGCACAGCACAGCTCCCCTCAGAGCTGCTTACAACAGGGCCTGAGGGTGAGACGGGACAGAAGGCAAAGGCTTTGTTTCCATCGGAGGATTCAGGGATTCACCTTCCTCACCCTTAGCTTAATTACCGATAAAAGGAAGTTCTATGGAACAAAAAGGCACTGTGGGTTTTAGTTATTCCTCAGAGGCACTGGCCATGGCCCCACGGATAATGCGTTCTGAACAACCATGTGGGTAAACACCTCTTGCTGACCATTGCTGTAAGATGAATTCAGGACAAATTCACAGATTTAAGATGCTTTCCTCTAAGTTTTCACTACTGGGACATAGAAGCACGGTTTGGCCACTTTGTTCCCATTCCCATTTCCACATGTAACATGCGTCTACACCTAAACATATGCATACTATTTATCTGTTTGCCTTTCTCATTTTGTCATCTTTTTATCAAGTTACGAACTAACTTTCTATTTTAGCTGCACTGAACCAACCACGTCAATGCACTTTGCCTCCTTGGACAAGCCCAAAGCCTTCAGCCTCCAAATGCATTTTAAGTTGCAACATTTTATTTAAACTGCTACAAAACTCTGCTTATGCCCATAGGCCTGTTTTAAAGGCCTCAGGTTCAAGTCACTTTCTGTGTACACTTTATCAGCATTTAAAGGATCCCACTGAATTTTGATGTTAAGAAAGCATTTTGTTGTATCTAGCAAGTACATTGCAGCCCCTCTTCTAGGAACTAACTGTGGCTTTCCCAATAAAGATATGTATCTGCTCTTCCCTGTCTGAAGGATTCATCACATCGAACTTCGAAGCAGGGAAATAAAACAGCATTGCTAGCAATGGATTGCTTCTGAACGTGACTAATCCACATTGAACTCCTGGAGAGCTTGAACAGCCACGGGCACAATGACAGTCATCATCATGGGAGGGCTGCAGGGCTCCTTGTGAATGCTCTCCACCGAACTCCAACAACACTTTGTTCATCCTTTGCAATTCTGGGGAAATCATTTAGGCATTATGTGGAGGAAGAAAGTGTCCACTTGCCTAGTAAGTAGCATGACTGTTTCAGAGGAATCTAACCAACAGACAGGTCATTTTTATTTACCATAAAAATATTTCAGAATTTCATGCCATCAGAATATTCATGCAAAACTGAATATTTGTTTTCAAAGTAACTTGTGTAGCACAACAGTACCGTTCAGATTTTCTCCTTTAACTATGGATGACCTTACTGTTTAGATCAGAACCCTAATTTCTATATAGCTAATATCAGGCAAGATGAGACTCACCCTGGTCTTTATTTCATTTATTTCAGCCTCTTCATTTTTTACACACTCTGAGACTATTTAGAATTGGACAATTGAGGCAAGATTCACAGCACTTTGATAAATGAAAAGCCATCATTATGGAGCACAACCTCTTTACATTTCTCTTTTAGTGTTCAGTGGTAACCTTTTAGTCCAGGTCTGACCAGTGACAATACTTACTTTTGCTTCATTAAATGCTTGACATTAAATTAATTTTTTTCCTAATACTACCAGTCTAGTTTCCTTAAAACTTTAAATTACTTACTCATTTTGCCAATCACTTTTATAATCATTGGTCCATAAAGAACTTTATTGCACTCTTTGAAACATTAGAACTAGGTCAATTTCAGAGCTGGACACATTTTTTTATTATTTTTTCTCCCCAGCAATTTTTCAAAGTTTCTAAGAAATTAAACAAAATTTCTCTCTATATTTTTTTTTAACTTGAATTTTTCATGTGGTTTCAAACCAAACAAACTACACATTCATTCAGACATCAATTTTCGTATCAACATAATGTACAACTGTTGACTGGAATAAATAAAATTATGCCTGTTTTCTATTATGCTGACAAACCTTGATTTGTTTGTTTGTTTGTTTATTTTCCAATTTCTAACCCAACAGATGGAATTCCATCCAGAAATTTCAATTGCTGTGCTGTCCAAAATGCGATAACAAAAATAACCAAGTTCCAAATGCCTACTGTTGCTGCATTATATACAAGAGGGAACATGTACATGATACTCACAGAAAAAAAAAGACTTAGTTCCTAATACATGGCCAATTCTTGTCATCTAAAGGAAAAACTACGCCAGGCCTTACCAGTGTGGCTTCGTTTGTGAACCATGAGCACATTGGGACCGATGCAAATTATCCCACAGATATCACATTTTAGCTTTCCGTTAGGAAGTCGAATGCCTCCAACTCCTGACATAGCCTTGCTGCCTGGGCCATTGTGTGAGCCATTCATTTTCTCTCCCGAGGTATCAAGCATTCGTAAATCCTCCGCACATTCTTCCCCATTCATTTCACAGGCACGCCCATTCTCTTCATCACTCTGAGTCTCTATTTTAATATTACCGGCTGAAAAAAACAATAGAGGATGCCACTCAGTTTTGTTACAGAATAAATATAGTGGCCAAGAAACAATCACATCACAGGAGACAGGTAACTTCTACACAGACTGTACAGTATATCCGAATAACAAAAGCTACAAACATGACTACATTCCTATGTGCCATGCGATGAGTTTGCAACACATGGAGCAATGAACAGTGAATATCAGTAAGACAAATACAAGGCATCCAGGGAGCTGGGAACCTAAATAACATTACAAGCCTGTTCCTAGGTCACTTTGAGAGTTTTGCTTTTGTAACATTAATTTTGACAATTTAGGCTAATTGAAATTAAATTTATAATTAATCAGCATCTCATGGATTTGTCCCAAAGAACTGTGGAAATAAGCAACACATCAAAGACAATGGGTAAAAATGAACTGAAATTGCAACGTTCTCCACTTGGCAGGAAGGTCCTGAGGGTTGTACTAAATTTGTTTGCATTTCTACAGGGTAAGCAAGGACAATGCTCCCATTGGGCAAAGAGTACAAACACAGATAAAGAAACCAAAGCTCAGAAAGATGGAAGGAAGAGTTTATGAGCAAAGACTGGAATTACAGGAAATTATAAGGTGATATTTTTGGTTTAGGACAGCAAGTTAAGGGTTGCCAAGGAAGAGGAGAGGATAGCCATGAGCTACTATTAAAAGCTCCTCAAAGCAACAACAATGGGTGGGAGAACTGTTTCGACTTTACTGGACAACTCCTTTGTATTATAATCCCATAGGTGACAATCACTTGCAACTAGAAGAAAAATGCAGGTGCAAATTTGGCATAGCCTGACTACATGGCATAGCTTGTAGGCTGGTAAACTTTATCTGACTCAAACCTAAATGTTACAGAAAAGGGCCAAGATTCAGATCAGTTAATGGCGCTATTCGTTACTCTTCTCTCTGCAGGACTGTGTTATCCTTCGTGTAGAATAAACTATATTTACAGTTGATTCCTTGTTTTCTGATCTGATCATTACAGAGCAAAACCAGCTCTTCATTAAGCTCCAAAAGACCAAATCTACTTTTCCTTTCAGTGAAAAACCCCTTCCTTCACTGGACCCCAGAGAGCATTTACTGGAGTGGCTAGCTGAATAGGTAAGGAGCCTGCCTTCACCCCATAAAGAGCCAGGTCTCTTTCTTTTGTGCAACAGTAATTACATGGGAGCCTTATTTATGAGTGGTCCTGGAGCAATGACATAGTTAAGCTATGGGCACTAATGACATCAAGGATTAAAAGATCTTGACATTTATTCAAAAACGAAATGTTTGCCCAACTGTTCCCCATGATCTCCTGCAGCCTTGTAGGTGTTCCAGTTGGACTGCATGGATGTGTCTGACAACAGGACCTGAATCAAAGCCCTATCAGGAAACATGCTGGGTGCAAAGGTGTTCGTATTTCTGAAAAATGCTTGACTGGGCACTTTTTATAAAGTCTGCCACAGCAAGCAGTTGAATGTTTTTTTTAAGATTTTTAATAAGAATCATATGTAAAGTAGATGAAGTGCACATCCTAAATAACATTTTTCCTTTAAAATTTATGTCCTAATAAAAGGGAATAGTTTAGAGGTATGGCAAAAAAAAAAAATCTATGACAAAACAATTATTTACAAAGACAGTATAAGTGACTAATCAGAAGTACTCTACAGAACTTAGCAGAATACTACACTGTAGTGCTGTTTTCACCGTGGTGAACAGAAGCAATAGAACTATTCGCCTTGTGCATGTGACAGAATTTCCATAAATCACACACCAATTCTTTTCTCTTAATTATAAGAATAATAATTTGTGTGTGAATATGTACATAATTATTTGTTATGTAAACAAATTACAGACGGCTTGCCTGCTAGGAATTTGGAGAAGGTGGCTTGTGAAGTAGGCTTTATATTAAGCTAAAACAAAAGATATGTGAACAAAACAGAAAGATCACACTACTTCAGCCCTTTGGAAGCATATGTGGACAAATGTACATTACTGAGAAGTGAAATGACACACAAATCATAAAAGTAGGAACTAGATGGAAATGCTCTGTAGTGAGCTGAATTTGCAGTATACTTACGGGAAAAAGATTTGGGAATTATTGCATGAAAGTCCCTAAAGCCTTCTGCCCCATATGCAGCTGCAATAAAGAAGGCAAACAGGATGCTGGTTTGTAGTACTGCTAGCAGTAAATGTAAAAGAAAATGGCATTATTACTATATGAAAAATACCTAGGAGAAAGACAGAGCTGTCATCACAGAAGTAACACAGGCAGTTCAGGATAAAGCAGGAGCAGCAGTAGGACAGCAAGCAGGGGAATTCAGACCTGCCTATGACAACTTTGATTTGTGAAAATGCCACATTTTCCAAAACATCCAACAAGTTCTATCATGTTTTCTAAAAGCATAAACTTTCTTGGGCATTCCCCTTGCTTGCAGGTTAACTCCTACTGAAGTCAAGAGGAACTTTTGGCTGAAGTGTCTAAAAAGGGCAAATGGCAGCAGAGCACCTAACCCAGCCTTCTCCCAGCCCCAAGGAAATCACAGGCCCCTGTAATGCGAGGATTTCTTTTTTGCTGTTGTGCTCTCTTCACATGTCAGAGATCTCTTCTTTATATGTGCTTGTTTCTAGTCACTGCAGTTGTAAAAATTTAAATTGCATTGTTTTCTTCGCATGTCTGATGGTTTTATGCAATGGAAGGAAAGGGAGTTAGATTATATATATATAGTCGTGTGTCGACAATTTTTTTTCTGTTTCTGAGGCTTGTCCTCATACTGTATCTACACAAAAGAAGCTGCATATACCCGCTATAGTGTGCACATTATGAGCTGCCAAGTGCAACATACCCTGGGGCATGCTGACAGAGGTAATGATACAGTTCATTACGTGCCATACACAGTGACAGAGATATTGATCCACCCAAACTTCGCTAAAGCTCTCTGCAACAAGGGCCATGGAGCAGCACAGCTCCCCTGTGCAATGGGACTCTCTGTGCAGAGCAGGCCTGACACCCAGGATGTCCCTGCAGCACTGCTCACTGAGGGCTTGTTTCAGGTGGGATGCTCGTTTTGGGGTGGGCCACCAGCCCCCTCACTCTGGCTTCTGATAGAGATTTTACGAGTCTAGTTAGCAAACAAAATCTCTTCACATTCAAATTTTGCAAACCTGTTTTTCAAAGGAAAATTATTGAAAAATGCTCCACTGATGTAGGAGACAGAACAGGAAGATGTTCCATCAGAAAATGTTCCAACAGAAGAATTCAGGATTTTTGTCAAGTCTGACTGAGAAGTGGGAAAACAGGCTGCAGAGTTTTGTCTGGAGACTGGAAAAAAATAAAAAACAAAAAATTTGTGAGAAATGTTCTGTCCCTCCCTCGCTATAGTGGGCAAAATCACTCCTGGGGCACTGATGATGTGACAAATAGCTGGGAATCAGACTTTTCAGATGCACTGAGTAAGAACTCTATTTGTACAGATTTCTCAAACAGTTGATACAGTTTTTGCAGAAATAATGTCTGGGATATTCATGTCTGTGTCACATACATGCAGGCATTAATCAGCTCCACAGTAATTCATTGCAATAATTTCTCATTGGCTCTTCTAACACCATCAAGACATTATTTATTCATTAATTTACTTCAGTTTTGTCAGAGACAGCCTTAAAAGGCTTTGTGTTTTGCTCTCTTTGTATACCCTAGTGCAATTTGGGGGAGTTTAAACCAACCCTTTTTTTGTGCAAAGAATGTAGATCGTACCAATGTCACTGAAGTGCCCCCACCTCCCTGTTGACCTCCCTATATTGTGGAAAAATCACCCCAAAGCAAGGGACCCTGTGGGTCTCTTGGGCCATCTGATATCTAATGGGAGCTTCACTCTGGATTTTCTGAAGAGCATTTGAAATTTATGTCACAAAGAATGTTCTTCATGACTAAAGGTGGTTTATGCAAAAGTATTTGGAAAAAAAATAATTGACATGTCAAAGAGAATTTCTCTGTCTTTCCAAATCCAGGCATCTTTTTCTGGGGAAGTGCCTTGTAGCTGGCTCAGCGTGGAACTCAGGCTGGGGCACTTGGGAAGGCGTGAAGTGTGATAAGGGGCCTGAGTCACACTTCCCTAGAAAGAGCTGAGCAGTGCTGAGAGGGAAGGGAGGCATTCTGCAATGAGTGAGAGAGTTTGGTAGTGGGGAGAAAGCAGAAACCAAATGGGCTTCCTTGGAAACAGGAAGGTTTGGAGGGCAGCTTTTAAAGGACAGAGGGTAGGCAGCGGGAAAAAGGCCTGTGAAGGACTAGCGATTTGTCCTCAACTCATTGCCAGCTTACCTTCTCTTAGAGCCATGGGGCTCCCTCCCACATGTAAAAGCCTTTCAAATTTTTGTGAGACTATGGTAGGCTTTGGAGGGTTTGAGTACCTGGGCTAAGTACCCATTTGAAAGAGAACATTCACATCCCAACCCATATTCTTCTCAGCTGGGGTTTTTAAAGAAGAAAAAATCAAAAGACTTGGCTATCAAAGGGATCTAGAAAGTAATAGAGAAAAATAGATCATACTGAAGTTGCTGGGGCATCTGAAGGATAGAGGTACCTAACTCCCTTTGATTTAAATGGAATTTGTGTACCTTTAGTACTTTTATCCCAGTTAAGGTACTTAACTGTGTCATGTGGCATATACATGCCTTGAAGTTGTCGCTTTAGCCTTTCTTTGAAAATAATCATGATAATGTAATTTTTGATCATGACATCACTCCTTGCAAAGTCTAGCTCATACTTTGCAGCCAATAGCAAAGAAAATGCCTCTTCAAGTTGATTCAAATAATTGTGTTGTAATTTTGTTTGAATGTAATTTTTTGTTTGAATGGCTCATTTGTTATTCCAAGACAAGTCAGAAGTATTTTGTTGATGTTAGGTGATGCTTAATGGTAGCTTTGAAGTCCAGCAAGAGTTTTGCATGCAAGTACCACAACCATCCAAGCAGTAGACAGATGAAGCTACAACAATATTCAATTCATTTGAGCAGTGGATTGGCAGTATTATGGTGAGGAAGAGACAACTATTAACATCACTCTTGCTAACAAGTTACAGAAAATGTTGCTAAAGTGAGAACAACATGAAAAAAGCCTATTTGACCAAAATAAACCACCCCAACACACCAACATGCCAGCAAACGCAGGCAGGATCTCTTCCTGTTTACATAAGTACAAGATACAGATAAAACAGAATGTTGCAAGCAATCCCACCTGCTATTTCTTCTGTAAGGCACATCAGCTACTCTGTTCTGTGCACCAAACCCTAGCACATAACTGTGACCTGAAATCCATACCTTCCCCTTTTTTTTCACTCCCTGGTCATTTGCTGTGGCATCAGCTCTGCCCTGACTCAGGAAAGGAATGCAGGTGGAAGATGTCATTCTCAGGAATACAAGGCACACAAGAGCTTGTTTGTCCACAGAATATTTAAGGATTCATTTTTCATAGGTTAGGCTTGACAACCACAGAGAGAGATTCTTTAATTTGTGTTTCCATTAATAGTATCTTTACCTTATAAGCTTCTGAAGGGACATAAAGAATCATGTAGTTATAAAAAATGCCAGCAAAAGGCCTGGACAGAGCAATCATAATGAGCTATGCAATGGCCCATACCCTCATTTAGTAAAATTCAGAAGATGCAGAATGGCACAGCTGAACTGATCCTAGGTAACTAGTTATTTAACGTCAGAAAAAGGGGATGTCAGATATGACTGTGTTGTGCTTTCTACACCAGTGCTGCACTACCTGCTTCATCGGACATTTGTGGTGTCTGCACGTGCAAAATACTGAAATTTAGAGGCCAGCTCAGAACTGCCCAGAATGTTAGAGCCTACAGTGAGACTTACTTGCTCTGGACAAAAATAATTCATAAATAAAACAGTCTGTATGCAGCCCATGTTGCACAAACTGTTACATAGGGCTTCCATTAAGAAAGGAGCCAGCACACCTTCCACAAGACAGCGAGAGCACGAAGACGGAGGGAAGTGAATGCCTGAGGCTGGTGAGGAAGCCCCCGATACAGCACAGGCACCTTATCGCTTCACTTGAAAGTGCTGAATTCTTTACTAGAGGCTGTACTGTGGCAAAGAGGGGGCGGCAGATAAAAATGAAGGTTTTTTAATGAGAAGCTGGAGTTTTGAAGGGACACAAAAATAACAGAAAGATGTGTAACAGCAAGGACCACATGCTCTAGGTACAGCAGACTGGGCATGCTGGATAAGGAGACTGTCCCAGCAGGCTCAGAGCTGCCCCTCCTTTGACAAGTGCCAATCAGCCCTTGGCAGCCAATTCTGCCCCTACTCTAATTTTGGCCTCCAATCAAATGGATATTATTCCAGCAAGACAGGCGTCCTCAGATAAGCTATCTCCAGCAGGACAACCAGCATGAGGTGCTCCACCCTCTTCACCGTCATCTGCCACCATTTCCTCCCACTGCCGCCTGCCTGCAGGTACCTGGAGTGCCAGCCCCAGCGCCCGCTTGCATGCTTTGGCTTTGGCTGCACGGTGCAGGGCGCAAAACACATAAACATGACCTTCCCGGGCTGCACAGAGAAGGCAACCAAGGCTGCAAGGAAGGCAACCAAGTGAACAAAAAATGCTATATTTTGCACCAAGAAGGGGCTCTTGCTCCATGGTGCAGACTCCCAGTAACCTCCAATGGGTTAGCCAAGGGAATCCTCTCATGCACCAGTGAGGATGGATAGGTTACAGACAGAGTCAAGTAATAACCCTGAAATGTACTCACACGCTTGAAGCAAGGTGCTTTTGACAGTGAGTTGGTGTTTCAGCAGGAAACCATCCAAGAGTCTGATCTAGTTTGTGTTTATGGCTTTATCACGCTACTTGCTGGTGCATCTTGTACTGGGTTCAAGCTGTTTTTTCCAAAGAACTGGTAACTACCTGGCTGCTTGACATTCATCTGAATTGCCAGTGAAACAAAGTTTTGAGAGAGAGAGAAAGAGCATTATCAAGAAAAGACATACTGAACCTATTTCTCAAGTTCCACATGTATGTGTAACCCATGCTTCCTCTATTGGGAGTGCTGTGTCTTTCACTTGCCATGTGCCAGAGAAGCTAAGGAAACTGCTACAGGCTTGCCAGTAACAGCCTTTTTTGACACTTTTCTATTTTGAGAAGTAAGCTGGGAAGATTTTCAAACTGCAGTGAAAGGTTTGCTGACAACCTGCAACAAGAACAGAGCTTCTCATCCTCAACAACTTTGTCTCTTCTGCTTCCATCTGATTTTTTATGTGGGCACTAAAGGAAGAGGAAGTAGCAAAAAGGTATTTAGCAAGAAATTTTTAAAAAGCATAGTAACCTCAAGTAACTATACACAACATTCAGGTAAAAACACTACCACATATGAAAATATTCCAGGCTCATACAGGTATATTTGCATGGAAATATGTGTTTACGTTGTAAGTCTGGCACCAGTGAAGCTGCATCCTCCAGAAACTCCATAAACATTGCAGCTTACACTCTTCCTAACACAGCAACAACTGTCCAAGAGAAGAGAGCCTCAGACATCTGATAATCTAATATTTGTAAGGCATCACTCTTCTCTAATCCTTCCACAAGGCATGTTTTGGTGAAATTCATGAGCATTTACCTGTCCTCAACTAATGCAAGGAAAATCTTGCTGATGGAAGTATGGAAGGCACACATGGCAGCCTGGGAGAAGGTGAAAACAAGAGCTTCACAAAGGCAGGCCCCTTGTAGCTCGTGCAGACTGTGCACCGGCAACAGAACTCTGTTTTGGAGGAGTGACTAAGACAAGATTCAACAGGGAGATCAAAAAACTCCTTATAGATGGGAGAGACAGTAGGGTCTTACATGAAGAGATGGTCATCGCTGGAAGTTGTCCTTACTGTGTTGCAAACCTGGGGTTACTATGGGCATCCCGAGCCAAAGCAAAGGCCTTAACAAATGCAGAACTATAGGAGGTAAAGCGTAGCTACACTTACTGGGGTCAGATACACACAGATAATGTGAACACCAGTTACAGGGGGAATTTTAAGCCTGCCTGACTTAGAGAAAACCTTGTGAAACCTGAACACATGCAGAGGGCATTAGTCAGAGCTGTACCAGCTGAAGATGGCAGTCACTGCCCTCAAAAAAAAAGCTGCCACCTGGGAGGTGTCCTTGGTTTGTGGTAGGAAGGGGAGGACACAGCTCCCAGGCTTGCCAGTGGTGCAGGGAGGGCAGAGGGATGGGAAAAGAAATGTTTGTATGTTGCGTCAGAGCACCTAAATTTGCCTTGCCCTTCATGCAAAGCTAGCCCTTGAAAACCTTCCCCTTTTCATGCTCCAGCTCAGTGAACTGCATATACATCTTTAATTTTGTCCCTGGAGTGGCACACATCCTCACTGGCTCAGGATCCGGCCTTGTGAAACCTCCCATTTGCTCATTTATGCCATGCCTTCTCGGCCAGTGGGACGGATGCAGGGACAGTTACCAGAGACTGTTTAGCTACTGTGATGATGCTCTGAGTGCTATTTCACACAAGTGTCAATAGTTTCCAGCCACGAAAGGGTGAGCAGATCTAAAATTAGACCAAGCAGCTGTGTTTAGGTTTGGGGAGGTGCCTGTGGGTGCTGTGCCGAGCTGTGCATTGTCAGTCTCCTCTTTCAAGAAGAGGTCAGAGGTTGAAATGGAGACGAATCTTGCCATTTCAACACTTAAGAGGGAATAGTTTATGACAATTTTACTAAATGATCTACTGTCAAAACAGATTCCAGATTCCTCTGTGTTTCCCTCACTTGACAGTAAAAACAAACAAACAAACAAACAAACAAAAACAACAAAACAGGAATATTGGACGTTTGTTCTAGATTAAAGAAGATCAAATGTGGCCTTCACACGACAGTGATAAAGTAGATGCTCTCTCTCAGGACTGTACAAAGAAGGTAATTCTGAGATAGCTTGCTTTAGCCATACTACTCCAGCAGTTATTTTTCTTGAAGTATCTACTTGGCATTACTGAGTTTTCTCTTTTTGTGTTGTAAAATATTGCCAGAAGGTTTTGCAATGTAAACTGCTGTTCAGCTGATCACAGTGTGATCACAGGTCCGCTGAAAGGAAATACATCTGGGGAAGAAGCATAAAACTTTCTACAAAAATCCTAAAGAAGTTCTGTGAATATGGGCACACCAGGTAGGTCCTGAGGAGAAAAATGTTGGCACAAAATTAACTCTCACCACATACTACAGTCAGTGCTGTGCCATGGGATCTAGAGTCCCTTCCAGGCAATTAGTCCTCCATGCTGCCTTGGCAAGAACTCCCAGTGATGCTGGGAGACTCTCGACAGCTGAAAGACCTGGATCATTCTGGAATGTTCCTTCCAGAATGTGGAATTGTGTTCATTCCAAATTTTTGAAGGACTTCTTGTCTTTCTTCACTTCCTTGTCCAGCTTTCATACCTGCTGCTTTGTTGCTTTTACCTCAGGAAAAACACGCTCTCCTTGCCTTCTCTGAACAGAATCCATACTTAACCACATTAGCACAATAATAAGTTATCCATCCAAAAATTGCAATGCTATATACTGTTTCCTTGAGACTTTGAACACAATACTTAGAGAAAAACCTAAATTTCATCAGCTTCCTTTAACAGCTGACTCAAAGAGAAGGACAGATTATTCCAGAAATCCCAGTTTCTCAGACAGCGGTGAAAAACAAAACAAAACAAAACATGACAGAAGTGCAGGCTAAAAAAATTCTGTGTATGTAAAAGGTATTACATCAGGAACTGCTTTTCCTCCCTTTCAACTCTGTTACACAAATGCAAATGAGATCAGAATGAAGTCTCACAGCTAGAGCACTCTGATACAGGTGGTTGTAACTTCATCTGTGCTAAGTGTATGTAATTCCACTGAAGTCATTAGTGGTTGACAGACAGTGACTGATGTTCACAGAAGGTAAAAAGTCCTGAGAAACTTTTCTAATTTCTCTGGGGCCACAAGTAAGCCATGAGGAATTTAGTAAGGCCACTCTACCCTAAAATTGGTTCAAAGAGATCAGACTCAAAGTGGGTCAAGCTTGTGGCAACTTCCTAGCAATCATCTCCAAGTGCACCTCCGTGGTGACTTGAAACTCCTGAAGTTAGCAATCCCATTCCTGTCCTGAAGGGTATCTCCAAAATTAGAAGGGAGCCATGCTGCAGAAAGGTGCTCCAAGCTGAAGCTACTTGGGGCTTCTGGTGCAGGTGTTATCATGCCTCCAGATGAGAAAGGCCAATATGGCAAGACATTGAGGCTCAGATTCCTCAAACCTGTAGAAATGCTTATGGCTGGTGAATGTAAAACAGTGTTTTAAAATTATTTACCATTCACTTAAATGAGTAATCCGACATTTGAAACTCACTGAAAACACAGTCAAGATCACAATCTTCAAACAGCCACAAACACCATGCCGAGTATCATTATCTTACATCAAAATGCAACCGTTTTCTTCACATGGATAGATCAGCAAAGCATCAAAGCCAACATGTTGTTGGCAGAGCTTCAAGGGAAAAGGCTTACAAAATAATTGATGTTGAATTAAATGGTCTTCAATAGCACCACTCTAGGCTACATTGCCATAAATAGCCCCAAACTGACTATTATGGTCAGGTGAAACCTACATAACTCAAGCCACAGAAACTCTTTCATCAAGGCCTTAAGTGTCCGGCTGTAGTACACAGTAATCTAATATGATTTAAAAAGCATTCAGATGTTGCTTGAATTTCTCTAAACTCTTCCACTCACTTCAATATGCCTACTATTCATTTTTTAACAACTCTCAGTCAATGGAAGATCTTTACAAAAAGCAACTAATGTTTTATAGCTCTACAACTTGAAGAACTAACAAAACTAGACTATCGGAAAACACAGACCAGCCTCAAAAACACTGATCACTGAGAAATCTGACCACTATCTCAAGTTCTGTATCTAAATTCTGGTCACCTCTGAAAACCAAGACCACCCTCTCTTCAGCATGCATGTGCAGGCAGGTATGAGTTAGCCCCTCACAAACTCTTTGCCAGGACCTGGAAGCTGATCAGTGGAGATGCAGTTAACAAAAAGCACATATATTGGCATATCCTGGTTTCGAAGCTCCAGAGCTGGTTCAGTAATTACTTTGCTGCAGCAGAGGGAGACTACCAAACCCTTGCTCCACCACAGCACTCTACACACTGCAAGCAAGTGTGCAGCAGTGGAGAGCAATTTTGAAGTATCTGAATTATTTAGGAACTCAAGTCTCCTTGATTTACTGTGGTATTTATACTTCGAAGACAACCTGAGCGGGTGGAGAAAAAAGAAACCCACACCAAGAACACTGTTGAACTTGAGACTAATTACAGCCGTAGCTGAGAAACATCACAGCTTCCCCCTTGTCCGGCTTAACAGGAAACCTCTATCTGCTGTTCCTCTAACTCCTTCCACAAACACATAGAGCAGTCTGGACATATTACCCATTTCCTCCCAACCCACAGTTGTTTATCTCCTTAGCATCTGTCATGGCCTAGAAGTTTGGACCAAGTCCTACACCAGTTGCTATGTTGCAAATTTAAATCAACCAAGCTGAAAGGCTTCTAGAAAACTCCAG